>JAOWBW010000779.1:0-320105 GCA_026119855.1 Campanula takesimana | reverse complement strand
GAAGCTTCATCATTGTAGGTTGAATGTATTTGTTTTTTAATTTCTTGTAGTGCTAATTTTGTTTCTATTTCCTTTTGTGTTTTTTGTAAATCTAAGTTACTTTGTTTTTAATAATTTTATTTCTTGCTTTATTTCTCTAATTTCATGTTGTAAGTCTACTGATGAAATTTGTTTCTTTTTGTTTTGGAACATTTGTATAACATCTTCATATTGAGCGGGCTTAGATGTATCTGGTTTTTCTTCATTAATTGTTTTGGCTAATTGTTTTAGAAATTTTCTTTTTATGGTTGGTTCATCTATTTCTTTAATTTTTTCTAATATCTCATCGTATTGTTCTATTGTATTTAATTTATTATTACACAAACATATTTCTCTTTGACAGGATTGGCATTCATCATCATTACTTGTATCAGTTTGATCAGAAGAGTTATATTCATCAATATCTGTGGATAATTCAAGATTATCTATGTTTTGTAATATTTCTTCTGTTTCTTTTATTTTTAAATTATGGCAGATTTGTTGTATTTGTCTTTTGCTGGGCAATTTCTAGCGATATGACCAGGTTTTTTGCATAAAAAACATTTTATGGTTTTATTATATGGCTTAAAAGGCTTAAAGGATTTTTTATATTTTGTATTATTCTTATTATTGTCGTATCTTTTCTGAAAATGTGCTTTTTTATTTTTATTGTAATAAGCAGGGGGATTGTTTTGATAGTTTTTATTTGTTTTTCTATATTTTCTCCTATATGTACTATTTTTGTAATACGGGCTTCTATGTTGAGTGTAATTTTTCTTTTTGTATGGAGATTTTAGTTTATCAAAACCAAATTGTTCACACCAATGTCCTAATTCTTTTCTTGTTTGAGTAGTTTCCTTTTTTAATTTGTTTTGTAGTTTTTGGTCCTGACATGGTCTTAATCCTGTGATATTTACGCAAGTAATTAAGTCTCCATAGGTAAGATTATCATAGGATATCTGTCCATACTTTTGTTCTATCGTATCTTTTACTTTTTCGGAAAATAGGCCTGGTAATCCAGTAATAAATTTTTCTTTCCAATGATAATTATTTGGATCAGCAAGATTAAAAACTCTTTTAAGAAAATTTTCTTTATACCATTTAAATTGTTCTAGTTTTCTGCATTTTAGGTTTTGTAATATTTCCGAATTCCTTTCAGTATATAAATCTATGTCTCCTATAAAGTGAGTTGTAATATTAAATATTAAGTATATTAATTGTGCAGGAGCTTGATTTCCATTTTCATCTAATATTGGGTGTCCATCTTGGTCTGCTTTTATTGCTTCTAAAATTTGTGTTTTTACTTGATGTGCTAGTAATTTATCCCACCAAGTTCTTAATTGACCAGTGAATCCTAATATAATGTTTTCAACTGCTTGACGTTCTGTAATATTTGTAGATTTGTATATATTTCCTACAATTATCATTTCTTTTGTAATATTTATTATTTCCATTTCACTTAATCCGTCAATGTTCCATTCATAAATGTTTTTTGCATTGTATGATTTTGTTGGGTTTTTTAATATTTCTAAGTCGTCAGGGTCTTTATTATAAAATTATGTCTCATTGTTTAAATTGGAATTGTATTTAAGTTTTCTTCTTCTTCTGATTCTGTAGTAGAATTATATTCATTATTAGAAGAGGTATCTGACTCTGAGGTTTTGTCATTATAATCTGTTAGCATTCGGATATTTGTACTTGTACTTGTTTCTTCTTTTACTTTTAAATGTGTTTTAATTTTATTCATTAAGTCATTTAGAGGATCATGTAGTGTTGGTTTGACTTCAGGTATTATTAAAGTATTCTTAGGAGGGGGAATTTGTTTAGTAAACATTGTATTTTTATTATTTTTTCTAGTTGATGGATTAATTTTATATAATTCTGAATATTCTGTAAATCTTTGGGATTTATAATGTTCATCATTTTTGGTTTGTATTGGTGTGGGTCCTATTTCTACATCTAGTTGTGCTATTTCTTCCCCTATTATGGTTAATTTTTTAGTAGAATCATCAATTTTTTCTTCAACTCTATCTAATTGTTGTCCTACGGTATATAAGTATAAATTTGTCCAATTATTTTGTAAATGTAAAGATGTTTGTTTTTTATCTTCGGTGTTTAGTTGATTAGTTTTATCAATGGGGTATGCACCATATTGAATATTGTCTTTACTAAAGAAAGTGGCTTCTAAAGGTGGTTTTTCATTTTCGTATACTTCGTGAGTTGGTAGAAGATCTGGTCCTACTTTGTACCATCGTCTTAGTTTTTTCTGTAATGTAGTTATTTTGTATAAATAATCATGGTTTAAGAAATCAAAAAATGGTATGTGATATTCTTGCAATTCACAAAATTCATAGTACTTTTCTTTTATTAATTTTTGTTCATTGGTATCATACGTTTGAAAAAATAGTTTTCTATTTTCTTCATTGTGTTTACTTGTAAAATCTTTTCTTAAAATACTTTTATTTAGAATAAAATCATTTTTTATCATATTTAAAGTAAACTCACTATCTTCGTAAGATTGGACATTGATTCCTTCGTATGGGTGGACATTAATTCCTTCCCTGTTTGCTCCAGTATTGTTTGTTTGTTGTGGAATTTCAATATTAGTTTCATCTTCAAAAACAGTTTCATTTTGTGAAGAACTATCCTCATATTTAGTGTTTTGTGGGAATTCATATCTTCCTGATGTAGATCTCCTAGATGGTGCGTGGACATTTAATTTTTGTGTCGACTTAGTGACTGAGTTCTTTTGAATTTTAGATCTACCGATCCATCTTCATATTGTGTAATTTGTTCTATATCAGTTGTTTGATTTTGTTCTTTTCTTGGGACAGTTTTAGCAGGATATGACCATTTGTCGGGTAAAGTTATTTCATTCCATTTAATTGTTTTTGGTATATTTATATTAGCTTTTGTTTTATCAATTTCCCAAAAAATGGTTTCTCCTATTTTGTTTCTGTTAAAAGCATTAGGACATAGTCCTGTATTCATGACTTTAAAATATAATCTGTAAAATATTTCATATACGTGAGATCCCTTTTTCATATGATAATTATGCGTTAAAATATATAAAGTTAGGATGTCCATTATGTGAGGATCTGTTAAAGAAATTGTAAAATTTGGATAACTATTAAAATGAATTGGTCCATTTGTTAAACTAGTTTCAATAGCTCCTAATAACGAATCTGTATAGTTTAGATGTCTAGCATCTCTTAAAGCTATTTGTATACTTGTGTTTAATCCTTCCATTGTTAAGGGTTTAATAGCAATTTGTACTAGTCCGATATGTAAGAATTTGTATCCTTGAGATATATATTTTTTATAGATGATTTTGAAAATAGGCTCATAGTTTGATTATTGGAAAATAAAGGGATAATAGTTTCTTTTGTTTTAATGGCTAATCTTGATTTTATGTTAAAAATTCCTTTGTCTTTATAAATTTCTGAATTTGAAATAAGAGGTGGTTTCCAATTAGTCAAAGACTGAGTATTCCAAGAAAATTCTTTTGATAAAATATTTTGATCATTTTCATTGTTATCATGGTTATCATTTTCAATATGTATGTTATAATCGTTCATAGGATCTTGAGTTCTAGGAGGCCTTCTATTCGTAAAATTACCTAACCAACTCATGATTTACTATTTGTCTTGCTTTTCGGATACACTTCCTTACCTAATGGATGCACGTCTTACACTTCCTAATGCGTGACTTAGACCTAGGTGACACACCGACTCGGGACAAATAAGTAAATTGTTTAAGCTAGTTAAATAACTTTGTTGAATATTAGGCTCTGATACCAAAGATCATGAGCGGGCTCGATTCTTTCCCTTACGCTCCTGCGGGCGTCTGCCATAAATGCGGGTTCTACTCCGGCCATAGCGATGGCCCTGTTATACATCTCTTCTGTCCCCTCGGGTTTTCGGCAAGCAAACTCCTGCCTCAAAGTGTGGGATGTTAATCCCCCTAGGAAGCATAGTTCGATGTCGTTCTTACCACACAGTATATGCCAAGGGGACAATTGACTTCGAAGTAACCATCGGGGAAAGGCAGTTTGAGAAAACAGCCCGCGTTACGTTTATGGTGATCGATCTGAAATCCCAATACAACGCAATACTGGGCGTAACCGCACAAGCTACCCTTGGAATAGTGGCCTCGATCCCTCACCAAAAAATCAAGTTCAGCACCCCTGCGGGGACCGCGTGTATTGAGAATAAACCCGAGCTCTTCCTCAAAGTAATAGAGAGGAAGAGGAAGGAAAGCGCAGCGAAGCAAAAATTGGGAAACCCGAGGGAGGCAAAATAGGCCAAGGGAAGTGAAAAGGAGGTCGCGGACGCAGCCATGATCGGGACGTTGTCTTTCCACTCAACAAGGGCAGAATTCAAGCGGAGCAGGAGAGCTCGCCGTATAGCCGCGGAAACTGAGCGCATTAATATTGTAATTGATTCGCTGCATGACCGAGAAGTTACAGATATTCGCCCCAATGATGCTTTGGAAGATGTGGTTATAAATCCGGCATACCCCGAGCAGACAATAAAGGTTGGGCTAGAGATCCCCGCGGAGGAAATGAAGGTTCTGATAGAATTGTTGAGAGGAAGTCTGGACGTGTTCGCTTGGAGCGTAGAAGATATGGAGGGGATAAGCAGAGAGGTGATCGAGCACGAACTGAATATCGATCCCACATTCACCAGGGTACTTCAAAAAGAAAGATATTTTTCCCCGGAGAAGAAGGCCGCGATCAAGGTCGAGGTGGATAAATTGCTGAAAGCAAAGATCATAAGCCCGATCAAATACCCGGTGTGGTTAGCCAACGTAGTAATGGTGACCAAAGCAAATGGGAAATGGAGGATGTGCGTAGATTTTACGGATCTAAATAAGGCCTGTCCCAAAGACTGTTATCCCCTCCCCCGGATCGACCAGTTGGTAGACTCTATCGCCGGGCATAGGGTACTGAGCTTTATAGATGCATACTCGGGCTACCATCAAATCAAAATGAAGGAGGCTGATGTTCCGTCCTGCGCCTTTTACGGTGCGGGCAAAACTTACACTTTTAACAACATGCCGTTCGGTCTCAAGAACGCGGGCAGTACATATCAAAGAATGGTGGGAATCGTCTTCGACGATCAGTTGGGCCGAAACCTGGAAGCATACATCGATGATATGGTTATCAAGACCAAGGAAACCTCTCATGATATTGATGTAGCAGAAACCTTCACCAGCCTCCGAAGAAACAATATGAAGCTTAACCCATCCAAATGCGCCTTTGGAGTAAAGGCAGGAAAGTTTTTGGGCTTCATGGTGAACCAGAGAGGGATAGAGGCAAACCCGGAGAAAATCATGGCGTTGATAAATATGCAGCCCCCCAGATGTGTTAAGGAAGTACAGAAGCTGAATTGCCGCATCACGTCCCTAGGGAGGTTCATCGCCAAGTCAGCAGAAAAATGCCTACCTTTCTTTAACACTTTAAAAGGAGGAAGAAAAGAAGGTTTTGAATGGAACGAGGACTGCCGGAATGCTTTTGAGCAAATAAAAGCCTACCTGGGAAAGCCGCCGCTGTTGAGCAGCCCTGTTTTGGGTGAAGAACTCTATGTTTTCCTGGCCGCAACAGATCACGCAGTGGCTGCGGTTTTGGTAAGGGAAGAAGGCGACCTTCAGAAGCCCGTGTATTATGTCTCCAAGGCACTATCCGCAGTAGAAGGACGCTACTTGAACATTGAAAAGCTGGCTTTCGCCCTGCTTATAGCCGCCCGGAAGCTGCGGGCATACTTTATCGCCCACCCTATCACGGTCTATTCGAATACCCCGCTGAAGAAAGTGCTCCATAAGCCCGAATCCTCGGGGAGAATGCTGTCATGGTCTATAGAGTTGACTGAGTTTCAGATTACTTACTCCCCGCGAAAGACCATCAAAGCACAAGCACTGGCGGACTTTGCGGTAGAAACCACGTTTGAAGCAAAGGAAAGCGAAGCGGACAAAATCCAGCCCGCTAAAGCAAAGAAAAAGCGGGGCAAGAAGGCCATAGATGATGGGGAAAGACCGGAGAATTGTTGGTCGTTAAGTGTTGACGGATCCTCAGGAAAAACTGTTAGTGGCGCCGGAATCCTATTGATCGCCCCAGAAGGTCAAAGGTTTAAACGAGCTTTGAGGTTTAAGTTTGCGGTCTCCAACAACCAAGCCGAGTACGAGGCATTGATAACGGGCTTGGAATTAGCCCGGGACATGAAGGTATCCAATTTAATCGTGAAGAGCGACTCACAGCTAGTGGTAAATCAGGTCAAAGGGGAATATGAGACAAATCACCCGGTGTTGCTCAAATACAAGGAGCTCGCAGCAAACCTGTTAAAAGAATTCAAGTACCACGAGCTAACCCAAGTTAACCGGGCTGAAAATTCCGAGGCGGACTTGCTTTCAAGAATCACTAACGAAGACATTGCAAAGCTTAGTGTGGACTGCTGGATAGAATTCACGGAGCGCCCGGCCATTGACAGGACAGAGATCCACCAGATAGGGGAGCCCGAGAAGGATTGGGTAGACGAGATTAAGGAATACATCGAAAAAGAAATCCTTCCCAACGATCCGGATCGAGCAAAAGTTTTGAGGAGACAGGCCGCTAGATACACGGTCATTGACGACGTGCTTTATCGAAGGTCTTTTACCAAACCCCTGCTGAGGTGTGTAAAATCCGAGACCATCACCAACTTGTTATACGAAGTTCATGAGGGCGTATGTGGAGGGCATCCCGGAGCCCGGACACTATCCGATAAAATAAGATTCCTCGGGTATTACTGGCCGACAATGAAAAGAGATGCAGAGGAATATGTCCGCAAATGTGATCAGTGCCAGAGGTTCGCCAACATTCCAAGACAGCCATCCACGGAGCAAAGCTTGGTCGTCCCAACTTGGGCATTTGATATGTGGGGGATTGATTTGATTGGGCCTTATCCCAAAGCGCCCGGCGGAGCACAAATGGTAGTGGTCGCAGTAGATTATTTCACAAAATGGGTGGAGGCAAAGGCACTAACTAACACTACTGAAGCAAGTATTATCAAGTTCGTCTACGACCACATATTCTGTCGGTTTGGTTTGCCGCGGGCTATCGTCTCCGATCATGGACCCCAGTTTCAAAACAAGTTTACGGCGGAATGTAAGAGACTCAACGTAGAACATCGGCCATCCTCCGTCGCAAGACCGCAGGGAAATGGACAGGCCGAGGCCGCAAATAAGTTACTCATGACCGCTTTACACAAAAATTTGAAGGGAAGGAGTGGTCACTGGATGGAAGAGCTCAGTACTGCTCTATGGGTTGTCCGAACCACAACGAGGAACTCAACGGGAGAAACTCCTTTTTCCTTGACATATGGATCAGAGGCGGTCGCGCCTGTAGAAGCAGCCCTACCCACCTACAGGGTCGCCCATTTTGATGAAACAAAGAATGAGGAAGCCCGGAGAAAAGACTTAGACTTTCTAGAAGAAAAACGGTTGGAAGCACGAGCAAAGATGGTCAATTACAAACAGAAGGCCAAAGTTCATCATGACAAGAGAGTGAACAAGAGGTCATTCGCCATAGGGGACTAGGTATTAAGGAAAGTCGAAGTCACGGGAAGACAGCCCGGATACAACAAGCTCGCGCCCAATTAGGAGGGGCCATATCAGATAGCCCGCATAATCAAGGAAGGGACCTACAGACTCCTCACCAAAGAAGGGAAGGATTTAAAGAACGCTTGGCACAGCGACCACTTGAAGAAGTACTACCCTTAAAGATTGTATTCCCCCTTTTTTATTAGAAATCCGCCTGTTTTCTATTTTCTGCATTGTAATTTTGATGTACGGCTCTAGGAGCGGGAAAAAAGATGAAAGATCAATAATATTATGTTTGTCCCATTGAAACGAAAGATCATAGATAGATACCGAAAAGAAAAGCATGTATTCGGCAAGATATGACAAAATGCCAAACCACCAAGGTCCCGCGCCTAAAATACCGTTGCATGAATCTTCATGCACGATGCGCGGTCATACGCCCTCGAGCTAGACCGTAAGCCCGTCAAGGGAAATACCGTTGCATGAATCCTCATGCACGATGTGCGGTCATACGCCCACGAGCTAGACCGTAAGCCCATCAAGGGAAATACCGTTGCATGAATCTTCATGCACGATGCGCGGTCATACTCCCCCGAGCTAGACCATAAGCCCGCCGAGGGAAATAATCATGAATACCAGACATAGAAAGTTCAAGGCACATTTACAATAATCAGGCAAAAGGGGCCCCACAACAACCTGGGGCCATAACCTTGAAAAACAAAGAAGAAATACTAAACAAAGTGATCAAGGAAAAACAATAAATGCTTGGCAATTCCAAGGCAACCAGCAAAAAGGGCAATAAAGTACAACGGAAGTAAATGTCAGGGAGATATGGGGATCAAAAGAAGAACAAATAGATACATAACAAAATCAGGTCAAAATAGAATCAAATGTTCAAGTTCATGAAATCTAGGACTATTACAAAAGGTCCCAGGACGCAGCCCGGTCTGATCTTCAACTGGCCGGAGGAGGATTGACTTCCACTTCTGGAACAGAATCAGAGGCATTATGGTCAGCTGCAGAACGAGCCAGAGCTTCAGAGGCTTCGGCTAGAGCGGAGGCAAAAGTTGAAAAGGGGAGAACAATACCTTCGACGAAGGGGCCGTTGGGGCCAAAGACCTTCTCCAGAGCTGCAGCCAGAGACAAGGCGGATTCATCACCTGTAAACCGCAAATCATCTATCATTTTGATCAAGGGTTGAACGGTTACAGGTGAAACCGGAGGCAAAGCATTCCGAACCGACTCGGGCAAGGCCTCAAGCTGATGATCGGCAAAGGGCACTAAGGAATGACCATTAAAGCATTCCGGATCCGTGGCCATGATAGAACAAATGATAGTGATCTCTTGAGCAGTGTATTTCCCCGTGGCCGCAAGATTCCGGGCAATAGTGTGCACCGCCTGCTCATACTGCTCATTGCCCGCGATGGATATTTTCTCGGAGTACTCAGCGGACTCTTTAAATTCAGCAACCGCCTTGCCCCTGTCCTCCTCCAAGACCCGCTCTCGCTCATTCTCATAGCTCATTTGATCAAGAAGTTTACCGTCCAGCTCATCCACCCTGTTGGACAGCTCCTCAGATTTCTTCTTCTCCGCTTCTAAAGACCTCAGGAGCTCAGCATTGCGAGCATCAACACTCGCCTTCTCGCCTCAGCCCGCTCTTTGGCTTCTCGAGCAACTGCCAGATCACTGCTCAATTTAGACACCTCCTTGACCGCGCTAACGACCTCCGCATCTTTGCTCTTCAGCTCCTTGCCAGCGCTCTCCACAGCCTTGGTCAACTTATGGATCTCCTCCCTCGCCGCAATCAGCTCAGTATTCCTCGCCGAGATCACGGCGACGTCAGCCTCATGTTGAGTCCGCAGATAGATAACCTCGTTGGCGATCTGCAAATAACAAATGTGATTATACTGCGGGGCAGAAGGAAGCACGATATGTAATCCAAGTCAAAGACGAACCTCAGTCAAACACAGCCCACATTGCCCGCGGCGGCGATGGGATTCGAAGCAGCCAAAACCTTCTGTTGATAATCAGGAAAATAGAGGCGGTGCATCAGCCCGTCACCAACATAAGCATTAGCGCTTCGGCGACTATGGAGATCCACCCCATAAACCTCCGGGACCTTGGCTATCTTGAGCCCGAATTCCCGGGCGCGCTCTCTATCCTCAATTGACTCTACCGGATACAAATTGGAGCACATGGTCCCTCTCGAATGAGATAAAATCGTAAAGTCGCCAGAGGAAGAGCCAACCTTTTGATATTTATCCCTTTGAGGGGACGTTGGATCCCCGATAGCGGATCGTTTCTTTGTTGGCTCAGGAGCAGACAGACCTATGCCAGGAGCCTGAGAAGAGTGGCCGGTTCCGATCACAGTTTTACCGCGGCCAGCGCCTTGATGGGGATTCGGAGGCAGATTCCGGGTCAGTTGCGGCTGAGAAACGACCGCTCCAGACTTATCAACCTTGTCCGTAACAGGGATCTTAACCCCAGGAGCCTCCATCTTTTTCATAGCATCGGCTCTCCTTTGTTTTTCAAGGGTTGCGGCTTTCCTGGCCGCGATCTTAATTTCTGCTGCGGACTTGGGAGGCATCGTGTCAGTTGGATCTGCGAATAAGAACAGCAGTCAGATAGATGAAACAGAGCGAAAAAGACAGGAAAAATAGTATGAAAGGGTACAATGAAAGAGACCGAGTAAACCAGGGTCTGGACACGTCTCCCCCGAATTACAAGCAGAGCAATCAGAAAGGAAAGCAAATGATTGATGAACTTTCCAATCAGGGTCTCGCAACAAAGGGGCCATGATAACCCTAGGCTCGGGGCCAGAAGCGCGCCTCGGGGCCACCCCGGCGAAGGTCAGAAGCTCTTCATCGCTAATAATCGCTGAAACATCGTAAACTTGAGGAGTCTCCATCACCGACTGATCATCCAGGGTGACCCTCTTCGTAAACCGAGCAAGATAAGCCTCCATCGCCGCGCTCAGATCTCGGCCTTCTTCCGGATCGGGAAACTTTTGGCGGGACATCGAGATCGGTGCTAGATTGTCAGGACGAGGGAATGGCCAGCCTAACCGATTCTGAATAACGAAAGGGTATCTTTGCCATTGATCGAACTTATTGGTAGCAGCGGAAAATATTTTCTCAGACCGCGGTTTGGTCTTCAAGCTCAAGCAGCCCGCAGTAACTTGATGGGTAAAATAAATATGAAGCGCGGACAAAGAGGGCTCATACCCCAGCACACGACTTACGACTATAAAAGACACCAGATAACGAATGGCATTCGGGGTCAGGTCCATAGGGAGGCAATGGGTGAACTCAAGAAATTCACAAATAAATGGGTCCAAAGGAAGGCGCAGACCATTTTCGAACTGAACCGGATAGAATATGCAGGCAAGGTTCTCGGACCGGATCAAGGGAGGGGTCATTGATTTACCGCCCATAAGAGACTCATATTCAATAAGACCATGGACAAGATAGACTTTGGAATCGACACGAAACTGCGATAAATACTCATCATCGGCATCCTCCTCGCTCTCGTCCCTCAGACCCGCACCAGAGGAAGACGCACCTGCTTGACTGGTCCTCCTGTTATCAGGGCCCTCAGGAAAGGAATCTACGATCCTAACAGGGGAGCGGAGCAAGTTGACCTTGCGGGCAGTATCAGGGGCCAACCTCTCCAGTTGCTCGCGTGAGTCCGATTGAGTGTCTGAAGAACTACCGCCCTCGACATCACGGGCAGGTTCATCCAATAAGAATTCATCGCCATCGTCAGCCCGCTCAGAAGCGTCCCCGCTGCTGGTTACCTCAATCACCCCAGCATCCATAGAAATGTCGCGGTCATGGCCCTGAACGGGCAATTCGTCATCCAGAGGGGTATCCAACCAAGACTGAGCATCAGATCCGCTCGCAGACACGCGGTCTCCACCTAACCTCACCAACCTTCTAGCATTACCGGCCATATCTACATTATCGGGGAATCGAGTTAAAACCGCTTTCACAAAAACCCCTAACTGTTCCTCGCCCCCTAGGACCCTCATTCTCCCCGAATCAAAATGGACCGAGGGACCTGTCTCCCACAGCAGGGGTAGGATCCAAGAGTCCCAATCATAGACTATCCCTATGGTCCTGAAAGCCTCCAAGGAAAGCCTTTTCCAGGCATTTATCAGGTACCAGTAAATCCCTCCCGTTCGTCGACAACAACCAAAAAGGTCCGGACGAAGCATTCTCCCCAGGTCCAATCATCCATAACCACAGTCAGAGGTCTTTTCAACAAAACTTTATAAAATCAAAGATGGACCCAAGATTCCTAAGAAAGAGGCAAGTCAACCGGTTAGAAATCGAAAACTCGGTGATTAAAAGTTAAAAACTTGGTTCATGATGTTAGAAGTTTTGAAGACACGGCGTTTTAAGATTCTACCCCCGATGAACGGTGGAAAGGACCAAAGTCGGAAAGTTAGCAATCAGAAGTCAAGCGACGAAAATAAAAATGGGAAGCACTACCTGTTAATTGATCGAGTTAAGGAAATAGAAGAAGCAAATCGTCGTCGTTATCAACAGTGATTCTTCCGAAAGCAATAACCAGAGATTAAAGGTGCCGAAGGTTTTTGAATAAGCCAATTAGGGCTATTTATACCCCCAGAATGGGTCGGGTTTTGTCCAAGATCCGGAACGACCCGGCATACACCCGGAAAATGAAGAGGCGGGAATCAGCTTTTTTCGAATTCCAATGACGGTTCGCATTTAATGAGCGTGTTCCTTGTCATATCAAGGACCTGACAGCTACGTCACTAGCCTGACTCGAGGGGCCCACTGTCCTATCGTCAACCACCATCGTGAGACTCCCGTCCCATGATATTCCGTGCCCGTATTTACTACAGTTTGCCCGGACCGAGCCATGGAAATGTAACTCCTCGCGCCGCTCATAAATAAGCTGACCCTCGGAGTTTGGGGCCACTGATGAGACCGAGCATCACAGACCGGACCGGGCCCGGTTTAAAGCCAGTACAAGCGAGTTCGACTACACCGAACCAGATAAGCCCGCGAGCGAGCAAGCCCGAGAACCCCGGGCTTCCTGATGACCATGACCAAGATGGCTCTGCCTCCCGCTATCCTAAGGGTCCCGTGTTGATCACTCAACCTCCTGCCCGGAGCCCGCAGTATCCAGCTGTCACAAACGTACAACTGACGTTACCTGTTCGTACCTGACATACCATAACGGTTGGTGGTGGAACCATGATTCCCTGACAACACGCCACGTTCTCAGCCACTCCCCTGGCCGAACCAATGAAGACCTGCCGCGTGTCTATCCGGTACGAGGGCGGTTAGTACCTTAAACCTACCTCTTCCTTCTACTCATATAAATACTCCTATCCGCCCCCAAGGGCCAGGTATGTGCTCTATCCTATTCACACACACAAGGTCTTCATTGAACCTTCCACTTAGGTTTTCCTCAGAGATCTTACTCTCACACCCGAGGGCCTAAGCCGGATTCCAACCCGGCCTTGGTCTTAACGGTGTTCTTGTCTGTGTTGTAATCAGGATCAAGAGACAGCTAAATTGGAGTTCTATCTCCGTGACCCCAGATTCACAGGGCGTCATCACGAAGGTGATTAAAGTTGAGATTGTAGTTATTAAAATCAACAAGATTTGATTGGGGGAAAAAATGGAAGTATATATATTCCTTGTTTGGAGTATATATATATATTACATATCAATAAGAGTAGACTTGACAATGCTTTAAAACGTTTGCAAAACTAACATTCACCACCCAATTTTGACTCGTGTGAATAACGTGACAAAGTAAGTGATGCGCTTAAATATTTTAAAACATGAGTAGACTACTCGACTATGTGAATAATGTGGCAAAACTGGGTGGCCTAAGTATTTAATTTGCCTATGCATTAACATCAACAAGAATAGACGAAATAGTTACCTTGTAACATTGAAGTAATCATGAGACTGATTCTTAAACATTGAAAACAAAATATTGGAAGAATCATAAGCAACGCCAAACACACTCTTAATCTTATACCGTTTTGACAATATTTGGGAGGAATGTCGCATAAGAGATTAACTTTAATATTATTGAGTTTCTTGACCTTTAAGCTTCCTCATCCTCTGTCGATCCTAATGAATATCCATTCTATCTACAAGAAAATTTATCCCTAAATGAGTTTTCGTTTTCTAGTGAAAGTTACTAAACTTACCTGTTTCAATTACCATGTTAAATATTATCTTGTAGAAGACAAAAATGAAAGAATTCAGCGCACCTGGAACCTAAACGCGGAAAATATTATGCGATTGATCTTGGAATCAGTTCCTTGCTCAGAGGATGTCTCATTTGACCGCTAAGTAAAAGCAGGGAGCTCTCAGAATTCTGCTTTAAGAATATTAATTGAACACGAGAACTTCCTGCCTGTTGATGGGTAAAAAGATCAAAAATCAAGTGTTAAAAGAGAAAATTGAAGTGAGGGTAATGGATGGAAATGCATGTAGAACATGTCACCAAGAAAGAGAACTTATAAACAACCTGCAGCAAACAAAATAAGCCGTCGTCAGTCATGGTGTCTTCTTCTAACACTACCAGCTTCAGTAAAGCCGCACTGTGAAGTGAAAACCTGCCACTGCACAGACAGCCCATAGATCATAAACAAACGAATTGCTGAAATGGAAGCATTTGAATGTAGAGTAGATATTACATACGTGTAAGATTCAGCCAAATTGCTAACTCCACCCTTGTCTTTTTCAAGCCAATGCCACTGGGATCAGTAAATATTCAAAACTTTGCAACAAATGGATCCTTGAGTGAACCAAATTCTTACATTGTAAAGAACTTTCATAATGTGAGAAGAGAGAAAAAAATCTCCAAAGAGAATATACATAAATATTGACAGAGAGCTTGAAACTAGAGTGAGAATATGTATGATAACAAGTAAAGCATTGCGTCAAGGGAGATACTTACCCCCACTTTTCCAAACCATTAAGCTCCAGAAATAGAGTCGTGGTTGAAACGAACAATCTCGTTCATGATGATTTGAGGGACAAAGGAAACCATTAAGATTTCACAAATATACCTTGGTTCCATAAACCGCAGAGAAGAAACAATAAAAATGGTATTACAGAGATGGAATAACCGACCAAGTCAGGCAAAGTGTGCCAAATGCTAATGTAGTCCGAATTGCAACAGAAGAAAAGCTTGAACACACATTTCTGACATCAAAGAGCTGTATCAATCACCAATTCTTGATGGTTACCCCGCATCTGGATTCAGTCACCAAATCTCAATATTTACCTCAGGGACGGACCTACCCTATGTCTATGGGGGGCAATGGCCCCCCTTTGTTTAAAAAAAATAAAAATTTACTAGTGTATTTTTTTTGAAAAATTGGAGTATTAGTGTAATATTTTAGACTTTGCCCCCCTTTGTTTAAAAAAATAAATGCATTAGTATTTATTTTTGCCCCCTTTAAATGTGTTATGCCATTTTGCCCCCCTTGTGAAAAATTCCTAGGTCCGCCACTGATTTACCTAATACTAGGGCAATAAAAACTAACATGGAAACCACTACAACAACGACGACGACAACAACAACAACAACAACAATAATAATAATAATAATAACAACAATAATAATAAAGACGATAATAAAAGAATATGGAGTGCAGGAATGCGGCAGTGTGGCTTGTGTTGTAACCTTTGGACTGGACCGAAATGAACGTCAGAGGAGGATTAATGGAGTCAACAGCAAGTGATAGGGAAAACGCAAGTTAACCAACGAGCCTTCTTTGAGACTTGAACCCAACCTGCACTTCATAGAACAAAAGGCGGGTATTGTACAGTTTTAGCGAAAAAATAACCCTCGAAGCTTCTTTATATCTGAGCATCCGGGATATTGGTTTTTTAAGTTTCAAAGACTGAGAAGTGCAAAAGATATTTGCAGAAATGATTAAAAGAAAGATAATTACATCAAAAATAGCACAAAAGCAATGACTTACTTCTAAGTGAAACCACAGCCAGCATAGGTACAAGTACCTGATCATTAACCCCTAACAATGTAGCATTTGAGGGAAAATCATATATTTGTAAATATTTAGGAAATCAAACGAGTACCCATATTATCCTGTGGCAAATGAGAGAACTTCATGCACAACACCCTAATCACACAAATATATCAAAACACAATAACATTAATGAAAGATGGGCGATTAAACACACACAGTTACATAAAACTAAATTTTATTCATTAAAAACCTAATACCAACACAAAGTTTGAAATAAGACCATTCAGTCAACAACCCAACTAAAGGAAAAACAGTTTCTTAACATTGAAAAAGCCACTGACAATGGAACAGAGTCATCATGACCCTAGAACCACAACACACAAACCCTTAACCATCAGAGAAACAAGCTCACAGACCACCACGCAGACGGAGCACAAGATGAAGGGTAGACTCCTTCTGGATGTTGTAATCAGCCAGGGTTCTCCCATCCTCCAGCTGCTTACCAGCAAAAATCAACCTCTGCTGGTCTGGCGGGATCCCCTCCTTGTCTTGAATCTTTGCCTTCACATTGTCTATAGTGTCTGAACTTTCCACCTCCAAAGTGATTGTCTTCCCAGTCAAAGTCTTAACAAAAATCTGCATTCCACCCCTAAGACGAAGTACCAAGTGCAAGGTAGATTCCTTTTGAATGTTGTAATCAGCAAGGGTACGACCATCCTCAAGCTGCTTACCAGCAAAAATAAGCCTTTGCTGGTCCGGAGGAATACCCTCTTTGTCCTGAATCTTGGCTTTCACATTATCAATTGTGTCCGAGCTCTCTACTTCCAGAGTAATGGTTTTCCCAGTCAATGTCTTAACAAAAATCTGCATGCCACCACGGAGGCGGAGGACCAAGTGAAGGGTAGACTCTTTCTGTATGTTATAGTCGGCTAGAGTGCGCCCATCCTCCAACTGCTTTCCAGCAAATATCAACCTCTGCTGGTCCGGAGGAATACCTTCCTTATCCTGTATCTTTGCCTTAACATTGTCAATGGTGTCTGAACTCTCAACTTCAAGGGTGATTGTCTTGCCTGTGAGAGTCTTCACAAAGATCTGCATCCCACCCCTTAGACGGAGAACCAAGTGAAGGGTGGACTCCTTCTGGATGTTATAATCAGCTAGAGTACGTCCGTCCTCTAATTGCTTCCCAGCAAAGATCAATCTCTGCTGGTCCGGAGGGATACCTTCCTTATCCTGGATCTTAGCCTTGACATTGTCAATGGTGTCAGAACTCTCAACTTCAAGAGTAATTGTCTTTCCGGTGAGTGTCTTCACAAAGATTTGCATCCCACCCCTGAGACGGAGGACCAAGTGAAGGGTGGACTCCTTCTGGATGTTATAATCAGCCAAAGTGCGTCCGTCCTCTAATTGCTTCCCAGCAAAGATCAATCTCTGCTGGTCGGGAGGAATACCTTCCTTATCCTGGATCTTTGCTTTGACATTGTCAATGGTGTCCGAACTCTCAACTTCAAGGGTGATTGTCTTGCCCGTGAGAGTTTTCACGAATATCTGCATCCCACCCCTGAGACGTAGAACCAAATGGAGGGTAGACTCCTTCTGGATGTTGTAGTCAGCAAGGGTACGGCCGTCTTCAAGCTGTTTTCCAGCAAAGATAAGCCGTTGCTGGTCAGGGGGAATGCCTTCCTTGTCTTGGATCTTAGCCTTGACATTATCAATGGTGTCAGAACTTTCCACCTCAAGGGTGATTGTCTTGCCGGTGAGAGTTTTCACAAATATCTGCATCTGTTACAAAACAATATACAAAATGATTAACAAAATCCAAAATCTAAACCACATAAACAGTCTAATATATGCAAGGGAACATACCCACAATAATCAAATAAACACATAGTATACAACAACAAATAGAATTTCCCCACCCTGACTGAAATAAACCCCCTAATCTCCATAATTAAGCAATACATGTTCCAAAGTGTCAGATATCAAAAAAAAAAAAAAAAAAAAAAAAGGACAATTACAAATTCTGAATCAAACATCTGCATATGATACAAAATAGAATACGAATCAATTAATCAAAATCCGATCGAAACCAGATAACATAAACCTCCCAATCTCTGCAAGCAAACATAAACATCAAAATAGAATTTCACCAGTCCTAGATCAAATAAACCGCCAAATCTCCACATATTAAGCAATAGAAATAGTAATCAGATCATAGCAACCTACCAACCTATGCAAGCAATCATACACATCCAAATAGAATTTCACCAGCCCTAAGATCAAATAACCCGCCGAATCTCAACAAATTAAGCAATAGAAATACTAATCATATCGATATGAAATCGAAAACCAAAACCAGAAACAAAATCGACTAATATAAATACTGAATCAAAACCCTAACCCTAGATCTGCATACAACGCATAAGCACTATAGTTGACGAACAATTTTACATAATTAATCAAGTTTGACAAGAGAAAATCAGTTACCTTGAAAGAGAGAGCCTAGGATGGATTGAGAACTTAGATCGCTGAAGAAGACGAGTTGAATTGAGAAGATGGAATGGTGGTGTTTAAAGAAACGGGGTTGTATATAAAGGGGGTGAATGACCGACTATCAAGGGTTAGCATGGATTGCATTAGTGGTCAATATTTGGTCGACGGATTGGTTAGTACGCGTACAGCATACGCAACGTCATTGATTACATACATTTTTTTATCTTTCAGCCTATAAGATAACGGAGTCGCGTGAAAAATAAATCTAACCCCAACTGTTAATGGTTAATAATGGCTGTTAATAGCTTGGTGGATATCATAATAAATATATTTGAATGTGATTTTTTTTAATGAAAGTTAATAATAAACTACTTCTTTTCTCAAAATAAATATTTGAATTAATTTTAAATTGTCAATAATATATTTGAATGGATGGTACTAAAACAATTCTTGAGGCTAAACAATTTTCTTAAAATTCTAAGAAATGAATGAAAATGTCACTGATGAAACCAGACCGAAACAAATCAAACCAAATAGTGAGATCAAACCGTCAGGTTGAACCATCAGACCAAACCCCCGGTTTTCAAGACCGGGGCTATCAACCACTCAGCCATCTCTCCGTAAGACAATTCTATTGTATTCCTCCACATAGAACATGCTCATATGGCTACCGCCATCATCTCTAGTCAGGTGTGAATCTCTCAATCAATCTATCTATGTATGTAGATAGATGTATCATCCAGGCATGCCCATTTGTCAAAACAAAAAAAAAATCCACTCTCCCCCGGGACCCCATGTACGAATAAAGTGGTAATGTAAAATAAGTCATAGGGAATCAATGGATTCAAGACCACATATATTAATCATTTATTTGTATGTTGAATTATGTTCATCATTGACTATTAAAAAGCATGTATTGCATATAACTATTAATAACTCTCGTTTTGCAACTTATTCAATAATCAAATCACCGTTTGTTATACTCCCACCGTCTCAAAATGATCTTTTCACTTGCCATTTTTCAATATCCCAAAAAATATTTCACATTTATACGTTTTAGGCTTAAAAGTGTATAATCTAAACATGGCTAGTGAAGCAAGTGTTCATATGCTTAAAAAGTTTGAAAAATCAAATGTGAAGATCATTTTGGGACGGAGGGAGTATTAACTAGTCAGCAGTCTTGGAAATTCTCAGACCAAACCGAACCACGAAAAAAATCAAACCGAACCAAAACGAACCATTTACGGCCGTAGTCAATTCCCAAAGTCCACCGGATCGGACCAAACTCGTTTCCAGACCTAGATCGGGCCTGAAGCCCGTCGACCTGCCATTAGACTATGTTCATCAGAGGCCATGGGTTAGGTTGGATGGGAAAAAGAGAAGGATTTTGATGACAAGAAAAAGACAAAAGAAATTGGGGGTTGGGGTAATTAGCCGAACCGTTCGGCCAACAGAACACAAATCCAACCCATTTCTTCTATCCTTTTATGCCATGTGTCCAAATTGCATTGGTTGTGTATTTCTTTTTTATAATTCATTTGACTATAGATTTGAAATTGTTATAAGTGTAATTATATTATTTTAAAAAAAAAAAACTGTAAAAATTTTATTTTTTCATTCTCAATAAATAGAGACTAGTCTTGACATATTTTAGTGCACAATCTCAAATACTCTTCTTTTCTTTATAAAATCAATATCATTTCTACATGGATCCAAATTTTCCGTTTTATCCAAATTCTGAACATGTTAACTCTGAAAATTATCCAAACACTCAATATTATTATAACTCTCAGAATTCTTCAAAAAGATGGAGAATTGGATGGAGATGTGGCTCATAGGATTAAAGCAGGTTGGTTGAAGTGGAAGTGTGCCACAGGGTTCCTTTGTGATCGTGGCATGCCAAATAGATTAAAGGAAAAATTCTATCGTACGGCAATTAGGCCTGCACTGCTTTATGGCACTGAATGTTGGGCCGTGAAACAGTGGCATATTCATAAGATGAATGTAGTGGAGATGCGTATGCTACGATGGATGTGTGGGCATACAAGAAAAGATCGATTAAGAAATGAGGTTATCAGGGGTAAAGTAGGGGTTGCGCCCATTGAGGATAAAATGAGGGAGCATCGTCTAAGGTGGTTTGGTCATGTGAGACAGAGATCGAGTGATGCAACGATTAGGAGGCCTGAAGAGTGGAGAAGTGATAAAATGGCGAGGGGTAGGGGAAGACCCAAGCAAACTTGGATTAAGGTGATTGAAAATGATATGAGTTTACTCGGAGTGGATGAAGATGTGGCGTTGAAGAGGCTGGAGTGGAGGGCGAAGATTCATGTGAATGATGGGGGTTGATCGTACTTTTATTATTAATATTTATTTATTTATTTTATTTCTCCATCTTTTTCCTCTCTTTCTCTCTCTCTCTTTCTCTCTCTCTCTCTCTCTCTCTCTCTCTCTCTCTCTCTCTCTCTATCTATCTATCTATCTATCTCTTACTTTTATCACGATGACATATGAGGATTCATGTTAGCCGACCCCAAATTATTTTGGGACTAAGGCTTTGTTGTTGATATTGTTGTTGAAAATGATCCGAACTTTCAAATTTCTCCAAATCATAATCAATGTCCTACATCTGAAACTGTCGAAAACTCTCAAAATATTTCTCGAAATTTATTTCAAGATTTTCAACAAAAAAACACAAATCCTCAAAAAGAGCCAAAATCATTGAATTGGCTTGTGAAAGAAGACGTAGCCCTAATGTCAAGTTATGTTTTTGTAAGTGAAGATAGTGTGCATGGAAATAACAAGAAGCGTGAAGCGGTATGGGCGCGAGTTACAGAATTGTATGAACAAGCTCGTCAAGAAAATTCGGAGGAATTGCGCACAAGAAATAAGCAAATGTTAAGGAGTCGTCATATACGACTTAGCGAAAATGTAAGCAAATGGATTACAGCATACAGAGAAGCATACAGTCGAAGAAGGAGTGGAATGGGCAAGAAAGATATAGAGGCGGAAGCTCACACAATTTATGAAGCCGGTGGTAGCAAGTTTACCAACATGCATGTATTTGAAGAAGTCATGAGTAAACATCCCAAGTGGGAGTTAAATCTGACTCGTGATGCAACACGTGCTCGTTCTGAATATGAAGAGAGTAATGAAGAAAGTCATAGTAGCTCGAAAAGATCTAGGACAGATGAAGATGGAGAGAATTCAACACCTTCAAACCCTGAAACTCCAGTCAGTTATACTTCAACAATTTATCGTCCTGAAGGTAGAGATTCGGCTAAAAGAAAAGGAAAAAGTAAGGCATCCCAATCTTCTCATATTTTTGATGAGTTTACTGCAGAAATTCGTGCTTTACGGCTCACAAGAAACAATGAAGTTGAAGTAATGAATAAATTGGGAAACGAAAGAATTGAATTAGAGCGTAAGAAGGAAGGAAGAAAGGAAAACTAAGAAGATGGATGCTATGATTTTGAATATATTGTTGGGAAAAGATCAATTGTCGACAGAAGAAGAAGAAATGAAACGTCATCTGATGGAAATCATGTTTAAAAATTGATTGTAGTTTATTTTTATGTAATTTAAGTTTATGCATTTTCATGTAATTTAAGTTTATGTATTTTTGCTTATTTTCATGTAATTGAAGTTGTGGTATTTTAAATGAATTTCTATTTTACTTTAAATTTTTATGTTACTTTAATTTTAGTCATCGACTGATTTGATTCACATACACAAATTGAATGCCAAGAGGGTTTTGGAAAGTAGTTCATGACTTGTCCCATCAATGTTTAAAGAACTTACATATTTTGTTTCATTATTGTCCTTTTTTTGTACTGATACATTCATATATACAAAATATATGGTCAAAAAAGTTTTGGATTGTAGCTTATGACTTGTCCCGTCAATGCTTTATTAACACACATGGATAGCTTTAATAATGGCAGTAGTGTTGTCATTGTTGTCAAGTGTTGTCATTGTTGTCAAGTAGTGTTGTCATTGTTGTCATTTTAATTTTTCTTTTCACATGCAAAGCATCAATAATTGAAGAACATGAGTGTATTTTACTTCTATAAATCCTTATTGAATCTATATCAAACTTACACCAGAACATTTTTCTTAGTCTTGTTTTATTCCTTTCAAGTATAGTTCAATATCGTATCCACTCAACTTCATAAATGTCTTCAAATGAAAACTCATCCACAGATTCAAGTTCTAGTTCTGATTCTTCCAATTTCATCGAAATTGATGAATGGGAAAAACGAGTTGTTCAACAAAATCGACAAATTGATCGCATCATCGAAGATGTGATAATTAGTGATTCTACTTCATTCTCACACCCTTCAAATTCTTCTAACAAAACTAGAAGGAGAGTTATAGAAAGACAAAGGGAGGAAGGTGAAGATCGTTTGCACAACGATTATTTTTCCAATAATCCAACCTACCCTCCAAATATATTTCGACGTAGATTTCGCATGCGTAAACATGTTTTCCTTCGTATAGTGAACGAAATCACTGCGAACGATGAATACTTTCAACAAAGGCGAAATGCTGCAGGTAGACAAGGCCTTTCATCGCTGCAAAAATATACTGCAGCCATGAGGGTCTTAGCTTATGGGACAGCAGTTGATGAATACATGCGAATGAGCAAAACTGTAACAAGAGAATCTCTTATGAGATTCGTAGAAGGTGTAATTTCAAACTTTGGTAACCAATAACTCAGGCGACCTAATGAAGAAGATTTGACAAGGCTACTTTATATTGGGGAAGAACGTGGATTTCCAGGCATGATGGGCAGTATTGATTGCATGCACTGGGAGTGGAAGAATTGTCCTAAATCTTGGGCTGGACAATTTGCTGGCAGAAGTGGAAAGCCAACTCTCATTTTGGAAGCTGTTGCATCATATGACTTATGGATATGGCATTCATTTTTTGGAACACCAGGTTCGTGCAACAATCTTAATGTACTACATAGATCTCCTGTTTTTAATGATATTTTGGAAGGTCGAGCACCTGAAATTAGTTACGTTGTGAATGGTCGCGAACGTAGTATGGGATATTATCTCACTGATGGCATATATCCAAATTGGGCTGCATTTGTGAAATCGATTACTTCTCCTACAGTCCAAAAACATAAGATATTTGCTCAATACCAGGAGGGTGCTAGAAAAGATGTTGAGCGAGCTTTTGGAGTTCTCCAATCACGTTTCGCATTTATCAAACGCCCATGTCTTATATGGGATCGTCATTTAATGGGAAGAATTATGATGGCATGTATCATCATGCACAATATGATTGTAGAGGATGAACGAGATACATATCGGAACTATTATGATCCCACTGAATTTATAAATGATAGACCAACCAATCGCCGGAAGAAAAGAAAAAATAGAGATGTAGATGAAAATGGTGAGCGATCTTCTAATCGCCAGAGGGATGGAACAAGCATTGTGGTAGAAGAAGACGACGACCAACATTTTCAATACTCTACACAGCGAGTTGCAAGCTTATCTGCATATATGACAAATAGGGAACAACTTCGTAATAGAGAAGCTCATAAAGATCTTCGAGATGATTTAATTGAGCATATATGGCAAAAATTTGGCGATAAAAATTAAATATGTACTTTTATTTCATTTTTTAATATTATTGTTTTCATGTATATTCAAAAATTAAATTTAATATTATGTTTAATTTCATGTTTAATTTTAATTTATGATTTACGATCAAAATAAATAAATAAATAAATAAATAAATAGTATTAACAATATATGATATAAATAAATAAAAAGTAATAAAAGATGATTTGGATTGGGTGAGGTTGGGTTGGGTTGAGTTGCTAATGGAAGATAAAAAAGAAATGGGTTGGGTTGGATGGAGTTGATAGTTGAGTAGGTGGAAGAGAAAAAAATAGTACTCCCTCCGTCCCACCTCACTTGAGACCTTAGAGGTGGGCACAATAACTAAGAAAAATGAATAAAATAAAGAAAATATGTAGTAGAAAATGAAGAGAGAGAATGAGTGGGGTTAATAGTAGGTTGACTGAATGAATTGTGTGGTGGAAAATTAAGAGAGAGAATGAGTGGGTGGGGTAGATTGAATATAAAATAATAAAATCATGGCCATTTTGGGAGGTCTCAAGTGGAGTGGGACGGCCTAAATTGAAATAAAGTCTCAAGTGAGATGGGGCGGAAGGAGTATTTTATTGCTGATGATCATAGTCTTACCGGACCCCGGGGTGCCCAAATGGCCAATTCCAGTACACTCATCCCATTCGGCCCAGCATACTTTGAGCCTAGTAAAAAGCCCAACAGCTTTGTTTAGTTTCAGAAAGGCCAGAATTGGGCTACCATTCCCATTTTCACTCAACGAAGTATAATTTCATTAAGACTGACACCGTCGGTCGAGAGAGACGACGGAGCAACGACTGCTTAATCATCCATGGCTCCCGCCGTTCCCAGATCTGGAGATGCCATTTTCGCAAACGTCGAGCGCGTTGTAAGTTTCATGAACCCTAATTCAACTTACTTTACTTTCCACATCGTTCATTAAGCACATGAGAATTTTAATCGATCTTGCAATCAATTTACTTAGATCGGAAATTCCAACTTTTTTTTTTTTTTTTTTGCACTTCGAATTTTGAAGTTCGCACGCACTTTATGAATTTGGATGTTGCAATTGGTTTATCACAGAACGCGGAGCTGTTTACTTTGACGTACGGTGCGATCGTGAGACAACTGCTTACAGATCTGGAGGAGGTTGAAGAAGTCAATAAGCAGCTCGATCAAATGTAAGTTATCTCTCCAGTTATAACAATGAATGCTATTTCTGTTTTTTTTTTTTTTTTTTGTGTGTGTGTGTGTGTGTGTGGTTAAATTAGGTCAATTGCCACATTTTCATTCGTATCACTCTCTTTTTCAGGGGTTATAATATTGGAATCCGGCTAATTGACGAGTTTCTTGCAAAATCTAACGTCTCTAGATGTGTTGACTTCAAGGAGACTGCTGAAGTCATTGCTAAGGTTTACTACCCCTTCTCTCTATCTCTCTTTAATTGATTTTGTTTCATGCTAAATGATACATTGGTTATCGACACTGTTGTCAAAGGCACCATACATCTTTTGTATTCATTATTGGCTACAAGTAGTTACTTGCTTCTGATTTTGTTTTACTTCATTGGTAATTGGTAAAGCCAAATTTTGTAGGAAACTATTTGTGACGGTTACAACCTTATAAGTAAAGCACTAATGTGAAGCTCTTAACGTATACATTTCATTTCCCTTGATCTTGTTATTTCCATCAGTGAAACATCCATGGGATAGAGTGCATTTGCTGTTAATGTTTATCATTTTGTTACTAGTTCTTGGATGTCTCATAATTCAGGAGTAAATTAAGAATCTAGTGAACTGGATATGGTACCATCTTTCCTTTCTCTTATCAAACTTGTGAAGGATGTGCTGTAAACCTTCTTAGTAACCACTATGTTAAAGCATATACTCTCTTTGTCAGCGGATATGTTGTTGGAGTCATATGACAGAGCTTAATGCACTGAAAATCTAATTTTTACTTTTGATTTCCAAGAAAGAGTAGTTACCGATGATAACTTCTTTCTGAAAGAACCACCTGCATTCTCTAGCCATTCTGTGAATTGAGCCATTTGATTTCTGATCAACATCTGTCTCCAGATCTTAGCAGAGGAAGTGCACATGACGAATAAAGTCATCTGCTTTTTTCCTTCTGTTAGCAAAAAACCAGATCTGTCATCAGACCAGAACCCACCCTTTTGGTTATCCTTGGTCCTCTGTTTCCCTGCTTCATCCAAAAGAAATGCATGCTGTTTAGACAGCAAAATAATGCTATGCTTAAGGTCATTTCACCAAAAAGAGGAATGTAAAATGAGTGGGAAGAAAAGTGAATTTCGTGCTACAGATGAGCAAATGCGAAGAACACTAGCACAGTTGTATTCTGGAATATGATGCAACTTGCTCGGAGCACTCTGGTGGAGTTAAAAGATTTTGATGAATAGAAGAAAGAAACTACTTCCTTTTAACTGGGGGCTTATTCTTATCCAAGCTAAGTGGGAAAAAGAAAAGGAAGGGGAAAAAAAAGAAGCGACATTCAAGTAAGTTACCTGAGCATGAAGTGACAGGGCAACAGTGGCGTTTGGTTTTGCGTCCAAAAATTACAAGCTTTATCTCAGATATTACTGAAACTTGGTAGTGCCAAACATGGGTTCGTTTAGCTCCCATAGTAGTGGTTACCTTGGTTGAAAATGGCTTGCTTCATGGTTATCACATTTTAAACTTTTGGTTGACTTCCTGTTATGAATCAGAGACTCAGAGTTTTGACCTGGGGTCAGTAAAAGCACATCGGAAATATATACTAGGAGTAAAATACAAGCAGTGACAATGTGATGCATCAGAACCATTTTGTGACAAAGATGCATAATCAGCTTGTGGTTAGGCACTTCTTTTTCTGAATTAAAGGTTACGGTTTACTAGCAGACTCTTTAGTGATGGTGGTCACAACGCCATTTTCCCTCTCTATCGGTTGTTGGGGTTGCGGCTATAACATCATGACATGATAGCATATAAACAATCACTGTATAGAGATTTGATTTCCAGCCTCGAGTCAGTATGCTTCTTGGGTCCTTTTCTATCAAATAGGACGGCCTCCTGCTCTCTGGTTTACTGCTCCCTTTTAGGTCTATTCCATGGAAGTACATAGTTGTTCTCTTTCATATTCTTATGATAAATAGTTTTGTATGAAGCCAATCCTTAAACCTTCCACAAATGGCGAAGTTGACAAACAAAAGAAAGATGATAGATTATTCTCAAGGCAGGGTTGCTAGAGCTCTTTAAGAATGTTATAATTGTACTTTTACTTTAATGTAGTGCATCAATTTTCTGCCTCTATGTGTCGCTCTTGCGTACTTTTCTGGGCTTGTACATGGCGTAGGTGACAAATTTTGTGCAATGTGACAGAATAATTGTCTAATAGGCTATGTATTTTGAATCATAAATCATATTCAATTAAAGTATTTGGGACAATCTTAACATATTTAAAAGTAGGTCAAGAATCTACATCGGAGAGCATATATATTATTTCAGTAACATTGCAAGGCCTTTATAAGTTGACTGTGGAAGCATACTCGTTGCAATTTGCATTTATAAGCATCGGTAGATGAGAGTTTAAGCAACTCATCTATATCATTTAGTTGTTCCTACATGATTTTTGGTAAGTGGTAGTGCAATGTGATGGGTTGAAGTATATCTACATTTTTCAATTGTTTGACTTGTCAATTGGTACTATTCTTTTGGGACAGAGTACTTTTTCATGACTGGCCAACCAAAATTATGTAACGTATTCCTAAGACGGCTGAAAAGTGCCATAGTTGCTGTGCATTATGGCTTGGCGGTGTACAATGTATATTCAAAATTGATTCTTGTACTGATTGCATACCAGAAAACTATGAAGTAGAAGAATTTTTGTAATATTTTGGTTTGATAAATGTTTTGTAAACAGGTTGGCTTCAAAATGTTCTTGGGGGTCACTGCATCGGTGACTAACTGGGATTCTGAGGGAACTTGTTGCAGTCTCATAATGGAGGATAATCCGCTTGTGGACTTTGTTGAGCTTCCTGACACTTGTCAAGGTCTTTATTACTGCAATATCTTAAGTGGAATAGTCAGAGGAGCTTTAGAGATGGTATGTTTTTTTCCCTTTATTTTTTCTTTGAGCACTTTTGTGCATGTTTGTTAAGCTGAGGAGTTTTCATACAACTTGGTGCAATTATTTGTGTATTGTTTTTTTCATGAGCACATCGAATAGGATTGAGGAATGCTGGATTAACAAGTATTTAGTGAAGATGCTTTTAAATACAGCCTGGTCAATGATTGTCCTAGTGTGTCGGAGAAACCATCTAGGTAGTGCAACACCCCCCCCCCCCCCCCCCCCCCCCCCCCCGCGCGGGAAGATCTGGATGTCCTTGTCATTTGTTTGTTACTTGTACATTTTAGATTGCTCTTATCAGAAAGTAAAAGAATATAGACAAGGACCAGAGTCTTAAACACAGTGGCTTTTTTTCTTTTTCAGTACCAACAATCATGGCATCTCGATGTGCTTTTAACTTCTTGATAGATAGTTTATGCAAAGCATAGATGATATTTATTTCAAATTTTCAAAAATTAGTCATTTGAAACATGTAGTTGCGAGTGATTTGTAGCATCCTTTTAATGTTAAACCTACTGCGATTTGTAGGTGTTTTGGTAAATAAAGGGACCATATAACATGAGAAGGTTTTAAGCAGATAGAGTTAACATTAAATCTGATCGATCATATGAGCCTTTTTTTTTTTTTTATCCATTCCATTTACCATCTCTTTTTAATTCCGTCTCTATTTCTGGCCCCAAAAGATGGTATCGTGCTTGACGATCTTGTTAATCATTTTGCAGGTGTCAATGAAGACTGAAGTGACATGGATTAGGGATATGCTTAGAGGAGATGATGCATTTGAGTTGCAGGTGAAACTTCTGAAACAAGTACCTGAAGAGTACCCTTACAAAGATGATGAGTAACTTTTTTTCTTTTTTTTTTCTTTTATGTATATACAACAAGAGTTTGCATCGATTACCCTGATGTATTTTTGGTGTGGTTGTAGTATGTTGAACCTGCTTTTTGTTTACTACATGAATCAGCTATCAGATTTTTTGATAGGTTCCGTCATTGCACCTTCTCATAATGTGAGAGCACTTAAATCCGTCTCATAGTAGAGACGGGTTGGCCATGATCCGCGTATATTTTTTTTAGTTTTATGTTTTTTTTGAGTGTGTTTTTTCGTTTGGCAAAATTAATACTTACTATAACTAAATGTAATAATTGTGTTGTGTTACTTATAAGTAACATTGTTTATTAAATGTAACACCTGTTTTATTTTACTCATCTTTCAACTGTAATATTAACTATAATTACGTGTATCACTAACGATAACTAAATGTAATAGTGTTTTTGCAAAATAAAAAAATATATATAGTATTTTACTTTTATTTTTTGGGTAAATATAAAGTCACAAAAAAATGCCACAAAATGTGGCTTATAAAATGATGTGTCAAAATTATATTGGGGTTTTTAAATAAAGTGTGCCGGGTCCACAATTAATGCAACAAATAAAATATCGTCACCTCACTTTGTATCCATCATTTTGTGAATTTTTTTTTGTGCCCCTAGCATTGCCCATATTTTTTTTTTAAAGAAAGTAACATTTGAAAAATAACAACTTAAATACATGAGATGGAATTGTTTATACAAGTAAATGTAACATTTTAGTAGATGAAATTGTAACACATTAGATAATGTAATACTTTTACATGTATCATGATAAATTGAACTCGTTGTAACTTATTATTTTAAAACATAGATATAGTTATTATTCAAGTAAACGTAACTGTTTTTATACCAAATGTATTTTTTTTTATTAAAAATGTAACATATTACTTGAAAAATGTAACACTTTGCACTTTGGTAAAAGAAAATATAGTATAATTTTCTACACAATAGTGTTACATTCATTTATAGAAATTGTTACTTTTTTATTTTTACAATGTTATTAAAACAAGTGTTTTTTGTTTTAAAGTGTAAATGTTGAACTATTACTTTTCTATACATATGTATTACAATGATGAATAAACACTATAACACGTTTGTTACATTTAGTATAAAAAATACTGTATTACTTTTGGCAAACGAAAAAAACACAAAAAGAAAACACTGTTGCTTTCCTATACACTAAGTAATATTTTTATGCATACAAACTGTTACGAGTTAAACACCTATTTGGTCCTTAACCTATTGATTTGTTTTCCTTTTGATCCTTAACCTATTTTGGTTTTCTTTTTGGTCCTTGATGTACCTAGGTGCAGGATAAAGTGGTCCTTAACCTATTTTAGTTTTCCTTTTGGTCCTTGATGTACCTATTTGCAGGACAAAGTGGTCCTTGACCTATTTTGGTTTTCCTTTCGGTCAACAAGCCATGTCGACGATTTTAAGGACCACTTTGTCCGGCAAATAGGTACATCAAGGACCAAAAGGAAAACTAAAATAGGTTACATCAAGGACCAAAAGGAAAACTAAAATAGGTTAAGGACCACTTTATCCTGCAACTAGGTACATCAAGGACCAAAAGGAAAACCAAAATAGGTTAAGGACCAAAAGGAAAACAACTCAATAGGTTAAGGACCAAATAGGTGCTTAACTCCAAACTGTTACATATAAGTAACACATTTGTTACATTTAGTTATAGAGTATTATTTTTGGCAAACGAAAAAAACACTCAAAATATATAATATAAAAACTATTTTATTTTATTTTGACCGCGGGTCATGGATCGAAAATACACCAATAATCGGATTCATGACTCGTCCTACTATGAGATGAGGTATAGTGTTTTCATTCAAGTTTTTGTCTTCGGTATATTGCAAAATTAGCAATACTCCTCCCGTAGTTATTTGGAAAAAAGAAATGTCTCCTAGCAAGTTGAGCGGTTACGGGGAGTTCTAACACAATTTTATTATCTTTTAGAGTGTTTCATTACAAAATAATTAGGACTCACTCTGTCTCGAAATGATCTTTTCATTTGTCATTTTTCATTGTCTCAAAATGTTCTTCCCATTTCTACAATTTGGGTTTAAATGTAAATAACTATAACACATCTAGTGGAGCAAGTGTTCATAACCTTAAAATGTTTGAATAGTTAAATGAGAAGATCATTTTGTGACAACGGGAGTATTAATTTACTCATTATGTAAGTCAGACAGTTATTAATGCGACAAATTGTTGGTTAGCTAGAAACTCTCGCTTATATTCCCTCCTTCTCACTTCAATTGAGACTTAAGAGGTGGTCACACTAACTTAAGAAAAAGAATAAAACAAGAAAAATGTGTGGTAGAAAATGAAGAGAGAGAATGAGTGGGGTAAATAGTAGTGTTCGTTGAATAAATTGAGTGGTGTAAAATGAAATAAAAAGAATGAGTGGTGGGGTAGTATCAATATAAAATTATTAATGTTGGCTATTTTGGGGAGATATCAAATGAGCTGACACATAACAAAATGAAAACAAGTCTCAAGTGAACTGGGACGGAAAGATTATATGCGAGCCTTTACGTATTAGATAATAATTTGTGTAAAATGACAATAACGTCACTTTGTTGAGAAAAAAAAAAAAAAAAAAACTATTACTACTATTGATGACGCCACGGAATTCGGGGTCAATGTATTGGATGGATATCTGGCTTTTGTTATCCGGTTCACCTGTTAACACAAGAAAGACGATGAAACCGTCAAGGTCAAGGCCGGGTTTGATCCCGGCTTAGACCTTCTGGCGTAAGAGTGAGATTCTCTTGAGTGTCTAAGAACAAGGCGTGGAATACCCTGGGAGAGAAGTTTAGAGTTCTCTGTGTGTTTTAAGTGTGTGTACGGGGTTTTTCATACCTGAGATAGAGGTAGAGAAAAGGCTTATATACCCCCCCTTTTACCCAACGGTCCGACCGCAGGTCTAGGAGTAGACTTTACCAACTTGGCCACGTGCCGCTCTGCGATAGGTCGGCAGCCCAGACTTGACAGGCTATGACCAAGGGATATCGTGATGTTGACACAGCCGGCGCCGAACATGGCAGGTGGTCAAGGAAGTCCAAGCGCATTTAAGTTGATAGGAGAGCTCTGACCTAGTCATTAATGCTGCCTTTATGTCGGACTCGCCGAGGAGGTCCCGAGCTTGCCGAGGTGGCGAAGCCCGGAGACTGAGAGGTGCTCCAAAACTCACTTCGGCTCGTAACATCTGAATGATCTTGGTATCATCGGAGAGAGAGACGAGGTTGACTAGTTTACTGGCATTTGAACCGCTTCCGAGGACGAATCCGGTTCGCTTAACATACGGTTTAATTTTGAGCCCGGTTCATCTGGTCTGGGCTCTTCAACTATTATCTCAAAATATATGTTGATTTTTTTTTTGTTTTAATCAGTAGTCTATTTATAAATATTTTGGAAATACTGTACATTTCCATAGACTGGCGGAAGGAGTGAGTACCTGTGTGCGTGGCAGGTTTAATTCCCCCTTTTTCTTTTTTGGTTTAATTTTTTTATCGAGTTTTCCCAAAGTAGAAACAGATAAAAATATCTCGTAAAAACAGTTTTTTGTCCGTTGGGTCATAGCATTCCGTTCGATCATACTATTAACCCAACACAGTGAGCGACGGAACCGAGCATTTCGTCTCTTCCATGCCGGCTTCCAAGCTCAGTAAGCTGAGCAAGCTCCTTCGTTCCGCCAGGTCCGCCGCCGCCGCCGCCAGGTCTGCCGCCGCCAATGCTTCTCCCGACGACATAACCCTAAAGCATTTCGTCTCTTCCATCGACATCCCCTCTTCATCTTCATCATCATCAGACGACTCTCTCTTCCAACTATCACGCTCCTACTTTCCTTTCTCGGGGAATCTCAGCGACGTTGCATGCAGTAGCCTCGACTTCGATCGCTCAGTTCCTGTCCCTGGTATGCCTAGTCATTTCATCACATTGTTGGCAAACTTTAAATCACTCTCATAACTGAAGTTAAAATCGATCTCACAGCGGAATGTCATGTTCTCTTATTATTCATCTTCCCAAATTGTATTTCCCTTATTTATTTAGGAGAAATTTGCAATTAATTTCCTCTTCTGTTCAAAATAGCTACATTTATTTTGTGTTGGAGGTAATATGCTATAAGATTGCTTCCCCCCCCCCCCCCTCAAATTGTTGGGTTTAGTATGTGTAGTATTTGTGTATGATCTTTAGTTTTTCAGAGTAACTAAACGTAACTAAACACAGTGGTGACACAAAGTATGTGAATGATTGGACATATCTAACCGGTAAATTGATTGTTGTTGTGTTTTTTGTAGATTCGGCAAAGAGAATATCCCGGGAAATTACTTCCATATTGGATGGTAAGCTTTCAAATTGCTTTAAGAACCTTTGTTGTTGTATCTTCTTAAATGAGGGCAGGATCGCCTTTTGTGTATCATCGTAACGGGCCAAGCCCTAAAATCGGTTCGCTGCATAAGCACAACACACCGGCCCACTGATCACGAACATCTCGGGTCCACCTGGCTTACCATAGGCCCACCCAAAAGTGCATGGATAATGTTGGTGCCCCAGTAGTGAAAGTGAGTGGAAGGTAAGAAGGTTTTGTATCACAATTAAAGTCCGCATCTCTCCGACATAATGTTGGATGAGGGATATCACAATCTCTCACTTAAATCCTTGACGCGCGTGGCAAGGTCCAGTCAATACCAATATCGTACCCTTGGACGAACTCGCGAGCCTTTTGGCAGGGGTTCTGCTCAAGCCTTCTGGCGGGTTCCTTTCTGATACCATATGTAACGACCCGAGCCCGTAAACGTGGTATGCCGCATAAGCACCACGCATTGGGTCCACTTGGCTTACAACAAGCCCACCCAACAATATCCATAGACTTTTGGGTGAGTCTAAGATAAGGCGAGTGGACCCAACGTATTGTGCTCAGCGGGTCAGTGCGTAGTGCTTATATAGCGGACTGGGTTTTCAGGCTCGAGTCTTTACAAACATGACCATCTAAATGATCATTAGCTATTGCATTTTCCTTACTGAGCCAGGGGAACTTCAGTAGAAGTGTGGTACTTATCCAGCTCATAGATCTATTCATGATTGAGTTTGATCTATGCCTAATGATACATATGTGCGGATAAAGTATCGAATAATTTAGAGAAGTGCTTTTTCATGTCCTTTGTGAAAACTAGATTTTAGTAATTTAATCCCACGGGTTCTAACACATCATGTTGATTAATTATTATCTAAGTGCAGGAGATACGAAGCTCGATGGGGGTGTTGATCCTGATATTAGCAATGATGGAGATAATTTGGAATGTGAGATGGTTATGCCATGGTTTACGAATATATCAAACAACAATATATCGTTGCATCGTAAAGAAATATCACGTGAAAGGAAGCAAAAATGGATCTTTAAGAGTACACAAACGGATCGTTTTGATCGACTTGTTAAAATGTGTGGACAGAAACTGGGGACCGATACTACCATTGACGTGCTAGGTAGATTGGGACGTGAAACTGGCTTGAAAGAATATAGTGCACTGATAAGTCTTTGCATTGATAGAGCTTGGAAAGCAGAAGATGAAGACACTCTTCTAGAGCAGAACTACAAGGCCTACCAGATTTTCACAACGATGAAGGAACATGGCTTCCAATTAACAAAGGAAACTTTTGGTCCATTTCTAATTTATCTGATTGACATGGGTATGGTTAAAGAGTTTTTGTTCTTTGGTGATATTATCAAAGAAGATAATCCGGATTCACTTCCAAATTTTGCCTATTACGAGATGCTACTTTGGATTAGTGTTGGTGCCGAAGATAAAATACAAGAGCTCTTTAGTAGTATCAGAGATTATGATGACAATGACAAGTCACTCTTTCAAGGTTTGTGCTTAGTGTGCCAGCAACATCTTTATCTAGCTTATGCTTGGAAATACAATGCCTTACTCCGTCTTAGAGTGAAGTGTCTGTCACTCACTGGTCCATACATATCATAGGAAATGCATACAAGTTGGTTTGTAACAACATAAATAGACCATCGTACCTATATCTATATGACACACATACATGCATATATATATATATATATATATATATATATATATATATGTATGTATATATATACATGTACATGTATATGTATGTATATATATACATGTACATGTATATGTACATGTATGTATATATATACATGTACATGTATATGTACATGTATGTATATATATACATGTATATATATATATACATGTACATGTATATATATACATGTACATGTATATATATACATGTATATGTATATATATACATATATGGGGTGTATGTGTGTGTGCTAAGTAATATTTATTTTCCTTCATAATTGGCCAGTTAGCAGCTTTTTAAGACATGCTATCAACAAAACAAGGAGAACTTGAAGCAGGAAAACTTTTGATGGTACATAGGTGGCCCATCACAAACCTCAATAATGCATACCCATCGAGAATGTGGCAATTAACCGTAAACTTGAGATTTTTGTTTGGGTGGAATCCTCTAATCAGGGATTCACATTTTAGCTCTTTTTTTGTATCATACTTGTCGATAATCTTGAAAATCTAATCTAATCAAAACAAATCTAATATCTATATTTCTACATTTTCTAAAAACAAGGTGTGCATGAAACTCTTATATATTCTACAGTCTCTAGGAAGGGTCTTTGTTTTTTATTGTTTATTTATAAGAGAGTAAGTGGCTGTATGATTACAGTTTCGCAGAAATATCATGCTAAATGTTTCTCGTTAACCTAGCTCTCATCGTGTACGCAAGAGCTCCCCAAATGACTAGAATGACATCATAGGATCTTTTATATTTGATGGCTTCTTGCATACTGTTCCATGTGCATGTAGTTTCAGAGTGTTTCAAATTGATCGATCGTTTCTAAAGTAACCTTCTATGCGCACTTTATACTCCAAAACTGGCTTTGCTGATATCTTAAGTTTTCTATATTTGCACCGTTTCATTTATGTTTATTTTTTCATAGTAAATTGAATTGATTGATCGCTCTTTGAGGAATCCAGAGACCTGCCTTAATTTGATTTATGATCTCGCTGGCATTAATGCTGCAGAGAATTATTTGGTAGCCTTGTGCGATGGTAACAGAAAGGAGGAGGTCTTGCTGCTATTAGAAACTATGGATATAACAGAAGTTTCTTCTCTGAAGAGAATATCAAGTATCTTTAAATCCTTGGGAAGGCTTTCTTTGGAGTCCTTTGCAAAGAAGTTGTTATTACAACTCAAAACAGTCGGTAATCTCATGATCATTTTCCCTCGTAGGATGCATTGCTATAGCATCTACGTATCCTTGTTGCATTTTATATTATGTTTGCATGAAATTAGTGGTGGAACCTGGCTTTTACTTCGGAAGCTTATGTTGTAAATATCGTTCTTGTTCTTGTTCCGCTTGTTTATTACTCCCTCTGTCCCAAAATAAATGTCGCCCTTTTTGTACGTTAGCACGAAGGAACTTTGAGCAATAATTTTATGTTACTAAACTATTCTAATAAAATTATAAAACTTGCTATTGATACACCATTATAAATACTATCAATAACAATTTTTTTAAAATTTTCATTGGGATAATTAAAGTAACCTTATTGCTCAAAGTTCCTTCGTGCTAACGTACTAAAAAGGGCGACATTTATTTTGGAACAGAGGGAGTATTATTTTTACTATTATATATAACAAAGGTGATTTTTGAAGTTTTTTCAGTTGAAAGGCTATATAGGCTGTATACTTGTTTCTCTAAGTCGTCTAAATTCAGATTTTGAGAACCACTTTGTTGAAATGATTTTTGTCAGTTTTTACATTTATATGGCCAAACCTGAACTTCTCTTTTTGGCTGTGTCAAAATAAGTTGCTGATGGTACTTAGATGGAGTAAACATGCCGTTTGTTTATTTCGTTCAACCATACAAACACCCAAAAAACATAAAATGGAATCAAGACGTTTCTATTTTTAAATGCAGGTACTAGAGCAAAAGATATATCAAACTTCATCTACGAATATGCAATTAGCATGCCAAAATCATCGGTGAGGAACTTCTCATGATTACTGCTGGTACTTACCTTAAGGCCGCAATTGAACACTGATTCTTTTGCTGAACTGATGATTGTTAAGTGTTGTTTCTATGCCGCAATGGAATAGTTGGAGAGCACTTTTAGCACCAGGTTGCCCTTTTGCTGTTTTGTCTCTCATTGAAACTATGTCATGTTTCATGGTGAACTAGTACGTGAGACACTGACAATGCGTATCCAGATCAGTGCCTGAAGTAGACTAATAAGTAGTAGATTCGCCAGATTGGAGAAGGTATAAAGTCAATGTTAATGCATTTGCACTAGAGATAAAGGAACACTGGAATTAACTTGAATAATTGCCTGTCCTGGTTAGTGTCTGCAGTAGACTGATAATTAAGAGATGCGTCAAATGGAGAGGGTGGTAAATTAATATCAATGCTTTTACGCTAGTGATAAAGGACTACCGAATTAACTTGGACAATGATAATTATGATCGAAATGTTTGGTTGTAGCTTAAAAGACCTTGCTTTATTAGATAACACTATGTCATGGGTATTAAGTTTAGTCGAGTTGCATAAGAATATCTTAGGGAGCTGTGAGCACTAACATCATCCACGGACTTTTGGGTGGACTCGTAAGAAGCCAAGTGGACCCATTGAGTTTTATGCTCAAGTGGGACAGTGTGTGGTGCTTATGTAGTGGACCAAGTTTTTGGGTCGGGTCGTTACAAATGGTATCAGTAGGTAATGAGTAGAAGTTTATATAACACAATCAAAATCCACATTTTCTTGATGTGGGATGAGGGATATCACAGTTGTGATTATTAGCATAAATTATAAAGCTTTCCTGGAGTCTAAATACTTTAGTTTTTAACAAGGCATAGTTCTGCCTCAACTATTACCTTTCTGCAAACAACCGTTATATAAATCTTTATTGGATACCTAATCATCCCCTTGACCTGTCACCAGAGTTCTCCAAAGAAGAGAACCCACCCCTCCCCTCCCCTACAAAGCATCATTAATAAAGTAGCTTTTACTTTCAAGATTGCTTTTGCAACATTATTGTTCCGTGCATGCTGGCTGGTATCACAAAATTGCTTGGCTAGTCTAAAATTGCAATAACTTAATCTAATCACTCTTTTTCATGACAATAATGTCCAGACCAGTCACTGTTGAATAAATAATCTCTTCATGACTCTTCACCGGATTATAGTTCAGACTGGTTGCTACTGTTTTATCTCTTACTTTTGTCCAACTCTTTTGTCTTCTTGCACTTAAATTACCTGTCATTGAAGGTTGAAGACATTGTATTAAGGTTCAAAAATTTGCACGAGGAATTTGCGGTCAACCCTTCACGTGTACCTTATGGAAAGCTTATTAAATTCTCATGCGACTCACTCAAGGTATGAATTCATATATATATATATATATGTGTGTGTGTGAATACGTAATCTTTGCTGTTATTTTAGAAGAAAGAAAAACAGAAAAGTAGAGAAGTAAATTTGCTGAATTGCAGAATAGAAAAGAGAACTGATATGATGCAACAAATGAGGATGATTTCATTCATTCTGGAGCATTACATTTATAGTGCAACTAGCTGAACTGAAAAGATAAAATATCCCTAGAAATAAGGTAACAACCTTAGTAATCTTGATATGAGATAATGCTAACAATATCCTAGAGACTAGGACTTTATTGACTTAACACAAACTGATTATTGACTAAAGCTGAATAGGAAACAACCAAGCAGTCCTAAAGCAAATCATAACACTCCTCCTTGCTTTAGGTACTGCAAACTCCGATCATCTTCCTTAGTAACCCAAACTTACTTTGTTGGGTATGCCCACATATATCTCAGTTTTAATGTAATAGGTTTTATGAGATTTGATTGATCCATCACCTAAGTTTTATTTCATGGACTTTAGACCCACATGTAAGAAGTATTTATACTTCATTTTTTAAGTTGTCCATTGTTATAGAATAGGCTTAGATATAGGGCAAGAAGATCAAGATTCAAGAAAAATCACATTCTGAGTTTGAGCCAAGTGACCATGCGCCTATGCGCCCTGCACCTATATGCGCTATGCGCCTCATTTGCTCACGCGCTACTCATACGCGCCTGTGAAAGTATATGCGCCTCTTGATCACGCGCAGCAACCATGCACCTTGATTATAGCTCATGCGCCTCAAATGTTTTTAATGCGCCATGCGCTCCTCTGGCTCACGCGCCTCAAAGTGTTTATTCAACACTCAGTGATTTATTGAAGATTCAAAGACTTGAAGAGAATTCAAATTACGCCAATGATCCAACGGTGGTTAAAAGATACATATGCGCCTAATCTGTTGACACGTGTCCTCAACGGTCACATTTATGTTGAGTGTCAAAATGGCCATAATATATTCATGCTCCAATCAACGAGCGACAGCTCATCTTATCCACAAGGATTTCCAACGGCTAGTTTTTTGAAGTTCACTATAAATACCCCATAACTTCAACATTTTGAAGTTGCTGAGTTTTGCTAAGAACTTCAAGAATTTCTCTCTCAAAGCATTTGTTGAAGATTTGAAGATTGCCTTCGTTTTTTCAGAATTTCTCAAGAACATCTTCATACCTTCATCCTTAGCCCAGATCTTCAAACTATAACACTTTAGTTTCATTGTGCTCTAAATCATAAAGATCTAAAGAGCCTTGATCCTAAATTCACACACGCACCTCTTTAAGTTTGATCATTTAGATCCATCTTTTAGAGATACACCGGTTATTGTTTTGGATTTGTTCATTCATAGAATATTAGATCTTGAGTTAGTGTAGAAGCTCAAAAGTTGTAATTTGTAACACTCTCTCATTATATAAGATCTCCATTAGAAATCCAAGACTAACCATCTTGGTAGAGGACGTAGATCTTTCATTGATCGAACCTCTCCAAATAGCTTGTGTTATTATCTTGTCATTTACTTTCAAGTTATTATCTTTACTCACTATTTGCTTGTTTACTCATTGTAGATTGATTGAACTGAATTGTGTTGTGTTGTTATTTCATTTGCCTTAGTTCCTTATTTCAACCACTTTGAGCCAAAATACTTAGAGTGTGTGTGCGCCCCTTTATCACACTTTGCGCCTATTTTCATTACTAAATTCCGCTGTGCATTTCACTCACTCACTTAGGCGCATTTCATAACGCTTACTTGATAAAGTGCGCATTTGCAATTGAGTTTATCAAGGGTACGAAAAGAATTTTAAAACAGCTATTCACCCCCCCCTCTAGCTATTTTTCATACCCTTGTTGCCCTTTGGGACCAACAAGTGGTATCAGAGCAAACACCTTTATAAAACATTTTTCGTTTTTCAAGCTTAACAGCTTGGGTGCCGATTCTAAATGGCAAACTCAAAACCTATGGCAACTGCAAACTACACTCACGTTCCGGTCTTTGATGAAGATCATTTTGACGTGTGGAAATTCAGCATATTGACTCATCTCAACTCAATCGATGAAAGGCTCCATGACACCGTCGTTTATGGACCTTATATTCCGATGAAGGCGAATCCAAATCCACGCACAAATGCTGTTCAACCAACCGTCAAGAAACCAAGGGAAGAATGGACTGAGGAAGAAATTAGAAGAGTTGCAAGTGATGGCAAAGCAAGAAACATTCTTCTAACCACTCTAAGCACGGCTATGAAACAACAAGTCATGCATTGTGCTACTGCTAATGAGCTATGGGATGCTATTGAAGAGCATATAGAAGGAGACACGGTTTGCAAGGAGAACAAGAAATACGAAGTACAAAAGAGATTCAACAATTTCTCTCAACTCCCCGGTGAAAACTTGAGGCAAACTTATGAACGCTACTGTGAAATTATCAATCTATGTATTTCACTTCGCATGAAGTTTACCAACAAAGATTTGAATGTAAATTTTCTACAAGCTTTTGGATCAAGATACCTACATAAATCTAGCGCTCTTGAAGACGCTGGAACTTTAGATGTATGGACATTAAGGAACCTTTATGCAAATCTCAAAGTTTACGAACTCAAACTTCAGCGAAACTGAAGGAAAATCAAAATCTATGGCTATGGTGGCGCACAGAGAAGCTGCGCCTGAACCTGCGCCTGCTCATGATGAGAAAAGTTCCGATCCCAAAATTTCTACTTCTGAGCTATTAGACACGGATGATTAAGACTTCGCTTTATTTGTGAAGAAATTTCAAAAGTTCAGAAAATTCTCGGCTCAACCAAAAAATTTCAAGGATACCAGCAAAGCTCCTCAAAAGTTTTCAAGGAGCAGTGATTCAAAAAGGAAAGAAGATCTTGTTTGTTTTAATTGCAGGAAACCCGGACATTTTGCATCAAGCTGCCCAATCCCCAAATTTGAATATATGCAGAAGAAGAGCAGTCATACTCCCAAATTCACTCCCAAGTTCACTCGTCACAAGGGAATGATTGCTGAAGAAGAAGCACCCGCAAATGAGCACAACACTTGGATTGAAACAGACTCCGATGAGAGCGATGAGGATTCCGATGATGGACTCGTTTGTTTGATGGCAAATGATGATGAAGTTGATGCTTATGATTCTGATGATGACTTCTCCAAGGATGTTCCCGATATGAATGCCTTGAATAAACCTATCAAGAAATCTGCAGGTTTTCAAGAAGTTAAAAAGAAGAAAGGACCAACCATCAGCGAGCTCGTTGAACAAGGATTTCTCACTCTGGCTCAAAACGATGGTGGATTGTTATTCTCACGATGTGACCTTGGAGCAAGGAACAAATTGAGAAAAGGAGCATACATTAGACCTCAAGTTGAACCAACTGCTCAAATCTCCAAAATCAATGATGATGAAGTGATTGCTGAACAAGAAAAATTGTTCAAGAAGGCTGAAAAGGTAATCACTAGATTTGATAGTATGAAGGAAGCTTTAGCACTATCATGTGATGAAATTTCCCAGCTTAAGACCGAGAAATCTCTACTTAAATCTGAACTCACCCTCCTTAAGGAGCAGATAAAGAGCATGACTCATCTTACTGTTAAAAACACTTTTTTAACAGAACAGAACTCACTTCTTAAAGTTCAAAACGATGAATTGGTTGCTCAAATTACTGATCTTAAAAAGATTACAAATGAGTGGTCCAATTCTCGTGTCACTATGGAGAATATATTTGAGTCCCAAAAAGTCAGTGGTGATAAAAGTGGCTTAGGATTCTCATCAACTAGTGACAACTTTAAATGTGATGTCTGTGCTGAAAGAGATAGTGAATTTACCAACCAACAAACTTTTGAAATTCCCAAGGAAAAACATTCTAATTCAATGGGTATAGGACAGGAAAAAGTCAAGAGACAAACATTCCATTATGTCTACCCAACGAAGCAATTTGGGAAAGCTAATGGGAAAGATATAGCTACAGATGAACCATCTCCTAGCAAAATCATTCTTGAAAATAGGCGCGCTCCTTCTCCGAGTGCTCATTATGCGCCTAAGAGCCACGCGCCTCATCGCCGTGCGCCTCCTAGCCCTATGCGCCCTCCGAGAAAAAGCGCTCCAAAATTTCAAAAGAAAGATTTTGTTAAGGCTAGTTCATCTGACCCAAAGAAGAATGCGATCCCCAAGAAAAGTAAAGAGTTTGTGAAAACTCATGTGATCGGTGGCTTTCATCATTGTTCCATTTGTGATTGTTCAGGACACAAGGTCGTGGAATGCCTTTTGCGATTCACTCCCAATGCCAAAGGACGTAAAGATCCTAAGGTCAAGCAAGAGTGGGTTGTCAAAAGTTGCTAACCCTAGGACCCAAAAGGAATAAAGGGGACCTGCTTAAATGTCTATATTTCAGGTTCTTTGTTTCATGGTTGGATCTTCAAAAGCTAAAAATTATGAATGGATTCTCGATAGTGGGTGTTCAAGACACATGACTGGAGATGAATCCTTATTAGAAGATGTCCATGAAGAAAGAGGTCCCTCCGTAACATTTGGCGATAATAACAAAGGTCAAGTTGTAGCATATGGAAAGCTCAAGAAAGACAAAGTGTGCATTGAAAGAGTCTCACTCGTCGAAGGGCTCAAGCACAACTTATTATCCATATCTCAATTCTGCGACAAATGATTAGAATGCCATTTCACTTCAACGCAATGTCTTATCAAGAATGGCAAAACTGGAGCTATCTTACTCACTGGATATCGTAAGACAAATATTTAGATTATTGATTTCCATAGTATGAACTCTAGTACTAATCTTTGTTTTGTAGCAAAAAGTGTGACCGAAAATAGTTGGCTGTGGCACAAGCGCTTAAGTCACTTGAACTTCAAGTATCTATCTAAACTCAGCAGGAATAATCTTGTCAAAGGACTTCCCAAGGTTGCTGATCATCATGACAAAAAGTGCGCCGCATGTCAACTTGGCAAACAACCGAAGCAGTCATTATTTTCAAGCAAGTCAAATCCTTCAACTACAAGATGTTTGCAACTGCTTCACATTGATCTATTTGGACCAGTTTCCACCGCAAGTATTAGAAGAAACAAGTATACTCTAGTTGTGGTGGATGATTATTCAAGATATACATGGGTGGAGATGATGATTACAAAAAATGATTGTTATGATATTCTCACTACCTTATTTCGACTGCTCCAAACCCAAAAAGAAGATGACATCGTTAGTGTTCGATCCGACAATGGAACAGAATTCAAAAACAACGGTGTTGCTCGATATTGTGAAGATCATGGGATAGATCACAACTTTTCAACCGCCGGAGTCCCTCAACAAAATGGCGTTGTTGAACGAAAGAATAGGACGTTGATTGAAGCGGGAAAGACGATGATAGCTGAAGCTAAATTGCCTAATACTTTTGGGAAGAAGCTATCAACACTGCATGTTTTACTCAAAATCGTTCCCTCATCAACAAACTTCACAACAAGACTCCGTATGAACTTTGGCGTGGTAGAACTCCCAACATTGCATTCTTCAAATCTTTGGTTGCAAATGTTATATCCTCTACAACGGAAACGAACATAGAGGTAAATTCGATGCCAAAGCCGACGAAGGTATTTTTGTTGGGTATGCCAAACACTCTAAAGCTTTTCGTGTTTTTAATAGAACTACACTAGTGATAGTTGAATCTGTACATGTTACATTTGATGAACATTCTCTCCTTGAGCCACATTTGGCTCCAAATGTTGCTGATGATTCTATTGAGCTAAATGATACATGTGCTCCTATTTATGTTGCGCCCACTCAAGATCAGAATCTATCAACACAAGGAAATCCATCTACATCAAATGCGCCTAATTCAATATATAATGCGCCTGGTGAATCCTCTATTGCGCCTCATTCAAGTGATGCGCCTCATGATTCCTCTCACGCGCCTATTTCTACTGCTGCATCTGGTGTAAACCCAAATTTCAATTCTGAGCCAGTTCAACCCCCAAATTTCAATGACTTTGAATCTAGTGAAGATGTACCGATTGAAGACCTTCAAGTTACTACGACTCAACCTAACTTACCTCCTGAAATTCGTGAAGTTAGAGGTCACCCAATTGCTAATATCATCGGTGATCTACAAGTTGGTGTTCGTACAAGGAGAGCTACAAACTTTGATGCTTACACTGCTTTTATCTCTCAAATTGAACCGAAGAAGGCTGATGAAGCGCTCCAAGATCCTAATTGGGTTGTTGCAATGCAAGAAGAACTCAATCAATTTGAACGATGTAAGGTCTGGACTCTAGTTCCAAGACCAAATGATCATGGAGTGATTGGTACGAAATGGGTGTTCAGGAACAAGATGGATGAGAATGGAACCATCACGAGAAACAAAGCAAGATTGGTTGCACAAGGCTATAGGCAAGAAGAAGGAATTGACTACGATGAAACTTTTGCGCCCGTAGCAAGACTTGAAGCTATCGGATTATTTCTAGCTTACGCCGCTCACAAGAACTTCAAGTTATATCAAATGGACGTGAAGAGCGCGTTTCTAAATGGTGAACTCCAAGAACAAGTCTATGTTGCTCAACCACCTGGGTTTGAAGATTCACAATTTCCAAATCATGTGTACAAACTCCAGAAAGCTTTGTATGGACTCAAACAAGCACCAAGAGCATGGTATGATACACTATCAAAGTTTCTCATCGAAAAAGGCTTCACTCGCGGTAAAATCGATACAACTCTTTTCATTGCCAAACATAATGGTCATAAATTACTTGTTCAAATATATGTTGATGATATTATATTTGGTTCTACTAATGAATTGTTGTGCAAGCGTTTTGAGAAACTAATGAAGAGCAAGTTTGAAATGAGCATGATGGGAGAACTCACATTCTTCCTCGGGCTTCAAATCAAGCAAATGAGTGAAGGCATTTTTATCAATCAAGCCAAATACACAAAGGACTTAATCAAGAAGTTTGGACTTGAGAACGCTAAAGCATACGATACTCCAATGGCCACCGGCAACAAACTCGACAAAGATTTAAAAGGTAAACGTGTTGATCAAACGCTCTATCGAGGTATGATTGGCTCACTCCTTTATCTTACTGCTAGTAGGCCTGATATTATGTTTAGTGTTTGTGTTTGTGCTCGTTATCAATCCGACCCTAGAGAAGCACACGTAATTGCTGTGAAACGTATTATAAGATATCTCTCTGGCACTATTAACCTTGGACTTTGGTACACCAAAGATTCGAACTTTAAACTTGTAGGTTATTCAGATGCGGATTATGCAGCATGCACAATTGATAGGAAAAGCACTAGTGGCACTTGTCATTTCCTCGGATATCGACTTGTGTCATGGGCAAGTAAGAAACAAACTTCTGTATCTGTCTCAACAACCGAAGCCGAATATATCGCTGCGGGAAGTTGTTGTTGTCAAATACTCTGGATGAAGCAGCAATTGGTGGACTATGATATCATCGAAGAAAATTGTCCCATCTACTGCGACAATACATCAACAATTGCGGTCTCTGAAAATCCTGTCATGCACTCCAAGACCAAGCACATCGACATCAAATATCACTTCCTCAAAGACCACGTGGAGAAAGGCAATATACATTGGAACACGTGGGAACCGACTATTAAATCGCCGACATTCTAACGAAAGCACTCGACGCGAAACGGTTCATGTTTTTGAGAGGTGAAATGGGTATGCTTGAACTCAACTAAATTCAATATAGTTTTGTCAATACTAATGATTTTATGTTTTGTTGAGTTATGAGTATATTAGGTACAAATGTCAAATCATTTCAAAGTTTCAAGGAAACTTCCTGCGCGCCTAAACATCTCTTGCGCGCCTCACCCTCCTGCGCGCCTAAGCAACTCCTGCGCGCACAGCAACTAATGCGCACCTAAGCATCTTACGCGCTTCAAACACTTATGCGCCCTCAACCATCTTTGCGCGCCTTGATGAGCAATGCGCCTTGATAAGTAATGCGCCCCTTCATGCGCGCATTAACTTTTGCGGCTCAATCAATTCTCAAATTTAATTTCAATGATTGAATGTATTAAATACACAAGTACCAGTTATGTTTATTCTGTTCATTTATTATAGGAATCTATGTCTTTTGACATTCCATTAATTGTTCAAGGGTACTTGTGCAATTAAATTTTTCCCTCGTTTTACGCTTTTCGAAAATTTTTATTTTCTGGGAATATATTTCTTGCACCCCAAACTTACACCAAAATAGATGTTTTTGGTGTTTGTGCAAAAATTAGTCAAAATTGCTCATACACTTAAAGGGAAAGTGGAGCAGTTTTTCAAAAACCAAGATGTCACATCAGTCGTACTTTGTGTCATTCAACATTTAATGCACTTCAAATCTCAAAATCCCTCATAAATGCGCCAGTCATGATTAGCCGCCTTTTTTCAAATCCCTCATTAATGCTTTCCTTTCAACTTCCCATCTTTTTAAATTTTTGACCCATTTTTTTTCCTTATCAGTGCAAATTTTAAACCTAACCTATAAATACTCATCATCACCTACCTCTCTCCTCACCAACTCTCTCACACAGACTCTCATCTCTCTCTCTCTCTCCCCGACTCTCTCTATCTCTCTATCTCATTTTCTTCTTCATTTTCGATATATATTTATAAGTTTATGGGTCCTAAGAAAGCCTCATCATCTACACAAGACGAAATGGTATGAATTCTAAACCCCTAACTCTTTAATTTTCTGAATTTTTTTTTCGTCATTTTTGTGTGTTCTTCGACATTTTTTTAAAACCCGGATTCGTTTATCCTTGATTTATCTTGTTTCGATGATCCGTTTTCTATATCGTTTGTTGGGTTGTGTTCTATTCATGATTTCGAATCTTTTGTATCCAACATTTCAACGATCAATGCTTTCTTCATTACAAATCTGAATTTTTGGTTTCAAAACTTTTCAAATTTTTCGGTTCTTCTTTTGTTCATTATGCTTTCATTATTGATTTGTTCATGTTTTTGTTTACATATTTAGATTCCTTGTTGTCATGCGGTCATTTTGATATATTATTTGTCTGTTTTGGTGAAGTTTCATGATTTTCGTGTTCTTGGTGTTCTTCGAGCATTCAAGGGTCGTTCTTCGTGTTCTTCGTCATTGTTGCATGTTTTGGTCTCTAAAATTTTCTATCTTGTTTTCGAAAATTTGTACTTTTTGATTTTCATTTCTTTCATTTGAATACTTGTTATTTTGTTTTTGCTAAGACAAAATTTTCACACGATATGCGCCTATATACTTCTTTATGCGCCTACTTTTTATGCGTCCGAATGCTTTCTGCGCCTCTACTTGTATATGCGCTTAAATCATTCTGCGCCTAAAACCTTATGCGCCTAACTTCGTACTTAGTCAAATCTCGTTGTTTTAATTTTTCCTTAGTATTTAAATAGAACCATAATATGCGCCTTGTAACTCTATGCGCCTTTAAAATTATATGCGCCTAATCTAATCATGCGCCTTGAATGTCTATGATTTTGTGCGCCTGATTCTATTATGCGCCTCTCAATTCTTTATGCGCCTATGTTACTTTGATCATCTTATGTTTCTATGCGCCTCTCTCACTTCTAAAATCAATCAATGTTTATTTTTTCAGGACCTTGCAAATTTCAAATTAGAAGAAACTCTTGATTTGTTAGAGTTATCTGGTGAAGTTGTTGGAAGAGAAATAATTGAAACCCTGCGCGTAGCTGGTCTGCTCCCTTTATTCACCATGGATCAATCTTTCTATTCTGCGCTCCTCGTGGATGAGTTCTTTTCAACTGCTGTCCTAGTTGAAATTGATGTTAATGGACGCACTCACTACAGGATTGAGGCTCGCGTTCAAAATGTTGACGTCCATATCTCTTCATCTGTGATTCGACACTTACTCGGTTTTCCATCTACGGGTGAAGATCGCATTATTGGGCGTCCGATGACTTACTCTATTGATGATCAGAACAGGATGGCTGCTTCACTTCAAAATATTCCCACGCTTCAAAATAATATCAAAAACACCGAAATTCGAGATGGTGGAGAACTCTTGACTCACATCGCGCACTTGGTGGGAACTTCAATAGTTTTCAAAACCGGGAACGTGAACCGATTCACGGTGGAACAATGGGAATACACAGCTGCCATCATGGCCAAGGAGAAGCTTCACTGGCCTCACATTTTATTCAAAACATTGCGTGAGCAGATTGATAAGTTTGTGAAGAACAAGAGTGATGGAAAGACCAGATTTCGCTCACACTGCCTTCTTCTCACAAAACTTTTTCTAACTTATCCTGAGTTAGTTAAATTTTTGAATGAGAATCATGAATATAAAATCAATGATGTTCCAACTTTTGGAAAAGCGAACTTGGACCTCAAAAAGCGCAGAAAGAAGCCTTCAAAGCGCGCCAAGGGAATTCAAATCAAAACAGTTGAAGGCTTAGTTGATGAAGACACAGAATCAGACGATGCGCCAGTTCTTAAAGGCGCACCATTAAAGAAGAGCGCAGTGACGGCAAGCGCTAGACAAAGCACTAATCCCTTGCCAGGCGCAGAGAAAAGCAAAGGAAAACGGGTGGTTGATGACCCTCCTCGTGCGCCTATCAAACGTACCAGATTTGAAACTGATGAAGAGCGTGATCTAAGGCTAGCGCAGGAAGCCAGCAGACTTGAGGCTCAAAGAAAAAGAGATGAAGATTTTCAAGCCAAACAAGCTGCTGAGTCAGAGAAGCTAGAGCGCATGAAAGGCGCTGGATCAAGCGCTGATATTGAGAAAGGGCCTTCTGTTCCCGCGCCTACCCAGCGCGCGCCTACTCAACGCGCCCCCACTCCCCGTGCGCCTCCTGTCAAAATTCAACAGACCAAAGTGTCAAGGGTACAACTCCTTTCTGATTTTTTTGGCGATGATGTTTCAGACATAGATGAACCAGTTCAGGGGGAGAAAGAGACCATCCCTCAGCGCACTCCTTCTCCAGTTGCGCCTCCACCTCCTTCTGGACCAGATCAAATCACAACGGAAACAGTTGTTGAAACTATTGATGTTGAAACTGAAGATGAATTTGAGTCTCCTACTCATTCACCTCCTCTTGCGCCTCCATCTCCTATTGCGCCCCTTCAAGCTAATGCGCCCCTGTCTACCCCTGCGCCTCCTCCATCTGCTCCCGATTTGAGCGAGGTAATTTCTATTCTTCATTCTTTGCTGCAAGGGCAAGCAAATTTAGAGCAAGGACAGACGCAAATAAAGTCTCAATTTGAGCTTCTTACTTCATTACTCACTGATCAATCTGAAGAGATCGCTGCCATTAAGGGGGAGATGAATTCTCTCAAGGACAAACTTTCTGCTCCTTCTCCTCCTCCGGCGCAGACTCAGGTTCAACCTCATTCTGATCAGGCGCAAACCACCGCTTCTGCGCCTACTTTCATACCTCAGTCTGCTGCGTCTCAATCCAACATGAACGTGCTAGTATCAAAGTTGGATGTCTTGAAAGAATTGGTCGTTACTCACTTCACTGCTGCTCACTCAAGCTCTGACAGACGCGCCGAACATATTTCTTCTGACATTATCACGGCTCAAAATGCCATTGAAGCTCACATTCAAATCTTAGAAGAAAATATATCACAGCAGCAGCAAATCACTCAGCGCTCCATTGATGAATACCAAAACATCAATGTGAATCACTTAAGTTACATTAGAGACGGTATCACTGCCACTCACTCCAGTGTCACTGACACTCAGGGCTTAGCGAACCGTAGTCATCAGCTTGCTAAACAGATTCAGCGCTCTGTTTCAGAGATCGTTGAAGGATTGAAGGACGATGATGCGCCTCCCAACCCTTAGTTTCTATTATTTTTTATTGTAAGTTATTAGAATCTTTTTGTAATAGAAACAACTCGTGTTAGTGATCTTGTGCTTACTTGTTTTAGCACCTTTTGCTTTTGTTCTATTCGAAACTTGTAATTTGTAACTCTTACACCCCAAGTTTTAATGAGAACAATGCATCACTTATTATCAAACCTTGTTCACTCAAACTCCTTGTTTGTAGAACAATGAATATTGTTTAAATTCATATGCATCATATTGAATTGTTCATACTTTCATGCATTAAGTTTAAACTTGGTTTAAACACATTTCTAAACTAAAAATCATATATCATTTTGAATGTGTTAAACTGTCGTTTCTATCTTTCCATATGTAATTCTTTATTCTTATTGGAATAGATTAGAAATCTATATCTTGGACTAGTGTGTGCATTATCTTGAGACATGAATTACCAATTTCATTCATTTGGACATGTTTTTATCAAGTATAATGTTTGTCCTTGATATAGTAGGTAATGGCATCAATCAAATAGGGGGAGATTGTTGGGTATGCCCACATATATCTCAGTTTTAATGTAATAGGTTTTATTAGATTTGATTGATCCATCACCTAAGTTTTATTTCATGGACTTTAGACCCACATGTAAGAAGTATTTATACTTCATTTTTTAAGTTGTCCATTGTTATAGAATAGGCTTAGATATAGGGCAAGAAGATCAAGATTCAAGAAAAATCACATTCTGAGTTTGAGCCAAGTGACCATGCGCCCTGCACCTATATGCGCTATGCGCCTCATTTGCTCACGCCCTACTCATACGCGCCTGTGAAAGTATATGCGCCTCTTGATCACGCGCAGCAACCATGCACCTTGATTATAGCTCATGCGCCTCAAATGTTTTTAATGCGCCATGCGCTCCTCTGGCTCACGCGCCTCAAAGTGTTTATTCAACACTCAGTGATTTATTGAAGATTCAAAGACTTGAAGATAATTCAAATTACGCCAATGATCCAACGGTGGTTAAAAGATACATATGCGCCTAATCTGTTGACACGTGTCCTCAACGGTCACATTTATGTTGAGTGTCAAAATGGCCATAATATATGCATGCTCCAATCAACGAGCGACAGCTCATCTTATCCACAAGGATTTCCAACGGCTAGTTTTTTGAAGTTCACAATAAATACCCCATAACTTCAACATTTTGAAGTTGCTGAGTTTTGCTAAGAACTTCAAGAATTTCTCTCTCAAAGCATTTGTTGAAGATTTGAAGATTGCCTTCGTTTTTCCAGAATTTCTCAAGAACATCTTCATACCTTCATCCTTAGCCCAGATCTTCAAACTATAACACTTTAGTTTCATTGTGCTCTAAATCATAAAGATCTAAAGAGCCTTGATCCTAAATTCACACACGCACCTCTTTAAGTTTGATCATTTAGATCCATCTTTTAGAGATACACCGGTTATTGTTTTGGATTTGTTCATTCATAGAATATTAGATCTTGAGTTAGTGTAGAAGCTCAAAAGTTGTAATTTGTAACACTCTCTCATTATATAAGATCTCCATTAGAAATCCAAGACTAACCATCTTGGTAGAGGACGTAGATCTTTTATTGATCAAACCTCTCCAAATAGCTTGTGTTATTATCTTGTCATTTACTTTCAAGTTATTATCTTTACTCACTATTTGCTTGTTTACTCATTGTAGATTGATTGAACTGAATTGTGTTGTGTTGTTATTTCATTTGCCTTAGTTCCTTATTTCAACCACTTTGAGCCAAAATACTTAGAGTGTGTGTGCGCCCCTTTATCACACTTTGCGCCTATTTTCATTACTAAATTCCGCTGTGCATTTCACTCACTCACTTAGGCGCATTTCATAACGCTTACTTGATAAAGTGCGCATTTGCAATTGAGTTTATCAAGGGTACGAAAAGAATTTTAAAACAGCTATTCACCCCCCCCCCCCCTCTATCTATTTTTCATACACTTGTTGCCCTTTGGGACCAACATACTTGCTGAAAATGGCTTCGTGAACAAATCTGCCAGTTGATCTTCTGACTTGCAATAAGCCAGTGCCACTTTTCCACTCTGTTGCACTTCCCTCAAGAAGTAAAGCTTGATGTTGAAGTGTTTTGTTTTTCCATGAAACACTGGATTTCGTGAAATTGCAATTGCTGCTTGATTATCAACAAGAATCTCTGTACTTCCATTTTGCTCCATATGTATGTCAGATAGAACTTTCCTCAACCATAAAGCTTGATTTGTTGCTGCAGTTGCAGCAATAAACTCTGCTTCTGCAGTGGATTGTGCTACAATCTCTTGTTTCCTTGAACACCAAGAAAAAACACCCGAGCCTAGGCTGAAACAATATCTTGAGGTGCTTTTCATGTCATCAACAGACCCAGCCCAGTCACTATCAGAAAAACCACTCAACTTGAAGTCTGAACTTTTCTCAAACTTGACACCACAATCAAGAGTACCCTTGATAAACCTTAAGACTCTTTTTGCTGCTCTTAAATGTACTTCACTAGCACAATGCATAAAACGAGATAAGAGACTTACAACAAATAGAATATCAGGCCTCGTTGCTGTAAGATACATTAAGCAGCCAACCAAACTTCTGTAATAGCATTCATCCACTTTATTAGCACCATCTTCTTTGCTGAGCTTTTCTTTTTGACCCATTGGTGTACTTATCGCTTTGCACTCCTCCATCTGAAATTTCTTCAAAATTTCTTTTGCATACTTCTTTTGACAAATGAAAACTTCATTCTTTCTTTGCTGGACCTCCAAACCAAGAAAGTAAGTCATAAGACCAAGGTCCGTCATCTCAAAGACTTGCATCATTTCTTGTTTAAAATCTTCAATCATCTGCGCATTATCTCCTGTCACCAAAAGGTCATCAACATACAGAGATACAATTAGAACATAACTACTCTTTTGTTTGACATAAAGAGTAGCTTCAGACAAGCTTCTTGTGAAGCCCAAGCTCAGCAAATGTTCATCAATCCTGCTGTACCAAGCTTTGGAGCTTGTTTCAGGCCGTAAAGAGCTTTTTTTAGCAAATAAACCTTATCTTCCTCATCTTGCACAACAAAACCTTCTGGCTGCTCTACATAAATTTCTTCCTCTAGAAAACCATTTAGGAAAGCTGATTTGACGTATAGCTGAAACACTTTCCAGCCCTTTTGTGCTGAAATGGCCAATAACAACCTGATCGTGTCTAGTCTCGCAACAGGAGAGAACGTCTCAGAGTAATCAACACCAAAAATCTGAGCATACCCTTTAACGACGAGCCTTGCTTTGTATTTGTTGATGGAATTATCAGCATTTAGCTTTGTTCGGTACACCCACTTTACTCCAATAATCTTTCTGCCTTCTGGTTTGCTGACTAACTTCCAAGTGTTGTTCTTGCGAATCATTGACATCTCCTCCTCCATTGCTTTCTTCCACTTTGGGTCTTTAAGAGCTTCTTCATGATCAGCAGGTTCACATAATGCTACATTGCATCTTTGATAAATGTCAGAAAGTGATCTTGTTCCTCTAACTGGTGGATCATCCACCATTTCAGCTTCCAGCTCTTCTGTTGTCTCCTCCTCAAAAGAATTGCTTCTAAATTCTTCCAAAAGTGTGTTGGTTCTTTCTGAAGTCTTCCAGTCCCACTGTTCATCCTCGAAGAAGTCAACATCTCTAGTAATTACCATTTTCTCTGTTTGAGGATGATATACTTTGTAGGCTTTAGAGATTGTGCTGTAGCCAATAAAGATTCCTGGAATCGATTTTTTGTCTAGCTTATCCCTCTTCACCTGTGGAACATGGACAAAACACAAACTACCAAACACTTTCAGAAAACTTAATGAAGGTATATACCCATACCAAACTTCAAATGGAGTTTTGTCTTTTATAGCTGCACTTGGAAGTCGGTTTTGCAGAAAAACCGCTGTATTTGCTGCCTCTGCCCAAAAACTTTTTGGCAATCCCTTTTCATGTAGCATGCATCTAGCCATCTCCACGACGTACCTGTTTTTCCTTTCACTCACTCCGTTTTGTTGAGGAGTGTAAGGAGCTGTGAGCTGATGTTCTATACCAGCTTCCTCACAAAACATGTTAAATTCTGAAGAGGTGTACTCCTTTCCATTATCAGACCTTAACATTTTAAGTTTGCAGCCACTTAAATTTTCCACATTTTTTTTAAACTTCCAAAATACTCCAGCAACTTCAGACTTAAACTTCAAAATATAAATCCAACACATTCTTGTAAAATCATCAATGAAAAGAATGTAGTACCTGCTGCCTTGAAGTGATGGCGTTCTTTGAGGTCCTCCAACATCTGTATGAACCAATTGAAGCTTCTCTGTTGCTTTCCAAGATGATTTAGGAAATGGTTTCCTACTTTGCTTACCATATTGACAAGCATGACAATTTGGTAGGTGATCAATACAAGTCAAGGCCGGTAAACCTCTTGTCACTTCATCCTTCTTCATCTTAAGCATTCGTTGAAGATGACAATGCCCAAGTCTCTTGTGCCAAATTTCTGTGGTGCTAACATTAGTAGAATAAGTTGCATACTCCTCCTCTGTAGGATCAAATGAGAAGCTTCTCCCTTTCACTTTAACACATAAAATTTCCTTTCCAGCAACATCATAAATGTGACAATACACATCTTCAAAGGACACCTTGAATCCTTTTTCTAATAACTGGCCAACACTGAGCAAATTTTGATCAACATCAGGTACATAAAGAACATCTGAAATAATTTTTGTACCTGAGCTGGTTGTTATTGCAATTGTTCCTTTTCCTTTTGCAGCGATATAGCCACCATTACCTATCCTGACTTTTGTCATTGCAGTAGGCTTTAACTCCTTAAAAAGAGTTTTGTCAAATGTCATATGATTTGTACAACCACTGTCAATGAGCCAACTCTCTGAGGAGACTTTTGTAGAGAAACAACTCGCCACGAATATCTGATCTTCTTCATCTTGATCAGCTATATTAGCTTCTTCCTCTTCTTTTTGAAATTTACTTTTGCAAATCACAGCTTCATGTCCAAGTTGATTGCATTTGTTGCACTTAGCATCAGGCCTCCTCCAGCATTTAAATGGAGGATGACCCATCTTGCCACAATGTTCGCAAGGAGGGAAGTTTTTCTTTGAGCTCCCACCTTTGCTTTGAGTGCGACCATTTGAACTACTCCCAGAACTTTGGTGTTTGACTGACAAAGCTCCTTCAACGATAGACTCTTGTCTCATAAGTCTCCTTTGTTCTTGAGCCTGAAAAGCACTTAAAAGTTCTGCCAAGGTGATCTTAGACAAATCTTTAGTATTTTCCAAGGTGGTTATTGCAGCTTCATATTTTTCAGGCACCGTAACAAGAATTTTTTCAACAATTCTCGAATCATCAAACTTAGTGCCAAGTAGCCTTACCTTGTTGGCAATACCCAGCAGTCTGTCAGAATATTGTTTGATTGTCTCAGCATCCTTCATCTTTTGCAGCTCAAATCCCCTTATTAGATTGAGCACTTGCATTCCTCGTATTCTTTCATCTCCTGCATATTCTGTCTTCAAATACTCCCAGATTTCCTTTGCTGATTTGAGAGTCATTATCCTTGTGAAAATTGTTGTTGAAACACCAGCAAACAGTGCTGATTTGGCCTTTGATTTTCTGGTCTTCTTCTCCTTGTGGCTTTTCATCTGAGCTATCGTCGGATTAGTTGGCAGCGGAACAACTTCGTAATCTTCTTCAACGGCCTCCCATAGATCCAAAGCCTCCAGATAAGTTTCCATTCTAACAGCCCAAAGCTGGTAGTCCTCTCCATCAAAAAGAGGTGGAGCAACTTGAGAAAAGTTGGGGAAACTAGATTCTGACTCCATAGTACTCACAGGTCCCGTAAGAATAAAGCTCCGGTACCAATTGTTATTTTAGAAGAAAGAAAAACAGAAAAGTAGAGAAGTAAATTTGCTGAATTGCAGAATAGAAAAGAGAACTGATATGATGCAACAAATGAGGATGATTTCATTCATTCTGGAGCATTACATTTATAGTGCAACTAGCTGAACTGAAAAGATAAAATATCCCTAGAAATAAGGTAACAACCTTAGTAATCTTGATATGAGATAATGCTAACAATATCCTAGAGACTAGGACTTTATTGACTTAACACAAACTGATTATTGACTAAAGCTGAATAGGAAACAACCAAGCAGTCCTAAAGCAAATCATAACATTTGCCAGCAAGTTTATTGTCCACAAATCTCTTCCTCTCTCTCGGTAATGTCTAGAAAGACTTTTGATCCTAGCAGAGATGATGATGCCGTACCTGTTCATCCATAAAGTGACCCTCATTTTCAATTAGAGAGATTATATATTTGACACCTGTACTTTGCTAGCATTTTTATTGTCTGTAGATCTCTTTGTGTCTAGGGGATAAACATGCCTGGAATTTAGTATTCGGTCTAATATCTATGTTATGATGCTTTCCTTTTAAACTAACAAGTACGTGTTGATCAATAACATTCGTGATGCACTTCTCCGATTCAACTAGCCTAACTTCTTGTTACATCGTCTTTTATCTGCATATTGGTTAACCCCGTCTGTGTCGCACATTGTCCTCCTACTGTTCTACATAGCCGATCCTAAAACCCTGGTAAAGGAGGATATTGCATTAGGTAGCTTGGAAGCCAACATGAAACTTTGTTAGATCATTATAATGAGAGTCCCTCATAGTACCTGAAGTTTTCTCATAAATCTTGACAGAAATTTCAAACCAGAGTGCAACTAGTATGTACTTTTTACAATGCATACTTCAGCATGTCAACGACCGTTAATTATCCTGTTATTCGCGAGTTTCCCATTGATTGGATCAATTTACCCACTCCAACACTACCTGCTGCCTGCGCTTCTCTGAATCTTTATTAGTTTATGTGTGCTTGTTATAACTTAATGGATGTAATCATCTCAATAGGTGCATGTGGCTCTTGATATAGTTGATTGTATGCTAGAAGCGGAGTTGACTGTATCACTGGAGACATTTCATTCAATACTGAATGCCTGTTTGGAGAGCTGTGAGTATAATTTGGTACGTAATCACTACTCTTCTTTTGTTCATTTTAATAATGCTTTACGGAATTATACAAACTTGGTTATAAGGTTTTATGAGAAGGTACTGCAGCAACAATTAGTGGTTTCCTTGGGTAGGTATATTCGAGGCTATGATGTTGCTATTAGTTATATCATACATGCCTTCGTAAAACTGGATTACATAGGAAGTCACATGTGATGAGGAAGTTGAGAGATCTCATCTGCGTATAAAATTGGTGGAGTTGATTGTCAAGACGAGAAGTAATGATCAGATAATGAAAACATCACGTAAAGAGGCTCAAATGATCTTTTATAGCCCTACTTAGGACTAAGTTAATGTAACTACTAAAAGAACTTGTTATGTTAGTTTGAGTGGCGATAAAGGGAAAATGGAAGTGAAGCTAGGGGATAGGTGTACACATGTTGCAACTAAGCATATTTTTCAATGGCAGGTCAAAACTGACCAAAGTTCTGTGATGTTTAGTGTACTATAAGCTAAAATTGAAGGGAATGTATCTCTTTGATCCTCATGTCCCAACATTTAGGCAACAAACTTGAGAATTCTGGACCTCTATCATGTTGTCTGCAATGTTTAGTGATACACTGTCAAAAGTTTAAACTGGAATTTGTATGTCTACTTACAAGGACAGACTAGTATGTTGTTGTTGTTGTAATTTTGTTTTGATTAGTGAGGATAATATTTTATTAGGTTTTGTCATTTTCATTTGAAACTAATATCATATATTTGTTTACTTGATTGGAAGGTTCATCGCATCTATTCAGCAATACGTTCGCACAAGTTGAAGCCAAATAATGAGACCTTCAGAATCATGATAACTTTATGTGTGAAAATGAAGGATGTAAGTAGTATTCTTCTGCATTTGATGTGATGTTAATAATTGTAGAATTAGATGTGAATGGCCTGTTTGTGTCATATTTCTTTCGTTGCAGTTTGATAGTGCATATGCCATGGTCAAGCGTCTGAGGAAAATGAAACTATTGCCTACCCCTAACATTTACAATGTTATAATGGCAGGGTACTTCCGAGAGGTTAGCTCCTTTATCTTTGCTTCCTTCGAGTTTTAAGATTGTTAAGTATCGGAGTGATTAATTTATTTGTCAAGATGTGTCTCCTAATTATTTGCCGAACAATGTTATGATTCGGATATACTAGCAAATATGTTGGGAAAACAATACCATTTCCCACACGCAACGGAAGCAAATAATAGTAAACGACGACAAACTGGCAAGAACTCACAAAGATGAGACACAAGATTTACGGGAAAAAGCCTCCTAGGTGGAGGTGAAAAACCAACTGGTCAAACGACCTTCCACTATATAAAGCAGTCTAGTAAGTCTAGTAGAGCGATTGCCGTTCTAAATTACAAACCAACTTAAAACACGCCATATTCTAGAAATTTACCCACCTAAATTATGATGAACCTCACACCAACTAGCTCTCTCTACAAGCTCTTCAAGTATGGTGACTTGCCTTCTTTTCCAAAAATAATTCCACCCTTTGTATGACCATGCCAAATTTAAAGGATAACCGTAGAAATTAATGACCCAATTAATTTATTCCCTTATCCCATAAGGATACACCAACCGAAATAGATAAGTCAAATACATTCCATTTGCCGGGAGAATACCAACCATTGCACCATTCCGTACAATGAACATGTGTTGGAATCCCAACAATCGCCCCTCTAACAAATGTGAACAAAACCAGTTATTAAACCATTGACCTACTCAAACATCCACCTACATGCAACTCGAACTTTTACCTTTGCACCCATCTTCTGGGAACTATCGCCCTTGGCTGCCTCATTCGCAAATGAAATATGTGCACGAGTTTTCCATTCCCACCCATTCTTTAAGTTCTTCATTCTTCTTTGCCAGAGTGAGAAGCTAGTCCTTCCATCAAGCTTCGGTACCGCGAACCGATCTGCATCGTCAAGTAGTATTATTACAAGAACCTTCACTGATAGCTCTAATGCCAATTGTTGGGAAAACCAACGCTGTTCCCACACGCAACGAAATCAAACAATAGTAAACTACGACAAACTTGGCAAGAACTAACAAATATGAGACACAAGATTTACGGGGAAAACCCTCCAAGACAGTGGTAAAAATCAAACAGTAGTAATCTAGGAATTTACCCACCTAAATTATAATGAACCTCGCACTAACTAGCTCTCTTTACAAGCTCTTCAAATATGATGACTTGCCTTTTTTTTCCCCTTCCAATGAGTATTCGACCCTTTCTGTAGATATGAGACATTTAAAGGATAACCCATGAAATTAATGATCCAATTAATTTCTTCCCTTATCCCATAAGGATAAACCAACCAAAATAGATAAGTCAAATTCATTCCATGCACCGGGAGAATACCAACCATTGCACCATTCCATACAATGAACATGTGTTGGAATCTCAACAATATCAATCGGTTATCTGAAGTTACTTCGTTCGATAGGAAACAAGAAAGTTGAAGAATCCACCTTACACTTCCATGATTTATGCACTCTTTTTCCGATTTTAGCTGTTTCTCTTGAAATTACAGATAACTTTCTTTATTTGTCAAAATTCATTTTGCTCCATATTTCAATTATTTTAACTAATAATTGGTCAGACGAACTTCTTGGCAAATAAGAATGAGAAGAAAGGCCAAGTGTTTATTTACTCACAAAAGAAAGAATGTTGAACATCACGGAGTGAGGGAAAAATAAGTGTGTATACATGAAAAGTGTAACCTGACAATACTGCCATCTGGTCCTCAGGAGTAGTCATATCTGCATATATACATAATACCTACACATTTATGAAGTGTTGCTAGGGAATACGATTAAATAAAGAAGGGGCAACTGAAGCAGCTCGAACCTGTGATCTCCAATCACGTGGAAGACTCCAAACGCAATCCAGTGCTCCCCTTCTGCTAGGGAATGGGATTTGATGCAAAAAAAAAAGATAATTGTAGTAATGTGGAAACTGTAGTAGATGGTGTCTATTATTGGAAGAGGCCAAAAGCTGGAGATGCAATTTGTCATTTGGCCAAAAATATATATATATCCGTGATATCTGTTGTTACGGACCAATCCCGAAAACTTGGTCCGCTACATAAGTACCACCCACTGTTCCACTGAACATAAACACCTTGGGTCCACTTGGCTTACCACATGCCCATCAAAAAGGCCCATGGATGATGTTGATGCCCAGTAGGTAATGGGTGGGGCCTTATCTATCACAGTCAAAGTCCACATCTTTCCCATGTGGGATGAGGTATATGAATTGGGCTTACCACACGCCCACCCAAAAGTCCATGTATGATGTTGATGCCCAGTAAGTAATGTGTGGGAGCTTGTCTATCGCAATCAAATATCACATTTGCTTAATGTTATAATTGCTTTGTGGCATAGAGTAACGAAAATCAGTTTAATCTGTACCTTGTGCTTGGTTTGATGATGTAGTAATGCTTGCCTCACTCTTTTGCCAAGTTCCCTTCAGAAAGACTTCCATGGTGGAATGATGGTTCTCAAACAAATGGAAGATGCAGATGTCAAACCAGATTCTCAAACTTTCAGCTACATCATCAACAACTGCAGCTCAGTAGAAGATATTAACAAGGTAATGAAGTTTGGGCAAAAGATGTTGCAGCGATTTCAGAAAAAATAAAATTCAGTGTCATTAGATTGAGTAGTCTGTAGAAAATCGTCTACTAAAGACGAGTTGTTTTCTTATTCTTCTATGTCAAAGGCCATGTCTTTCTTTTATCTGTTTGGTTATTCTTTTTCTTTTCCTTTACTTTAGTGTGACTGCAAGTACTCCTTCGTTCCTCTGAGTGTGGTGGCGTGGTGGTGTTTTTGTAATGATATTTTTATCAAGGATCTTAAAACATAAAATATATACTGACCCAGGAGCTTGAATGCTAGAACATTCAAGTATGGTTACTGTCTATTTCATCAAACTGGCTCTTATGTGTAGTATATTGCTGCAGTGGGTAGAATTTTCATGTTGGTGTAGTAGCTAAACTTGTGATGTTCTACTGGATGTAATGATGCCTTTGCTGGTGGTACAATGTCATTCTAATAGTATCCATCTGCTATATATTTGTAGTATCATGAAGAGCTCAAATCTTCAAGAGTGCCAGCTACAAAGAATATTTTCTTGGCACTTATAAATGCGTATGCAGCATGTGGGCAATTTGAGAAGGCAAAACAGGTCTGTCGCATTGCTCCTTTCAGCTTCTGTATTCATCTTTAGGTTACAAAGATAAGTCCTGATCTTCCATTTGCTATTTTCTTACAAATTGCTAAATATACAATCAGTTTTTTTTTTTTTTTTTTTTTCAGTTTATATTTTAGCTTCAGATCCATCCCTGTCCACCCTTTACTCTGTAACCTGTGTACTTAGTTTAGGGGATTCTTTTTGACAGGCATGAGCCCCTCCTGAGGGAGTTAGTGTAAACTTGGAATTAAAGCAAGTAGACAGTTACTTTGGCAGATTAAAAAGGAAATGTGGCACTTATTTGAGACTGAGGGAGTAACTGTAAACTTGTAATTAGAGCTTGGCTCCATAACTGGAGAATGACCCCTTATGACACATTTAGTCAGTGAACGGTAGTGTGGTCTCTTCTGGTTGATTGGTCCGCAAAAAAATATGAAATCGTTAAAAAACTTGAAGTGCCTAGTAAATCATCCCTTTTTTGTGACTGTTCCTTTCGTGATATAATATCTGTTCTAGTAAAAACCATTAAGCTCTTTTCCCCTTCTCCTTTCTTCCTGCATCCACAAATGGCACTTGTACTCTCATTTGACTGACACTGTAGAATTATAATCAGATAATATTTGGTTTCACAAGCGTTTTTAATATTTTACCAAAAGCATAGGAATTTCAGAAGGTTCTCCCCCTCCCTGTCAAAATAATTTGGTCTTTTTTCTATACCTAATAGCACTATTAATATATTTCAGCATGTCAAATTATGCTAATGTTGGAACAGAACCTTCCCTTGAATGTGATCTCTATAACTTCAATCCTCATGCAGGTTATCTTGGATAAGGGAATACCTGTGAAGAACTTAAACATAATAAAAAGTGGGCTCGTCTCAGCTCTTGCATCAAATGGGCTAATGTCTGATGCGCTTAATATATATGAAGAAATAAAACAAGTCAAAGCTGATATCGAGCCAAAAGCCATTATAAGTCTTATTGTAAATCTCCTATTTTATTGTTGCCTTTTCCCTTGCAAATGCTGATGACTCTATACCGTCCCCCCGCAGGAACATCTCCAATCTGAAGGAGAGCTGGATCGGTTGCTTCTGCTTTTGGACCAATTGAAAGATACGGATTATTGGGTTGATGGCTGCTACAGAATTGTTTTATACTGCGTTCAGCACAAGCTCTTGATGTATGCTGATGCAATGTCCTTCCTCCATTTGAGTTCTTTTTCATATTTATTGCCTCTTATATTCATACTTTTTTTGCGGTTTAGCTCCGCTGTTGATTTGCTCAAGCAACTCAAGGATAAGTACAGCAGGAATAAAGTGGCTAAGGAAGTTCTTTTTGATGAGGTTTTGCTGTTTTTCTCCTCTTTGAATGAATGAGTAAATCAATACTCCCTCTGTCCCATAAAATATCGCCACCTCATGTTGTGAGCAAGATTTTCTGAGCTTATTTTGTGCCCCTAGCATTGCTCTAGTGCAATTATGTCATGGGACAAGCAATTTACATTCCTTAAAAACGTTGAAAAGTTAAATGTGACATTTATTATGGGACGGAGGGAGTAATATATACAACTCGGTCGTGTGGTATGCATCAATTAGTAGGTTCTTAGAGTTGGGTTGTGTGATGTAGGTGTTTTGCCAAGTTGCGGAGAGTGAGCCTACAGATGTGCAATTTGGCTTGGATTTACTTCAAGCGATCAAGAAAGATGTTGGACTCCTCCCTTCAAGGAAAAATCTTGATTTCCTTCTTAGTGCTTGTGTTGAGGCCAAAGATAGAGAAAACGCCTTAGTGGTGTGGAACGAATATCTGAAAGCTGGTCTTCCTTATAATGTCTTGAGTTTCGTAAGGTTAGTAAGCATAAATTCACTTTTCCTTCAAGTAATTTGATGCATTTATCTAGGAAATATAAATGGATTGTAACTGTGTTTTAAGTAGAAATCTCAAGAAAAAAATGTCTATATACTTGAAAAATTTGATAGCAATATTGGTTGAATACTATTGCAGGCTATATCAGGCACTTTTGGCTTCAGGAGACCATAGAGCTGCCAAAGTAATCCTTGACCAAATACCAAATGACGACCCTCACGTGTGTTTCGTCATTGAAGGATTTCAAAAAACATATCTTGGCTCAGTGTTTGATGTAGGCAAGAAAAAGAAGAGCGGACAAGGAGTTAAGAAACCCGTGGAAGAATCGATCTCCTCGGAGAGAAAGAGGAAAAAGAAGAAGAAGATGATGATGAAGAAAAGGTAAAAAAAAAAAAACTTGATGAAAATATGAAATGAATGTAGAATTTAGAAAGAAGTTTTAGTGGTACTTTTAGTCAAAATGTAACAAACATTATTAACATAACTAGTGCTGCAAAAGCTTCCATTATGCATGGGTTCAGAGAAGGGTCGGGCCCACATGTAACAGACAACATTAGTATTACTAATATTAGTAAAGATTACCCTTATTAGTCCTTTGTGGTCACAAATGCAGCAGCATATAGAATTTATTTTTCAAAAAAAATGAAAATAAATAAAGACCCAATCTCTTACCAAATACCATGCAACTTATTTATCTAAGTTACATAATCAAAAGTTCCAAAAAAAAAAAAAAAGGATCAGAAAGAATTAGCAACAAGAATGGCCTGCCTGCATCTAGCCTTAGCTTGTTCAAGTCTTTCATTCAAAGTCTCTTCTTTAACAGAAGCTTTAACCATAGCCAAATCCATCTCCATCAACTTCAACACTCTAAACAATTCAGTCACCATTCTTTCTTCCACCTTCCCTTCATCCCTCAAAATCTCAGCTTCTTCCCTCGCTCTTTCCGCCACAATCTCTCCTACTTTCTCCAACAAGGAAGTCGACCCGTAATCTTTACCCTTCATCAGTTCTTCCAACTTCTCCAAGAAATCCATAATCATGTACCCCTTTGGTTTCTCAAGCGGAATCGGCTTGGTCCTTTTCCAACCGATTTCGAAATTCGGAGGCTCGGGTTTGACCAAGTCTGTCCTTTTATCCCGTATAATCGCTGACCGTTTTCGCTTCTCGATCGGGTAAATGTTGGTTTGGGAGCTTGGTTCTGGATTTGGGAGGTCAGATTGAGGGGAGGTGTTTGGAGAAGTGCATTTGATTGTAAAGTGTTTTGAAGAAGAATGGATGTGGATGGAGGGAGGTGGGTTTGAAGAGGATTGGATTGGGTAAGGGTGAATTGTTACTACATGAGAGATGAGTTGAGAAAGTGAGGAAGAAGCCATTGTTTAGTTTCTTGGATAGAAGATAAGAATATTTGTCTGGTTTGTTTGAGAGGTTTCTCTCTCTCTCTTTTAATAAAAGGGGTCCAAAGTTTGGCCTTAATATTTAAACTCCATACTGTGCAATGCGCTGATAGCCTGATACACACATATATAATCTCTCTCCGTATATCATTACAAATAGAAAAAAAAAAAAAAAAATACTCTCTCTATCCCAGAATGATAGTCCTACTTTTTCGTTGTTATCACGAAGGAACTTTGAGCAATAATTAAGACTAACTTTCATTATCTTAAGGAGAATCTAAAATTTGGTATTGGTAGTATTTATAATGGTGTGTATCAAGAACAATTTTGAAAATTTCATTAAGATAACTAAAAGTAACTTTAATTATTACTCAAAGTTCTTTCGTAGTAACAATGAAAAAAGTGGGACTATCATTCGGGGACAGAGGGAGCATCAATTACATATATTAATGGGAAGCATATAATATTACGGTATTGTGATAGAAAATAGTAAGTGGGTTATATGAGAATTCAAGACTTGATTTTATTCACATAATACAATAGTATTTATAGTACAATGAAATGAGTCCTAACTATGTAAGGAGATACTAGTTGCCTTATCTAAAATACAGTAGAGATATGCATAATATTCTTAAGAGTAAGCTACAAGGAATGAACAACAAAAACCCTAGGGAAACCCTAGGGCCGGCGGCTGCTGTGGCTGATGCGGTCGGGTGTTGAGAAAATAATAAGTGGGTTACGGTATTGCGACAGAAAATAGTAAGTGGGTTGATTGCAGGGACGTAGCTAGGATTTCAAGTCAGGGGGTCAAATATGCCATGTAATTTTTTAATTTTTTTTGTAAGTAGTAGAATGGCCTAAAAAATTACTACTCTCCATCCCGCATGCATATAGATGTCGCGCTTTCCATTTTAGTTCGTTTTAAAATAAATAACACATTTTTAAATAAGAAAAGTTACTTTGATTCAATTTTTTCGTTGTACAAGTAATGTACAAATTAATAAAACATATTTCTAAAAAAGTTTGACAACATTTATTTTAAGACGGTGGAGTAGTGATTGTTAATTATCATGAACTTTAGAAGTACAGGGGCAGATCAACAAATATTAAATATATCCAAACACACTTTTAAGAATTCAATAAATTTTAGGTTCACTCCTTATAGTTTTGTTTAAACTACGTTAGCCCATTTTTATTTATGTTTTTTGTTTGAACTACACATTATATTTTTTAAACAATAAATAGTACAATTTAAACTTTTTATTTTCAACCTAAGTATGAAGAAAAACTAGAGTTTTTTTTTTTTTTTTTTGAATTTTAGGGTGGTCAAAGTTGCCTCCAACATTTTAATTTTACAAACTACAAGGGCTAATTAGAAAACATACAAAATTCAGGGGGGTCAATTGACCCCCTTGTCCTATAGTGGCTCCGTCCCTGGTTAATTGGTATGAATATTTATTTAAAGAATATCATAAATTTTTATTTTAAGCCTTTTCAATTTTAAATGAGCCATAAATTTTACATTTGAATGAGACATGAAGCATATTAATGAAATACGTACTACATGCACTCCTTGAATAGAAATAAAGTGAGAAAAATACATTTTTCGTCCCTTAACTAGTTTATGTTTTATCTTTTCGTTCTTGACTTATTTTTTTTTTACCTTTTCATCCTTAGCCTATCGTTTTTGGGATTATGTCATCCTTCCGTCGGTCTTCCATCCAAAATTCGGTTAGTCCGCTTACATGGCATAGTGATGTGGTATTTTTTTTTTGCTTAGTTGGCAGGGTACATTGCCCATTTGGAATATTAAGAGCTATAAGTGTGAAATATTAAACTTCAGGCTCTAATAATTATTCTAGTGATTGTAAAGGATGTCAAAAAAAAAAAAATCAAGAATTGTTTAGCCCTAACATAAATTAATTAAGATGCTAAAAACGTAAGTGCTTTTTTTTTTTTTTTTTTTTTTTTTTTTAAACAAGGAAAAAAAGTAAGAGCCTTAAAAAATACACTTCAAAAATATTTTAGCATTTGCTTTTCATGAAACTTATAACAATTTACAGAAATCAAAGTAAGAGATTTAAAAAATATTTTAGCATATGCTAAAATTGTTTAGCCCTAACATAAATTAATTACTATTTAATTTACTTTGTTCATCCGCCATAAGAGTTACCATCACCTTTACACCACCGGTGCTAAGACCCCCACGATCATCAAACCACCACCACCTGACCACCGACTCTTCGTATTTAGATTATTCAAAACTCATGATATTCAAATTCAACTGAAAATATTATAAATCAATCAATAAATAAAAATCCTTCAAAATGCCATTTGAAATCCTTCAAAAATCACACTCTTCGAACCTACACCCAGATTCGGGCTTTAACAACAAGATAGACCACAACAATATGGGCATAAATCAAAAAAAAAAAAAAAAAAAAAATCGAAATCTCATTTGAAATCCCCATTTCAAAATCCCATTTGCAAATCTACAATGGGGATTTCTAGATCTGAAAAATTGCCCCAGCAGATATAAAGGGATAGAGTGGGAGATAAAGAGCATCAAGGATGGGAGATTTAAAGGCGCGAATGGGGAGATGAGGATGTTGACCGGAGAAGAAGGTTAGTGGAGATGGCTGAAAGGGCGGTGGCGGCGTGGGGATGGAGATTGTTGCGAGAAGGACAACACAAGGAGATGACGAAAGTCTCTGCAGCATTATGAAGGTGCAAGAGTGCTCATGGCCGTTGCCGGAGAAGAAAGTCGGCGAAAGGAGATAGCAGGTGCAGAGGGGATTGTGGCGTTGGATGGTTGGAGTCGGAGATGGAGAGGAAGGAGGGGAATAAGAAGAGAGAGAGATTGACAGTGAGGAGAGAGAGGGAGATGATCTGCCTCTGCAATTAAGTAACCGCCGGAGAGGAATTGGGGTAGGGGTTGAGAATACGGCGAGCTAGGTAGAAATTAGGTTTAGCTTTTTGTTTTTATATTTGGGTATAATGGGTATATAATTTTTAGCCCCTCCATTTTATGGAAATGATTTTTAATAACCAATTTTGGATTTATACACATTTAACCCCATTAATATTCCAAATGGGCAATGTACCCTGCCAACTAAGCAAAAGAAAAATTACCACATCACTATGCCACGTAAGTGGACTAACGGAATTTTGGATGGCAGACTAACGAAAGGATGACATAATCCCAAAAACGATAGGCTAAGGATGAAAAGGTAAAAAAAAAAAAAAGGTCAAGGACGAAAAGGTAAACATAAACTAGTTGAGGGACGAAAAAATGTACTTTTCTCGAAATAAAGTAAAAATAAATAAATGTTGTGGGTAAAAAATATAGTCCATGTTCAATGTACATACCCCTCCGCCTCATAATGATTGCACAATTTTATTTTTAAAGTACATTATGAAAAAGTAATTATCATTAGTTTAAAGCAAGGTTCGAAAAAAACGCTAGGCGGCGCAGGGGCGCCTAGCGCCTAGACGGGATCTAGGCGGGGCCGAGAATTCAGAAATAACTATAATATCCTAGACGAGATTTAGGCGTTTCATGAACGCCTAGCGCCTAGGCGGCCAAGACGGGGGTCTTTTAGAACACTTTAAAGGATTAAAAAAAGTGTTTTTAAGAGTAAATATAAATATTGTGGAGGTGGTTTCTTGTGAGACCACCTAGATCCGACCTATAGAAGATACGGGTCGACCCATGACCCATATACAACATTCTCCGCGAAGCGTAAGATCCCAACTCATGCTCCACTCAAAATCTGTCACATGGCAGCGACACTGGCAAAAAAAAAAAAAATTGCCCAAGAAAAAAAAATCCGCTTTTTTTTTCCGCTTTTTTATTTTTACAGATTTTTTTCGTTTGCCAAAAGTAATACTTAGCATAACTAAATGCAACAACTGTGTTACTTATAAAGTAACATTTTTATAAGTAAAGGTAACACCAGTTTTACATACTCTCTATGTCCTAGTTTAAGGTTCTTACTTTCCTTTTTAGTCTGTCACAGCTTAAGGTTCTTAGTTGCTTTATTCCATATATGGAAGAGAATGAATAGTGCTTTGTAGAATCTTGCCCCCAAAAAGTTCATCTAATTACAAAAAAACCATTACTTACATAACTTACTTTCCACACATTTGCTTTATGAATAATGTTTGGACAATTATATCCTCACCTCCCTACTTTTGTTGACTCATTTTTCTTTGTCTTTTACTTGATTACTTAATAAGCGTGCAAAGTCAAACTAAGAACCTTAAATTGGGACGGAGAGAGTAGCTCATTTTACTCATCTTTCAACTGTAATACTAACTATAAATACGTGTAACACTAACAATAACTAAATGAAATTATATACTGAAATGTAATAGTGTTTTTCCAGAATATTTAATTTTGAGCATTTTGATTTTATTTTTTGAAAGTAATATTTGAAAAATAACAACTTATATACATGAATGTAATTATTTGTACAAGTAAATGTAACACTTTAGTAGATGAAATTGTAACAGATTTCTATAGCTAATGCAATACTTTTACATGTATCATGATAAATTGAACCCATTGTAACTTATTATTTGAAAACATATGGAAATACTATTATACAAGTAAACATAGCTGTTTTACAATGTTATTAACAAGTAAAATGTAACATTCATTTATAAAAATTGTTACTTTCTTATTTTTAGAATGTTACTAACACAAGTGTTTTTAGTTCTAAAGTGTAAATGATTGAATTATTACTTTTCTATACATATGTGTTACAGTTATGTATAAACACTGTTACATATAAGTAACACGTTCGTTAGATTTTAGTTATAATAAGTATTACTTTTGGTAAATGAAGAAAAAAAATAAAAAAATGTTACTTTTCTGTATATATGTATTACTTTTATGTATACAAACTGTTACATATAAGTAACATGTTTGTTACATTTAGTTATAGTAACTATTACTTTTGGCAAACCCAAAAAATACCAAAAAAATTATAAAAACTAAAAAAATTAAAAAAAATAAAAAATTGTCAGTGGGTATTGGTCCGGGTCGTGGGTCAAAATGACCCGTCTCTACTATGAGACAGGTCATGATGTTCTCATACAATTTTTTGTCAATGTTGTGAGTATGAAAGTAAAGTAGGAGAAAGTGGGTAGAAAGTTTTTTTTTGTGAGAACGACAAGTGGGTCCCATTGCTTATTTTTGACCAATAAATCAACTAAAAACCTTAGTCTAAGACAAAAAAAATATTAAGACCGGGACAGAGGTTTCATTTAACTAGTGTTACTCCCGTGCGATGCACGGGTCACAACACATTAATAATTTAAAAATATTCATTACAATTACATACGAAAACATAAAGTAGAACTTAATAATGTGAGTTAAATATTTATACATAATAACGACTAAAATATTTACACATTTTGGAATACTTCTTTGTAAACAACATTATCAATAGATTTATTAGACTGTCCAGGAATGATGTCGTTATAAATCTGTATCTTAAAAGCAAATGGACCTCGAACACGAAAAAGAGCATCATACAATTCACCATGACAAAACATTGGCTTCTTCATATTGGATAAATATTTATCTCTCACCTTACTTGCATCGATATTATTGGTAAAAGTAATTATTTACTTATATATTTTTCAAAGCTGAAAAAGTACTTTATTCTTGTGAAACAAAACATTAAAAGAAGATAAACTAAACGGCTTCTAAATTAAAACCTTCTAAGACCATCTCCAACAGTTTAGTGCAAAAATTGCACTATTCTTTATAATAGTGCAATTTTTACACCAAATATTTCCAACAGTTTGCTTCAAATCTTATACGAAATAAGAATATGATAAAAATATTCATTATTGTTTCCTATAGTATATAAATAATAGTAGATTATATAATTTTATAGTGTAAAATATTTTCATATATATCAAAAAGGAAAAAAAAAACGGATATTTAAAAAGAAAAAGATGAAGAAAAATGGGATAGCGTAACACTATCCCTTGCACCAAATTTGAAGCGAGTGATAAAGTTGCTCTATTAATAGAGCAATGTTTAGAGTTCTGTTGGAGTAAAACAATACTCTATTTTTGAAGTTTTAGAGTACCGTTAGAGATGGTCTAAAGAAACACTTGTCATAAAAACAACTTAAAACTACCAACAATCTTAGCCCGAATATTCCCTTTCTTCTTCATCTTTCTTCAAACCAACAATCCGATCTTCCTCTTTTCCGTTCTAATTCTGATTAATCTATTCGATATTATTTCAATTCGTCTCTTTGTATTTCAATTTTTTATTTTTTTATTTTCAAGTCTGATTACTTTTTCAATTTTGTTTGTTCTTCAACTTTCATTCATTAATTTTGAGAGATCCTAATTTTACTTTTGTTAATTTTCAATTATCAATTAACAAATGTAAAATTAAGAATTTATTTTTTAGATTTGTTATTTCTTCAAGTTTGTTTTAATTAGGTTTTTTTCTTCAAATAATATGTTTAAAATTGTATTTATGATTTTGTTTGTCTCTTCTTATGTAAGAGTTTGTGATTTCCCTCTTTATGTGAGGACTTTGGATTTCCCTGCTTATGTGAGGGCCTTTGATTTCCCTCCTTATGTGAGGGCCTTTGATTTCCCCCTTTATGTGAGGGCCTTTAGTATTTTGTATATTTCCTTTGTTGTTCCTAAAAAATCTTCGTTTACATATCTCAATCAAATACTCGGCAAGGATGATGAATTCGTTCTCGGCGATGGTCGTTATCTTTTTCAAAGCGCTAATGTTGGATCATGGTTGAAATATCCGCCCCGCCGCAGTTTGTTAGCAGGAAATTCACATTTTTTTTTTGTTAATTTGTTAAGTCGAAATGCCAATGTTGTGGCAGATGTAATATTTTGGGCAGCTTTTGGGTTTGAAAATGCTATCCCCACTGTTTGGGTCGAGCTTCCGTCGTTTGTGGATAGTCGACTTCTAAACATTTGTTATTATTTATGAAATGGTTATGTTTCTTTCAAAAAAAAAAAAAACAATCTTAGCCCGGGTTATTTCAAATGTGTTCATAAAGAACATATTTATATGTATATACATATAATTATTCGTGCTTAACTATGTTTTTTGCTAAATAAATTTAACTTCTTCAAAACGTTATTAGTTAAAGAAACAGAACTCCCACAATAATTAAATGGTTTGCCTCTCTTATGTGCGGGGGTGGGCAAGCTCATTTCCTCTTTCGTCTAGACCGGTCTTACACATAACTCCCTCAATAATTAAATACTTTTGCCATTATTTACGGTTTTAGAAAATAGGCAAGTGGTTTACAAATTTCTCCTAACCGCCTCGTGCTTCAGAGCAAGTAGTTTACAAAATCTTCCTAACCGCCTCTTGCTTCCCGTTATCCCCTCCCACATCCACTAACCACTAGGGATGGCCAAAACCGGTTCCGGGCCCGGTTTCGGTTCGGCAAAAGGGTGACCCTTAACCGGCCCGCGCTAACCCCGGATCCGGTTCCAGTTTGGCACAATCCGGTTCCGGTTTGGTCCGGTTCCGGTCAATAATGAATAAACAAGTTAAAAAATATTGAAAAACAAGAGATTTTCGGTCCGGTTCGCCATTTATGTGAACCTTAACCGGCCCTTATCCAAAACGGTTCCGGTTACCCCGGTTCCGGTTTTCGTGGCGGTTCATGGCGGTTCCGGACTTCTCCGGTCCGGTTCCGGTCCAGTTCCGGTCTGGTTTGGCCATCCCTACTAACCACCTCCCACAACTACACCAAAATCCTTCATAACCATCCTTTTTTTTTATTTAGCAACATAACCATCCTTTTATTAAAGCCTATAATTGCTTAGAACAAAAAAAAAAAAAAAAAAAAAAAAGAAAAGAAGAAGTTAAGCCTACAATCTCATATTGTTAGGCCTACAAATTGACAGTAATTCTTTTTTCTAATTCGGCACATCGAAATTTATCATCAGTTTTGTTAAATTAAAATAATAATAATAATAATAATAATTACACTTTTTTTTAAATAATGAAATTTACATCTTCTTGTATTCTTAAAACAACTAAAATATGTGAACAAATATGCAACTTTGTAAAGACTTTAATTTGAATCTATGTTGTTTTCCTTTTTTGTAAGGATACTTTTTTGAATAAAATCACCAAAAAAATTATTCACATACCAACTAAAAGACCTTTAATACGCCATCCATATACATACTTAACATCTCAAATCCGGAAAAACAGTTCTTCAAAATAGTATTTATTTATGTCGATGGTTTTTCCATAAATATAAAATCCAAAAGCACCTCATATCGCTTTTAAAAAATTGAAAAGAAACACATCATATCTATCCAAGAAAATTATAAGAAAGAAACACATCTGAAGAACCCACGCCAGTTGGACCGGGGCTCAGAAGATAAACCGGGCACAAGCCAAACCAGAGTCTCCCAAGGACCGGTTCAAATCAACCAAGTACACTCAACCTCGACTCCTTCTTAGGCGACGTCGAGGTCAAGCAGTAGTTTCGGACCGAGCTGGGCTACCAGACCCGTTCACAGCCTCCTGGGGCCACCACCTCGGCGAGCTCAGAGCAAAGGCGGTGCTTACGACCTGCATGGATCCATCCTATCGCATTAAATGCCCGATGGTATTCCTTGGCTACCTACTCTGTATGGCGCCGAACCTGTCACATCAAGACATCCTCTGGTCAGAACCTGTCCTGTCCGGATTGCCGACCTATCCTATGGTGACACGTGAACCAATTGGCTATGAGAGAAGTAGCCCAGGTTCATTATATAGTCAATGCATGGCTAGTTAATTCCCGATGTGGGATAATTATCTCTAATAAAGGTAATGGTGCTGGTGAAGGGGTAAAAGTGGAGGGCGGTGGATGCAATGGAGGTTGATGGTGGCAGCCGGTGGCTATGGAGGTTGGAGATGTGGATGGGTTTTTTTGGGAGAAGATGATGTTTTTTTTTTTTGGAATTATCCCTCTGCAATGTGATATACTCACATCTAGCCCCAATTCCCAATTTTCATTTTTGTTAAAAACAATTGGAAATAAAAATTATTGGATAAGGCATTTGCTAAAAATATATTACATATACTCATTTGTCTCAAAAATTAGTTCAGTTATTGATAAAAAATAAATGAAATAAAAATTACATACGTTCCTCAAATAATTAAGTTCTTATATTTTTAATTAATTTTTTTCTTTCATTTTTGTAATTATTAATTTTTTTCCGAATTAGAATTAATTCTATTATTTAGAATAAAAATTACTTTTTTTCTACCATTTTTAATGGGTGCACAAATATTGGTAATTTTGAATAATTTTTTTTTCAAAATGATAATTGTTTTGATTTTCAACCCTACTAAATTTGAAATTTCCATTAGCCCCTTAACAAAAATATCAACTTCAAACTACTCAATTCCGTTAGTCACGTGCATGACACATGCTACTTAACTGACTTTTCTAATGAAAATCGTCAAAAAGGCCGTAACCGGCGAGTATTTTTCACCTAAGCCAACCATTATTAATTTGTTTATAAATAAATCACCTAATAATGTATTGATTACAATTTTTCAAAAGTTCACTAAAATAATTAAATTAATATTAATAATTAATTAAAGTTCATTCGTGTTAGATCATAAAGACCATATGTGACTATCTGTGGCCATTAGCATTTTTCTGTTGTTTTAAAACTAGCATTAAATTGGATGCAAAGCATAAGAGTTTGAGAAGTCTCTCCACAAATATTATAAGCTCAACCCAAATATTATCAATCATTAAATTGACAATTTAATTTACATTAAAAATATAAATAGAGAGATGGAAAATGAGGGTGTTCTTGCATAAAATTACAATGCCACCAAATGCAATACTACCCTTGTGAAGCCTTAGATCACACAAAGAGCAAATTTTATGACCATTCACAATCTTCGACATTGTATCTCTCTTCACAATGTCTTGGGACACGCAACTGCCTTTCCAAGCGTAACTTAGACACTCCCCTATGTTGGCATTAACAAATCCCTACTCAAAAAAAGTTTAGCTGTGAAAACACAATATTTTAATGCTTCCGGATTAGCTATAAACCGCCAATCGAGTTTCCCGATCACTACTAGATTGAACAAATAAACATGACGACATCTAATAGATAATGACCAACAACAATAGCAAAAAATCCAAGGCTCCGAATAAAGGGGAGAATACAAAGGTTCTCAGAGGAGAAGTCAATAAACTCAAACACCAAGTCAGCATCACTCCTCTTGACTTATTTAAATAAAAATGATTTTTTTTTTTTAGATTTTGTGCTTAGAGTTATATAAATAAGAAATTCCAAAATCATATACTCCCTCTGTCCTATACCAATGGACACTTTTGATCAAACCAACTTGAACTTTGACTAACATTTTATGCTAAATTATTAATCTCCATAAAAATTTAAAAAAAGTTACTAAATTAGTAATAGAACATTATCAATAAATATTTTTAAATTTTTATGGATATATATTATTTAGTATAAAATGTTAGTCAAAGTTCAAGTAGGTTTGACCAAAAAGTAACCATTAGTATGGGACGGAGGGAGTATGAGTTTGAAATTAGAGAGAATGTTTGAGATTTATATACAACCAAATAAACAAAATGAATCACAAACATAAATATACTAAAAGAAATAAAAGATCAAATTAATTTCACATTTATTAATTATTAATTAATAATTAATAAAAGTGAAATTAGGTTCAATGAAATGAACAAAGAAGAATTACTAAGGATGAAGAGAGATGGGAGTTTTAGGCCTTCTTTTCATGGGCCTCCACTGTTCACACGTAGCTTTCTGGGCCATTTGGTCCATTCCTACATTAATTTGAAGGTAATCTCTTTCTCATAAATTAAATAACCAACTACTAGCATACTCCATTGATGACTAGTGGTCCATTAACTAAACCAATTATACTATAGGAATTCTTGTGTGAGACGGTCTCACATATGAAACGGATCTAGATAAAAAAGGAAATAGGCTTGCCCCACCCTGCCTGTAGGGAAGGCAAACCATTTATTCTCTCAACAAATCTCAACAAGATCCGTTTCACGTGTGAGGCCGTCTCATACAAGTTTTTATCATTATACAAACCAACATTGATGACTGGTGGTCCAAATATGAGGGAGATAATAATAAATGCTTAAAAAATATCAAAGCTAAGAAGACCGAGATGGACATGAACTAAGACTAACCGATATGGGGCTCAATTGTTGTAACGAAACTAGTACTCGTGTCCGTGCCAATGGCACGGTGGCGGTCTGGAAAAGGTGAAAATCTCGAAACTCACGACCAACTGTACATCGTGCCATGGCACGGTGTGTCGGGTCGGTGGAAAACTCGTCCGATCTGGCGACGTCTGAAAGCGTGAAGTACATCTCAATCACGTGACAGTCATATTGCACAAATCATGAGCAACATAACACACAATACACCACATATTTTACAGCTTTCTGTCAAAACTCACTTATCATACTCAATCCCAATGCATGCACATTTTTATTTAGCACAATAGTTTGCACATGAAAAAAGCAAGTCAAGAAGTCAATCTTTTGATCTATAAGCAGGTAAACTCTTGTGATATTCAAATTTTATTAGCCGTGCCCGTGCCAATGGCACGGTGACAGTCTGAAAAAACGACAGTCTGAGAAAGAGAACAATGGAAAAAAATGCTCTGCAAATTCAATATTTTTCTTTATAAATTTAATTTCAACGACCATTTGTCTAGAATAAATATGCAGTTTTTTTACAGCAATAATATTAACCAAAACCCAAATATCAACTACCACCGGTTGACCACCACCCCCACCAAGCAACCACCATCTTCACTATCTTTGTATAAACTTATAATTTAGGTAATTATTTACACTTTTTTGTGTAACCCAAAAATAATAAGATAATTGTCATCTAAACCGATGCTTTAGGAAAGAAAAAAAAAGGGAGACAATGAAAATATGGTATCTGCACCTACCCCACTCCATCCCATCCATTCACAGCCCACAGACACACACCAAAAGAAAAAAGAAATGGAAGCAGAAAGAAATATGAAACACTCGAGCATAAAATCAAAAGAAAACATCCATTTCAAACCTGATGGAGGTAAAATAATGATCCATCTACTAAACTGATGTATGCAATTAGTAGTCATCTTCAATAATTCATACTCCTTCCAAGTCCCAAAATGAATGTCCAAATCTACTCTTGATTAAAAATAAAAGTGGACATTCATATTGAGATGGATGCGGTAATTGATTATCCCATGAGCAATGTACAAAAGTAGTGATATTTAGCATAAACGGTCCATCAAACAGTTGATTGATGGGCATGAGAAGAACACAAAAATGCCATTAAAAATTGGTAACAAAATAAGTAACTTCTAAGGCTGAGAAGATTAAATATGTAACTCTCAAGTCTCAAAGATGCATAATAATGAAGAACTTCCATGGTCACGATGTCGGCGATTGAATTGGGGTTTTTGAATTGACTGGATGGGAAGTAATCATTAGTAAACATTGAACTGACTCTTGCTGCATCTATGATAAAAACCAATAATTCAGGATGGAGAATGGCAGGTAGCAGCATACTGAATGATTGGTTTTCATAGAAAGTAAAATAGAACTGCCTTCCATTGATTCCAGGGGGTCGTTTAATCGCCTTTACGAAGCCGTTTGTAAACCCCCCATCGGCCACCCAGTCACTTTCTCTCTATTTGTTCGCTCTCTCCTGCGCTAAAGGGCTGATATGCAACAATAAACAGGAGAAAGATGCCCCTACTTACCATGTCCGAGGTGTGATGGAGCTAACCAAATGAGCCTAAATTATACATAGATACATCAAGTCAAACAGAACATGTTCAAACCCAAAAAAAACATTTCTCCGTCCCCAAATGAATGACCAAAAAAATTCAAATTAGAGTTTTATGGACATCAATTTTGGGACGGAGGTAGTAGTAAACAATAACAATATAAAAGATGTTTAAAGTCCTCCGCTAGCTCGATCAAATTATCAATAGGCTGAACCGAACGAACGGTGGACAGAACACAATGAGTAGCAATTGTAGAGTGCTCATAGTCGGTGGCGATGGTATTAGAGTGCTCTTTTAAATACCACATTTTCTTCAAATTTATAAATGAAAGCTCAAAACCTTTTTCACAATAGTAAAACTTTTTCACAATATAGGGAATATGTGAATATTAAAGGAAATGCTCATTAAAAAGTTCTTTGTGAAAAGAGCTACTCTTTAGTACGGAGTTTTTTCAAAAACTTCACAAGCTCTTCAAAAAAATCATTAAAATAAAAACTTATGAAAAAGCTCTCATTCTGAATGCTCTTTTATAAACATTTCTTCTGAAAGTCCTAAAATTTACTATTCATTTATCTATTACATTGGAAACTAAGTAATTATTTATGTTTTGTTTAAAAAAGTAATTATTTATGTTTATGTTAGAGGTTTTAGTGATTTAATTCAATTGATGAAAGGTGATTGTCAATGGAAATCGTTTTACTTTTCTTACTTATTCCATTTACTATTAGGTAACCCGTGCTTTGCACGGAAAACTAATTTGTTATTTTTTTGCTATTTTGTTTCTTTGCTATTTTTATTTAATAAAGAAACATAATATTTTTGGGTATATAAGTAAGTTGTATATGAATTAAAACATTTCCATACAAATTTAGGACAATTGTGTTAAAAAAAATTAGCTTTTGCTGCATATAATTTGTATTTATTATGATAATTAAAACTTGAAATTAAAGATGATTTATTATTATTATGAATTAACTTTTAATTCTATACATGATTGACTTAATAATATTAGCTATTGTCCAATAAATTATTTTTTATTATATATGCACATTATAATTAGTAAATATAAAAGTCTATAGTGTACATATAATGTGTTAGTAGAATAATAAATTAATTAACTAATAATATTAATAGTAATAATTTTTATATCTAGTAACTGTTATGATTAATTAATACTCCCTTTTTTTATAATATAGATGTCCAAAGCACAATTCATAGTGCAAGTGGACAATATATAAGTTAGTAAGTTTGGTCTTTTGTAATTATAGAAGCATTAGAAAGAAAATATAGTCCAAAACACTATTCATCTTTTCTTATAATTTGTCAATTTGAGAAAGACTCTCTGGAATATATTAAAATAGAAAGTAGAACTCTAACTCTTAGACGGAGTGAGTACTGCTAATACTAAATATTAGCATATATTGTATAATTATTAACTGATACTATTAATAATAGTTAATTTATATAACAATTATGGTTAACTAATACTATTATTAATAACAATAATATATATATATATATATATATATATATATATGTTAAAAATTATGATTAACTAATACTATTAATTAATAATAATTTTTAATTATTTAATAATTAACTCTAATTAAAAATATATAAAATATAATAATAGTTTACTATTAATAATTAATAATTATTTTATTAATATTAGCTAATACTATTAATTACTACATAAGGTAACTACTATAGTTAACTATTGTTAACTATTATAATAGTTAACTATAATAGTTAACTATTACTAATAATAGTAATAGTTACTATAATAGTTACCCTATAAAGTAACTAATAGTATTAGCTAATACTATTAGCTATGAAAAAGAATTTTAAAAGTCACATATTTATGTTGGTAGGATTGATGTGGCATCACCATATGCAAGCTTTTCTATAATTTTTCCACATGTCTAACACTATAACTCTCCTCACCAACTTTATATATATATATATATATATATATATATATATATATATATATATATTTCTTACATTGAAAATTGTCAACCATTAATTTTGTGATGCCCTGTTAATTGGAAACGATAAAATCTTGTAACAATCTTAAGAGTCTAAATTTTAATTCATGATTAAAGTTCCTTTCGAAAAAAATTCATGATTAAAGTTATTTTGTATACTGGATTATGTCTTCTTAAAAAAAAATTATGATTAAAAACCTTAATTATTTAAAGTGTCCTTTCATAAGAAGCGAAATTCATTTTTAAACCCATTCTATTATATTGCTCCACATCTCAAAAGATAGTTTCTAGAATAACAAAAATTCATTTAATATATGATGACCAACTAACTGTCCCACTAAGCCAACTAGCCAATGACCTGAAAATATTGATATGTAACGACAAAAAATCTGGTCATTATTATGGTTGCACTGACAATATGGTTTTCAAAGAAGTTTTTCAAAATTTATAAAATACATAGGATGGTATTTATATACATTACTTCCAAATAATATTTAGTAACACCCCGTACATCGCACGGGTCCAACTCTAGTTAAATTTAAAACCAAATAACCCTTCCCCTTATATCCAGGTATATCCAAATTCAATTTTGAAAATCTCTAACGAAAATCCCTCATATCTTCTTCTACCCTGACGGCTTCCACCCAACCCACCGATCGCAATTCCGCACACCAGCTTCACCGCCATCGTCGCACCTTCCCTCGTTCTATTCCTTTGCATTTGATTTTCCTTAATTTAAACAAAATGTGAAACAAATTATGGAGAATCAATGTGAATTTCGGCGTTGTTGTTACACATGTTGTTGGCCGGATTCTTCTTGGCCGGAATGGTTTGGTGCTACAATAGCCGGATATGACGTATTGGTGATGGTCGATGTTGAATTGGTGGTGATGTGAACAAAAATGGGTCAAAAAGATTTGATTTTTAAATCTGGATGGGGAAACTTGTTCTGATTTTAAATCTAATTTGGTAAAAAAAATCTGATTTTGAAATCAGATGATTTAAGTCTTTTCTTTTCTTTTTTTTTTTCTTTTCGTGTTCTTTTTTTGGATGTGTTGATGATTTGGTTTTTGAATTACATCTATCTTTAAAAAAATGTCATGGTGAAGTCGGTGGATGTGGCAACTAATAACGATGGAAAGGTGGTGGCGAAATGGTGGTAATGGCTGTGGGTATTGTTCATACTCCCTCCGTCCCATCTGAAATAGGAATCTTGGTCCCGACACGGGGATTAAGGAATAATAATCTTTTATTATAAAAAGTTGTTTGAAAAGTAGGTGTTGTGAGTATGAAGGAGAGAGAAAGTGGGTGGAGAATAATAAATGAAAAGTTGTTGTGAGTATGACAAGTGGGTCTTACTAATAAAAAAGTAATAAAAGCTTTCCATTTTGGGATGTCCTATTTCGAGTGGGACACCCAAAATGGCAAAACATCCTATTTCGGGTGGGACGGAGAGAGTATAAATTATAAGTAAATAAATAATAATATTTTTTAAAGATAATTGTTAACGAAAGTTAGTTTTTCATCATGTTGAAGGGACATGCATCTTTTAACGAAAGTTAACTTTTTCATGTGAAATGTCATCGTTGCCCCTCTAAAATCATGTGTGAAGCACATGGTCTGTTTTTTAATGAAAGTTACGGTTTTAACAAAATTTTCATTGGATTGCAACAAAAAGTCAATGTGGGAAAGGGGGTTACAAAAAATTCAACGTTGGGAACCACATTACAACTTCTGGTAAAACACGGGTAACCAAATTGCAATTTACCCTTAAATCTAAATTATAGAAATGAGATGTATTTTTTTTAATTATGTGAAATGGCAAATAGAAATATCAATTTGAAACGGAAGAGGCACTACTTACAAAACTCAATATAGTATTTCAGGATAGACTCTCACATCACATTGAACTCCTTTGTCTTCACCACTGCGGCCTAGAAATGAGTGGCTCCATCAAGACCAATATGACCACCACCGTGCAACCACCATCAACTCCGACGACTCTCCATACTCAGGCACCCATGCCCCGCCGGTGGTTCAACCGCGTTTTCGCTTTAACATACACCTTAGCCTTTTTAGCTCTTTTATACCAAGATTTCCTCACCCTAATCAAATCTCCCACTAAGTTCACCTCACTTCTCATACTCCTAGCCGACTTCATCTTCGCTTTCATGGCAATATCGTTTCAAGGTTTCTTAGTAAATCCCATATCCCGAGAAACTTTCCCGGAAAACGTAGCGAAAGTTGCAAAGGAAGAGGAGTACATGGGGATGGACGTGTTTATATGCACCGCGGATCCGTACAAGGAACCACCGATAGTGGTGGTGAACACGGCGTTATCGGTGATGGCTTATGATTATCCGGCGGAGAAGTTGACGGTTTATGTATCGGACGATGGAGGATCGCAGTTGACTCTTTTTGCTTTAATGGAGGCGGCTAAGTTTGCTAAACATTGGTTGCCTTATTGCAACAGGTATGAGATCTTTGAGAGGTGTCCGGAGGCTTATTTTGAATCTAATCCTCATTATTTCCAAGAGACTGATGATATTAAGGTGCCCTTTTTTCTTATCTAATCATGCCTATTTTCAGGAGTCTACTTTCCTATTTGATTTTTTATACGTTTCATTAAAAAAAAAAACACTACTCAATTAACCTAGTTAGTTTTGATATATGCTCACTTAAATTTTGATATATGGAGGTCCATTTTAAAAAAAAAAATTGTTTCATAAGAATTTTTTATTTCAAATAAATGACTTTCTCCAAAAAAAATTGTCTCTAAAGTTTCTTTTATATATTTTTTTTTTCTCTGATCTCTTTATACATGCAAAACTAAATGTTTGAAAAGAAAATTACATAATTATATACCATTATTTGCCAATAAATTAAATGAAACGTAGATATTTTCTATTTTTTTCTTAAATTAAAATTTGAACATTCATCTATGGACATAAGGAGTAATCAATAAACTAAGGCACTAAATTCATGCTTTGTGTTTTTCTTTTATTTTATATTCATTCCTCTAAAAAAATCCTTACAGTCGGTCAGTACAAGTCAAACCTTCAAAATTATGAAAAAGAAATAAAAATGAAAATCAAAGACGACCTAGTAAACGTGAGAGAGAATTGAATAAAGTAGTTAGTTTGTAAGAAAAATATCCCACCGGCTTTAAATAATAGTTTCATTTCTCTTTATTGTTTGTTTTTTTTTAAAAAAAAAATACTCATTTTCAAAATCACTATATTTCTAAAGTTTAATGTAACATTAAAAATATTTGAATAGTTAAAAAACTATCAATTTAAGACGGAGTGAGTATTTATATAAGAATTGTAAATTTATGATTTCGAGTGTATTAGAAAACCTATTAGGAGAGTTTCGTAGTTTGTTTATGAGTTGAATCAACAAGTGGCAATATGAACTGAATCAAATGGTGGCAGGAAATGTACGACAACATGAAAATTAGGGTTACAAATGTTGTTGAAAGAGGAGGCATCATTAGTGATTATATTACCGACGAAAAATCGCACAAAGCTTTCGCCAAATGGACTGCTAAATTCACGCGTCAAGATCATCCTCCCGTAATTCAGGTATAGCAATTCCCTTTCTGCTCCCTCCGTTTCAAATGCATGTCTATCTTATTTTATTTTATTAAGATGAAAAATGAATACTCATTTTGTGACAGTATTATGTATTTTAGTTAGTAAAGCGACATTTATTCAATTTAACGCTCAGGTTTTGCTCGAGAGTGGAGTAGACAATGATATTGTTGGTCATACGATGCCAAACCTTGTGTACATCTCTAGAGAGAAAAACAAGGCCGCGCCCCACCATTTTAAAGCCGGAGCCCTAAATGTCCTGGTACGTATTTTTTTTTATTAAAAAAAAAATCGATTAACAATATTCATTGGTACATAATTGTGAGATTACATATATATTTTTGTGTCATTGAAGCTACGAGTATCAGCTACCATGAAAAATGCCCCGATAATCTTAACCGTAGATTGTGACATGTACTCCAATGATCCAAAAACGGCCCTCCGTGCCCTGTGTTATTTCATGGATCCTTATACGGATCAAGATTTTGCGTTTATACAGTTTCCTCAAATGTTTCATGGGCTCAATGAGAATGACATATATCATGCCGAATTCAAGTATGGATTCCAAATCATTGATCTTGGCGCTGATGGCATAATGGGGCCATTACACCATGGCACCGGATGCTTCTTTCGTCGAAGGGCCTTTTATGGAGGCCCATCATCACTTGTATCTATCGAAACCCCCGAACTAAGCCCACTTCATATTGTCACGAAGCCCATCCGATCTGAAGATGTCTTGAACATTGCACATCATGTAGCAGGTTGTCATTAAGAGTCCAAAACCATATGGGGAGAAAAGGTCTATTATATATATTTCATAATAAATATCACACTTTATTTTTGTCTGTTTTCTGAAGTAAGTTACGCCCTAAATGTTGCAGGTAGGCTTTAGGTACGGACATTAGTGGAGGACTTGTACACGGGTTATCGACTACATTGCGAAGGATGGAGGTCAATTTTTTGCTTTCCAAAGAGAGAGGCATTTCTAGGAGATATACCGATGACTCTCAATGACTTGTTGACTCAAACTAAAAGATGGTCAATTGGGTTTCTTGAAATGGGCTTTTCAAAGTACAGCCCAATGACATTTGGACTCAAATATTTAAACATTTTCCAAGCCCTTGGCTATATAAATCATGCCTTTTGGGCTCTTTGGGCTATTCCAGTCACTATCTATGCCTTCTTACCCCAACTAGCCCTTATTAACAATTCTCCAATTTTTCCAAAGGTAAACTTTATAATAATTTTTTGGGTAAACTCATCTATGTTTTAAAATATTACTCCTCATGTCCCAAAAAGATAGTCCCATTTTGACTTTCTATGGTAAAAAAAAAAAATGAACTTTGACTAACCATTGGTGACGATCTAATTATTCTAGTGAAATTCAATTTTTTTTTTAATTGATATCATTAAGTGATTTATCAATAATAATTTTAAAATTTTTATTGTGGTCATTAAATTGACACTAATGTTTTGTCAAAGTTTATTTTTGTTGACCATAAAAAGTCAAAATGAGACAATGTTTTCGGGACAGAGAGTATATTGTAATTTTCAAATGAGTAATTGAGTGATAAAAATCAAAGTTTATAATTTGAGAGGTATAGGGTTCGATCTCTCTTCTAATTTATCATGAATAAATAACTTTTTGATACAGGTTTCGGATTCTAAGTTCTTTCTTCATGCATTTCTCTTCCTTGGAGCAAATGGCCAAGATTATCTCCAATTTAAATTGGGGGACGGTACGTTCGGACGATGGTGGAATAGTCAACGAATGTGGATGGCGAGGGGCCTTTCGTGTTTTTTATTCGCGACATTTGAATTTTTACTCAAGTCTGCAAGGATATCTGCGTCTGGTTTTAGTGTTACAAGCAAAGTGGTGGATGATGATTTAAGTAAGCGTTACGAGAAAGGAATGTATGAATTTGGAGTGGCGTCTCCCTTGTTCGTGCCCATTACAATGGCTGCCATTGTCAATTTGTTCTCTTTTGTTCAAGGTATTATTCAAGTTTTGAAAAATGGAGGGTTTGAAGAAATGTTTGGACAAATATTTATTGCTGGTTTTGTGGTGGTTAATTGTTGGCCAGTATATGAAGCTATGCTTTTGAGAAGTGATAAAGGAAAGATGCCTTTAAAGATCACTTGGATATCAATTGTTCCAAGTTTAGTTCTTTACCAAGCCTCCTCTTTTCTATTTTGAAGTTTAAAGCTTTGGTGGCGGTGGTGGTGGTGGTGTCGTAGTTGTTTTCATTAGGGACTAATTTGAAAGTAAAAAGGTAAAAGGGGGTAAAGTGAAACTTTTGAAAGAATCGTTCATGATACTTTTTTGGATTAATTATCCATGAAAGCATTCATCAATTGTATGGTTTCCTTTCAATTCAAATATTGACTGGTAGGCCCAAAAAATTAGTGGGCTTTTGTGATTATGGTTTCCAAATCTACAGTTGGGCTTGTATGACTTCTTAAGGTTACATTTATATTATGAAAGAAGGCTACATATTTTTAAAATGGGTTATGATAATTTAGACCCTAAAGTGATATACCACCCTCCTAAACGAACCCTAATATTTTATTTTTCGTCAGATCAAACCTTGATGTGAAAATACTCGCCAGTTAGGGCCTTTTTAACGGTTTTCATTAGAAAAGTCAGTTAAATAGCATGTGCCATGCACGTGACTAACAAATTGGGTGATTTTGAAATTAATATTAGCTAGTAGGGTTGTTAGTGTAAATTCTAAAATATAAAGGGGCAAAGAAACCACTTTAACCCATATTTAAAAACTCTACCTAGGAGTGTAAAAAGAAAAACACATATTCACCCTTCGTCTCCACCCTCACCTCCCCGCCGCCGCCCCCATATTCTTCCTCATCCCCAGCCAACCAGCCGCCACCACCTCCCACTCCATCTTCACCCGCCACCATGTTCCTCCGCTCCTCCTTTTCTTCCTTCAATTCCCATCTATATTCTCGCCCCAAATGAGCCACATATCGATGAGACTCTTGTGAAGCTAAGGCGTCCACGCCAGCCATGGGCGCTTCGGAATTCTGGCAGGCTTGTCTCCGGCGCGCCGCCATCGAAATTGCTGGAATCGAAATCCTCAAATTCAACGTCGTTGCTCCCTCTCCCTAATCCCAGATCCGATTTCAAACATACATGTTTCTCTCTGTGTGCGTATGTTCGTTCTTGTTAGTGTGTGTCTCTGCATGTTTGATTTTCTGATTATGTGTGATTGTGTGTTTGTGTTTTGTTAAAAAAAAAATAGTCTGACGGAGTAGAAAGAGTAGCAACCAAGTATTTTTCCTTGTACAACGTGCACCGCCAAGCCACCCAATCAGAATGCAATATTAACCATTTAATTTAAATGAAAATCATCAACATCATTTGCGGAATCCCTCAATTGGAAGATTTCAGGAAAAAAAAAACATGAATGTGAGTAACGGGAATATTGATATTGGTTTTTCAAAAGAAAACGTAGCAAACAGCGTTGGGGAGATGCTCCTTTGGTCTCATAGAGACACGTGTGGGACAGATGCGAAGAAAATAAACAACAGCAGCAGCAAGTGGACACGTGGAAATGGAGTACACAACTCATCCTCCCCACCGCACACGCCACTAAATAACAAACATGTGACCTTTCTATTTCCAGCTTATGTGTGGCGCACTTTCCAAATCTAGAATTTTATAGATTGTGAATAGGCCTGGCAATTGTGCGGGTTGGGTTGAGTCGGGTTGAAACGGGTCGACCCGCTACAACCCGTTTAAGTTGCCGGGTCAAATGGGTTGGGTTGGCGGGTCAGCCCGTTTAATTTTTTGGTCGGGGCGCCTTAAATTTATTAATTCTACCTATTTATGTTTATGGGCTAAAGCTGGTTGAAACGGGTTGGGTTGGGTCGGCCCGGCCCATTAAGCTTAACGGGTTGAGACGGGTAACCCGTTTCAACCCGCTAATTTAAATGGGTTGGGTTGTGCGGGTTAGTGGGTAACGGGTCCAAATTGTCAGGCCTAATTAGGGGTGTGCACGGGTCGGTTTGGTTCGGTTTTAGGCCAAAACCGACACCAAACCAATAGTTATCGGTTTATGTAATTCAAAACCATTAAGCTTCGGTTTCTTAATGGTTCGGTTTGTTCGGTTTCGGTGTGATATCGGTTTGGTTCGGTGTCAAACCAATAGAATGGACTGTTGGGTTGTGGGTTTGTTGGGCCGGCTTAATGGGCTACATTCAAATGAGACCCAATTTGCACATAATAAATAATAAGGTCAAATAAGGCACATTTTTTTATTGAAGTATGAATTGGGCCAATAGGTCATACTATTTGGGCCAAAAACTACAAATTAAAGTTTACAACTATTAATTCAAATAATAAGCTAGGAATAAAACGACATAGTTTTAGGTTATCGGTTCGGTTTCTTATCGGTTCTAACAAGCTGGAAACCTAAACCGAACCACTAATTTCGGTTTTCTAATTTTTAAAAACCGATCCTAACCAATAGCTTATTGGACCGGTTTTTCGATCCGATTTTTTAGGTTTTTTTTTCTTTCCGGTTTTCTTGCTCACCCCTAGGCCTAATTGTGAATTTGTGATTATGAGTGGGATGAAATGTCAACACTCGATTAGTATTGAGTTGAAACACGAGAAAAAGGCGGCAAAAGTACTAAATAATTCCAAATTCCCAAACAACGAACCTGCTAGGTCTTTATTTATTGACGCCCGTCATTCCCCACGCCACTCCGGTCGTCTAGCTAGGGTTTTACGCCGGAGTTAGCTCAGAGTTGTGAGTGGCTCAGTTGCGCGAAGAGAATCTCTGAGGAATGGTGAAGATACCAATAGGTTCCGAACCGGTGGTCGGATCACTTTCGCCATCGAAAAAGAGAGAGTATAGAGTCACAAATCGGCTGCAGGAAGGTAAGAAACCCCTGTACGCCGTCACCTTTAACTTTATCGACTCTCGATACTACAATGTCTTCGCCACCGTCGGCGGCAACCGGGTAATTTCACTACTTCTATTCACTTTTTCTTTATGATTTATATTTAATGATGGTTTTATTTGTTTTTCTAAAAAAATAAAGTTGCGTTGAAATTTCGCAAAATTAGGGGTTTGATTGGGCTGGTATGCATTCGAGATTTTATTCATTTCCTGATGGTTGTTATAACTTTGGTCTCATTAGCTAACTTTTAGTTGCAAAATGGCATAAGGTCTTTTGTGAAGACTCAATTTTTCTAAGCATCAGTAGATTTTTTTTTAGAGCAATAACTGTTACACAGTTCACTGGTGAATGAAGCATAGGCTATGATAATGTCCGGCAATGGGGAAATTAAGTTTTAGTGATTTGGCTAAAGAAGTCGTGCTGCTCTATTAAAATCTGTATGACATGAGGTAACCCTTTAGCACAATAGTGCTATGACTCTGAAATGGAGGCAGCAAGCCAGGGTGCAATATTTTGTTCGCTGGACTTCTAGAGTAAAAATGTCATTTTGGTAAAATTAAGTAAGTGTAGATGTTGAAAGTTTGAGATGGGTAAAATTTTGGCACGCACCTTGATAAGTTTGAGATGTTTTATAAGTACTCCGTTCTTCTCTAGTTGTTCATGATCATGACAAAATGGTCACCGAGTTTGGAGCAAAGTGGTGTTAATCTTTTTCATCCTTTCCCTGGATTTAAACTTGCTATGCCAAATTAGTTATATTTTGTGGAACTCCATAAGTGGTGAGTGGCATTGAGGTGCTTAGCGAATTTGATATATGTCCTGCTTTGGCTTTGTTAGGTCAATATAGTTAAACAATGGTTGAAGATTTATAAAATGAAAATACTTGTCCTTGGGAAATTCTGAAAGTAATTTTGAAAGTATTCTTAAGATTGTTTCAATCAGTAAGTTTTTTTAACTTCAAACATAATAAATGTATGGGTTATATTGTGATTTCATATCATCTTAGGCTGAGATCCAATTTGAGAAGTGGACTATAATTTTGGGATGGGAAAGGTATCACTGTGGACGAAAAACATTGTATCTTCTATAACATACGTAGCTTGGAGAGAGAGAGAAATTGAGGAGCTTTTTTATTTGAAGCACATATGTATGTACTTTGTCTCTAGAAATTATTTTGATTGCTTTGTCTGTCATATATTGAATGCGTCCAATATGCTATTGATGTATTATCATTGTTAGTTATGAGTTACGTGTGTCGATGTGGATTTGCATTGCACAGTAGAAATCAAAATGATGCTTATTTTTTCATGACTCTGATATTGTTAGGTAATTGATAAGACACTCTATCTTAATATCTCTAGGTGACTGTCTACCAATGCCTTGAAGGTGGTGTTATTGCTGTGTTGCAGTCCTACATTGATGAAGATGTAAGAAATGAGACTCTGAATTAAGCATTTGTTCGCTTTGTATAACTAGAATGACGAGAAATATAATTGTTTGAATATGTTTTTGTTCAGAAGGATGAGTCCTTCTACACTGTCAGTTGGGCGTGCGGCATTGATGGGACTCCATTGTTGGTGGCTGGAGGACTTAACGGTATAATACGGGTCATTGATGCTGGCAAGGAGAAGATACACAAGGTTATTACACTTTAAAATGTACTCCCTCCGTCCCAGAGTAAGAGTCCCATTTTCCTTTTTGGTCCGTCCCAGAGTAAGAGTCACATTCCTAAAATGGCAAAGAATCTTTACTATTCACCCCCACTCATTCTCTCTCCTATTTTACTTTTATACTCACAACACCAATCAATTCACTATTCACTCCCACTCATTCTCTCTCCTACTTTACTTTTACACTGACAACATTTACATCACATCCAATATTTATTAATAAGCGTGCAAATTGGGGGTGGGACTCTTACTCCGGGACGGAGGGAGTATATCTTTTTTCAACTCGTAATGATGAGCGGAGGGCAGTTTTTCTGCCTAGTACTTCTCAAGTTTTTAAGATCTTGTTTATCTCAGAGCTTATATCCATCTTCAGTGAGTTTGCCTTCTATTTTTTATTCTTAACGTGGTCTGAAGGGTCGTTCTTTTTTAACCAGGAGCTTGATAGATGGATGCATTAGTCTTAGCTTTTCTTATTTTGCAACTGAGTGAGAACGAATATTTATGAGTTGATATTCTCATTTATTTAGCATGATGAGGGGATTTGGTAATTTCCTATTCTCGTTTCTTTTATCAATTATTGGCCCTTAATAATTCATCTACATGCAGAGTTTTGTGGGTCATGGGGACTCCATCAATGAAATTAGAACCCAAGCATTAAAGCCATCACTTGTGCTCTCTGCAAGTAAAGTAAGTGTCATAACACTTACACTTTACCCTTAAAGATAATATAGCAGTATAGAGGTTCTAAAACACTATCCAAACTGGGACAGGATGAATCTGTTCGATTGTGGAATGTACACACTGGAATATGCATCTTGATTTTTGCTGGAGCTGGGGGGCATCGCAATGAAGTGTTGAGTGTGGTGAGTGAGGCTGCTATGAACTGTAACTTTAGCCATAATGTTCAAAATTCACCTTGTAGTCTTCAATAGGAAATTGCTGGTTCTGAAGTTTTCCTTTTGCTATCTATACTTGTACATTATAAAGAGTTATTATTTTATTTTTTTATTTCAGGACTTCCATCCTTCAGACATATATTGCATTGCAAGTTGTGGTATGGACAATACTGTCAAAATTTGGTCAATGAAAGGTAGGAAATTGTATTACCAAATTCACTTCACAGTTCCAGCTTTAAAATGGAAAATTGCTTCAATTACTGCCTTTAGAGTACATGAAAGAAGTGTGTTTGTTTGTTTGCGTGTGTGTGTGTGTTTGGGGTGGGGCATTAATGCTTTTTTTATGCTACTTAACCAATGAATCTTTATGCATAAACCGTCTTATAATTGGTTTATGCTCAAGACAGACACTTATGTCTGAAAATTATTAGGGTCTTGTATCCACCCTTTTTAAGTTTTCAATTAAGCAAGTACATGAGTTTGTATGTGTTGGGAAAATCGTGGTATATCCGTGCAGCTTTTGCCCATATAAATCTGATAATGGTGAGACACAACAACCAAGCATACGAATAATATGAAAGTAATCAACAAGAAAAGAACACTATATTTGTTAACCCAGTTCATCACAACAATGACTACCTCTGGGGGCACTGCCAAGTCAGGATATTTCATTAATATCACCAATCTGTGTATGTTTATAATAAAGCTTACGCTATATATCGCAAGGAGATAACCTCTCCATGTAAACACTCTCATTACACATAAAAACCCTAGACATGCTTCTACCCATCCACGGAATGCCCCTAAGGGCACCCCCTAAGGGGCCAACTCTCCCTCGGCTTCTTTGTGACTCACAGATTCTCTCTGGCTACTTTTAGCACCACGTGTGTGTACAATGTTTATGGCCATCACTTGGTTTATACACGCAACACGTCCAAAACCTAAACTAAGTAGGAAACCCAAAATAATTAAATTCCTAAATCCACTTAAACAAGGAATCCCAAGGAAAATTAAATTCCAACCTAGTTAAATAAGGAATTCCATGAATTCTTATATGACTCAAATTTAATTTCCTTTTCCTTCTAGGTTTTGTCTCCACCCAACAGTATGCTGATGTGAATATATAAAAAATTTCCTTCCTCAGAGACAAGATACACATGAGCTAAAGGTCCATCATTTGTCTGTGTCAGCCTTCTCCACCTTTGTGCAGTCGATAGAATGCTATGAATAGTTGCCAGACACATCCCAATCATTATAATGCCTTTAGAAAAATTATACTCCCTCCGTCCCAAAATGATGTTCCCACTTTTTTCATCATTATCACAAATGCGCCTTGAACTGTAATTTTAGGTTAATTTATTTATCCGAATGAAAATCTAAAATTTGTTAGTGATAGTGTAATACACCATCAAGAATAATATTGGTATCAAGTTTTAGATTTTTAATAGGATATAAATACTCCCTCTGTCCCAGACTAAGGTTCTTACTTTCCTTTTTGGTTTGTCCCAGACTAAGGTCTTAGTTGCTTTATTACTTAAAATGGACAATGGGACCCACTTGTCATTCTCACAACAAAAACTTTCTACCCACTTTCTCCTACTTTACTTTTTCTTAATCTCCGTGTAAAGTCAAACTAAGAACCTTAGTCCGGGACGGAGGGAGTATGAAATTATTGCTCAAAGATCATTCGTGGTAACGACGAAAAAAGTGGCAACAACATTTTGGGACGGAGGGAGTATTTTAGTATGTGATGTCCTATTCTACGGAGGGTTGAGAGTCACCAACTTATTTATCCCTGTTTTGTTGTTCTATGAAATCAAAATTAGATAAAAGTATTCTGATGTGCCTTGACTTGGTAGCTTACAGTAGTCATTACAAATGCTAACAAAGGTGCTTTAGCATATTTAGTTGCTGATAAATGATGACAATAGTGTTTTATAGTTTTTCTGATGTGATTGACGTTTCCGGCAGAATTCTGGACATATGTAGAGAAATCATTCACCTGGACAGATCTTCCCTCAAAGTTTCCAACAAAATATGTTCAGTTTCCTGTGAGTATATGCGGTTACTTTAGAGTCATTTCTTCTGATTGTATCTTTAATCATTTATAATTTTCCAGGTATTAATTGCGTCCATTCATTCTAATTATGTGGACTGTAATCGCTGGCTTGGTGATTTTATGCTGTCCAAGGTGAATTACTGACTGAAATTTCACCTTTCCTATCATTGAGTTTGACTTTTCTTGGCATGTCAAAGTTAAAGAAGACCGTCACTGGATTCGTGGTAACAGAATCATTTTTATTTCATCAAGCTGTGTCCAGAATAACTGAAAGACATATCAGTTGCTCGACACTAGGATTCGTACACTACCTCTAAATAAATTGGAAAATTTCTTGTGCAATTTCAGAGTGTTGACAATGAAATAGTGCTGTGGGAGCCAAAGATGAAGGAGCAATCTCCTGGAGAGGTCAGATATAATTTTTTTACTGCATCTATGCTTTTGCTGACTTTATTTGAGCATCTACAACTCAATATTCTGATGGTGATGTTCCGAAATTGTTCCATGCTTCTTCTATTCTTTAGGGCTCCGTAGATATACTCCAGAAATACCCTGTTCCGGAGTGTGATATTTGGTTTATCAAATTTTCTTATGATTTCCATTACAATGCAGCAGCAATAGGTAAGATGGTCACAATTTTGTGTTAAAGTCACCTCGTGATGTTTCAATTATGCATTAGTTTTACATGATTTTGAGTAATAATACTTGAGGACTATGTCTCTCAGGCAATAGGGAGGGAAAGATCTTTGTGTGGGAGTTGCAGTCCAGCCCCCCTGTTCTTATTGCAAGGTTTACTCTTGTTCTTTACTTTCTGCGTGCCCTAAAACACGTTCCTTCAATCCTTCAAAAAAAAATACATGTTCCCTCAATCGCATAATAAATGTCACACTTTCTTTTTTGGTACGTCCCAAAATAAAAGTCGCGTTTCTACATAAAGAAATAGTATTTGTGCAATTTTGTCATTGTACAAGCAATGCACAACCAAGTTAAACACATTCCTTAACAACGTTGACAAGTCAAATGCGACATTTATTGTGGGACGGAGGGAGTAATTTCGAAATGGTATTGATGCTCTTTTTTTTTTTTGCTAGATTATCACACCCTCAGTCTAAATCTCCTATCAGGCAGACTGCTATGTCAGTAGATGGAAGGTGAGAGCCTATCCTCTTAACGTTTTTGTTTTATTCAATGGTTGTGATTTTTTGATTTATACCAACTCTTTCCACCCGTATGTTTCAGCACAATTCTCAGTTGCTGTGACGATGGAACTATTTGGCGCTGGGATACAGTTGCAACCTCTTGATTTATTCTCCAACTGGCTGTTTTGGGCCTTGTTCTGTGTCCATGTTAACCAAGACCAGCTGAGCTGCTTAGGTTGGGTGTTGGTTGCTGAGAGTGTTGGGTTCTTTTTTCCATCTTTTGGCATTTCTTTCAAACTCTAAATTGTGCGTGTATATATATTTAGTTAAGATATACAAACATCAAGGTTTTGTAGCTATACATCCTATCCTATGTAGCAATAGCTGCATTTACATATATAACAGTGAGCGCCATAAATCTCAAGCTTCCGCAGGATTTAGATTTTTTTTTTTTTTTTTTAATTAATACTCCTTCCGTCCCATTCCGTCCCAAAATGATTTTCTCATTTGCCATTTTTCATTGTCTCAAAATGTTCTTCACATTTCTACATTTTAGGTTTAAACAAAGCATGGCTAGTGAAGCAAGTGTTCATATCCTTAAAAAGTTTGAATAGTCAAACGCGAAGATCATTTTGGGACGGATGAGTATTATTTTCCATTTGAGGGGTTGAACCAGATTGTGAGTCTCGACTTTTACCACCACCGAGCCACTAGCTTTGTTCAAAGTTGCACCAAACTATTCTCACTTTGGTTTCTATTTCTGCCCCTGAACTGGTGCACATAAGTTGCTTCTGAACCTTTCAAAAAGAGTTGGTGGGGTTCCAAATAATGACCTGTTGTAGAATGTGAGGAAGAAAAAATGATCTTTCAGAAAGCGATGCATCCGACGGCATCTGAGGGGAGTAATTGTTAGAATCATTTGCAATGCAAGAACATGATAAACAATGTCAACAAACAATCACCACTAGATCTAGTTTAAAGTCCCAGAAAGAGGATCGTTACTGTGGCGTTATCTCTTTGAAACTAAATAATTGTTCAAAGTTGTTCCGATACCAAAAAAAACCAACAGCGTGGATGACCGCTTCTCACATCCACCAGCTGGTACATACACTCATCATTCACTATTTTATACATATAATATATACACAGCAAAAGAATGGATATAGAAAACTATATGACTGGGATACTTTTCGTCCCAAAATTATACAACAACGAGCATCAACTAATGGCAGTTTATTTTTGAGTCTGCAATTTTGCCAATAATCTCTGCATGTCCTCGAGTTTCTGCGCGAGTTGTTTCACGTCATCTACATGCTGTTTGGCTGATTCTGAACTTTTTAATGCTGCAGAAAGTGCAGCACACTTGGTTTGTGAATCCAACATTGCTACCTCGAGTGAAGCTACTGTTGATTCAAAGGATGCCTTGGGACTTTCAGCAGTGACACTGGAAGATCGACTGCCTTCAATACTTCCCATCCCTCTGCTAAATCTATCTGGGGAGAAGATATTGTCGAAGCCATCACTTCCTGCATGTTATTCGGTTACATAAGTCTCCCTTGCATATTATTGTAGCTAATAGAGAGGAGGGGAGGGGGGGGGGGAGAGTATGACTCTCCTAACTTCAATTCGTCCCACTATATTGTCCCTTGCATATTATCAAAGCTACGAGGGAGGGAGAGAGAGAGAGAGAGGGAGGGGGGGTGTATTCTTCTTCTCACTTCTATGAATCCCAATACATAGTTCCTTCCTACATCAAGTCCTAGAAGTTTGGTATTCAGTATGCAAGAACTAAACTTGAAGATAATGTCCAAGCTCTTAAGAAGGCATGACATCTGGTCAGAGATGTGTCATGAATGAAGCGTTAATATGATATACTAAGAGTATCAGAAAGTCACTACTAAAACTCAGTATGGTCTAAGATGTCCCATTCAGTCGCATGCACTTCTTTCTTTTGCATTCTGTTTGTAACTACACTTTTGCTTTACAAGGATCAATGCATTATGACTTTCATCTTTTCTTTCACATAGCCGCTATAGTTGCTAAAAACCAGGCATTAGTGAGTTAAGATCAATCAACGTGTAGTTTGCTTCCTATCCTCTCTCCCCCTCCTCACAAAAGACAACAAAAATAAATAAATACTGACGCTCCTTTTGTTCACATTTGCCCTTTCTTGTGTGTGTGTGTTTTTATATACATAAGTAGAGCTTACCTAGGTTGCTTAATTGATCGATTGCTGCTTGGCCAACTGAACCTTCCAACTTAAGTAGCCGCAGGACTCCAGCAGTAATTCTACCCATCGAGTCAACTTCAGACTTGCACAAAATAGCTAGGTATTGCAGCTCATCCTTTGTAACAACGGCTTCGATCTATAGAGAAGTAGTGTCATAACATGACACCCAATAATAGAAACAAAAATAATTAAAAACAGTGGCAGCAACAAGTTAGATATAATCACCGGCTGCTTCACGGAGAGTTTCAGATTTTCCACCACCCACTTGACCATCCCATCAGCAATATTATCTTCAGCTATGACAACATCAACATCAAAATTGATACCACCGTGTGTTTCAGCAGTTTGTTTGAGCCCTTTTGCAGTTACGCCGTTGGGCAGACTACTTTTTCTTGACTGGGGCTTTAAGATCTCCAACCCTTCCACACAAACCTGCGCACAAGTTTTTTGAACGATTAAATGAAATTTAACGTAAGGGAGAAAATGAAGGGAAACGAATGTAGAAGATGTGAACTCAGACAACCTGCACTGAAGGTACTATTATTACAATTACATCAAAGCCAAACTTAAGGTCCAGCATAGAATGTAATCGAGCAGCATACATAACCCGACACAATAAAACCGCAAAGACAGGCACTGCCTCCGTCCCAAATGAATGTCCAAGAAATTTTCAAAATTTCTCTTGATCAAGAGCAAATTTGTTTTTTGTTTTTTTTTGGACTTTCATTTAGGACGGAGAGAGTATTACATGTGGCCTTTACACTTGCCAATAGACAGGACAGAAAATCCATCCCTTGTGGACAAAATCATGCCATCCTTTCTAATTCATATTTCAGTAAGTCACCTGATAAAAGCTGAGCTGAGTATGTGCATCACTTTCCTATTGTACCTTTGATAATGTTTAGAACCTCATGGGTTAGTAAAGGAAATACTCACTGTGACTACTTCAACAGGATACTTCTGAGTGTTATGCAATTTGCCTTTGCCATTAACCAAATCCTTTTGAGTACTGTTAGCTTTGACTTGTAAACTCCTGAAGGTTGTGTGCCAGCACCTCTCTTCTCGGTCAGTATCATCAGAATTGGTAAACCACCACCTTTCTGCCATCGTCTCTGCACCTTCTAGAGCAAATAGCCACTCCTTCAATTGTATTGATATATCCATATCATCTGGGGTCCCTAATTGCATGAGATTACCATGATTTTCATTTTCCAAGCTTCCATCTGAAAGGAGCACATAAGATAAAGGGGCATACACAAACGAAAAATTGGACAACCAAAACAGCATGTATGCTAAAGCTGACAAGTTTTGCCTTTGTATACTCACTGCTCAAAAAATAAGGTTTAATTACTTAATTTGGTCAGAAGTTAGACATATATAGCATACCGGATATGGATAGATTTTTACTCGCCCTGCGCTCATCTATGTTTAAGGCCGATGGTTTAAATAGTTTTGACAGAGGTCCAGCAGATAAATGATCCAATCCTTTGGAAAGTCCCTCTCCTGGGCCACCATCTGGCCCCAAAATTCCAAACCGATGTAGCAAGGCTTCAGCATAATTCATTCCTCCCCCAAGCCGAACACCTGCGATACAGGCTGACACACTCAAACTATGGCACTCCATATCCTCTGCACTGAATGGAATCACATGCACCATACTTAAGTTCAGAAATGGATCAGAAACAGCATTGTGGTTTGCTTGAAACTTCCTCTTATTCTGAACCCAAAAGACAGCTCTCAGTTGAGGGCATACTTCTGCAGCCTGAAAAACACTTTCAGGATCAGTAGAACTTGGCACCACGTCATTTGTGTCTGCTAAGCTTCTGTCAACGTCTGCACAATCTACCTCAACTCTGTCCCAACGCAAACTTGATGAAATAGCCATAGCACCACCCAGGGTTCTATGGCAAACTTTGACAAATAGATCTTCACCGATAAATTGAACCAGTGGTGTTCCTTGAATGCCTATAGAGGAGGATTCTAGAAACCTTAGCTTGAGGTCCTTTACTTGTAAGCTGACAGCAGTATCACCAGGAACTTTTTCGTTCAAACTTCCAGCAAAAGGTTCATCATTTCTTTCCTTCATTCGTTTATCTTTTCCAACCACAGTTATCTTTTCACTCACCTTGTCAAAATAGCCGTAGAGATCCAGCACAAAAAATAGCTGCTCAACTGAAGTGTTGGACAAATATTGCTCACAAGCAACTCCTATTCTGACAACACCTCCGGGAGGAGGAACATCTATCAATGGACTCCCATCTGCAGTTGCCATAGCCACCTGAATACAAGCACCTTTTACCTCGACACACCTCCAAAAATCTGAAGAGTGTGAAAACGAACTCTGAACTGCAGTGGAGCCATTGCAAGTTTCCAGGGACAAACTAATTAGAGCAGCTTCAGTTGTCCATTTCTTCTGGCTGGCATCGACCGGTTGACCTTCCCACAGACAGAAGCAAGCAGGATCCTTCTCAAGGTTTAGTAACCTAAGTTTTAGGAAAGGCGATTCGGAGAAGGATAAGTTCTCAATATGAAGCCTTGCCCCAGTAAAGGAGCTTTGACCTGTAGTTTTGTCAACGCCAGATACTTTTCCAGTGTCCATAGGAACAGTGATATCTAATTCTTTGATGTTTAATTGAAGGAAATCCATTGAGAAATCAAGTGTGACCGCACCAGGATTAACCACAAGTCCATCAGCTAAGAAGGATGATATTCTCAGACATGATTCTTCTTGAAGATGAATCTGGCGAAAGAAGGTGAGTGTTTCAAAACCACAGTAGTTGAGAAAGATGTTATAAGGTGCTTTATATTTAGAAATGAGATGAATAGTATACCATGAGAGGCTGACATTCAATGACGGTCTGTGAAGCAAAAGACGGTGGGCGGGGAGATGGCTTGAACTGAAGAGAATGTAGGGATACAAGAGGAACGCGGTCATCTAATTTCCACTGCTGATCCCCCAGTGGATAAATTGGAGGACAGAAATCCTTACCTATTCAAGTAGCAAGCAGTTATCAACTATCGGTAACATATATGCTAAACAAGGATCATCATTTGGTTTCAATATTCTGCTTTCATGGCCATGATAATAAGTAACCTTTAAATCATTTTGGCCATGTTTTAATCAGTTCAAAACAATTTGGTCATATTTTCAATTTATTTGTAATCTTGAGGCATGATAAGAAGTAAGGTTTCCATCATTTTAGTCTTTTCTAGCCACTTGAAAATTTGGTCAAATTTGAGTTGCTTTTATAATATTGAAAGTGGAGAAAAGTAGATGACAAAGAAACAAAAGGTTATCCCTGATCTCACTTAACACCACTAGGATGCTCTTTCTTTGTGAAAGGTAGAGATTATCTGTTATACCAAAGTCTGGAATATGCAGGAAACCTTCTGCAGCTTCCTGGATTGACGGTTGAACTAAAGTGCATGGAGGGCGTGAGAAGGTATCCCTGCACGTCAAGCAAACATATGATCCACTTGTAAGTTCCATTTGATAAACAAAATCATTTAAATAAACCAAATAACACAGCATAATATGATAATATTGCTATGAATCGTATTTCCCCATCACATTTTATGTTCAGTCAGCTTAAAATCTGTCACATCCTGCTTACAGTTATAACCAGTAAAAACTGAATGCTTTTTTTCCTTCTACATCATATGAAAGGTACTACCTCCTTTAAAAAACAAGTCTCCATTTTCAATATTAAAAACTTAAATAAAAGAAATGTCACGGAAAAGTTTCTCCATTTTCTAAATGTAAATTGCCCAATTATAACTTTAATCAGCATCAAACAGCATGAGAAATCTGGAATGTCGCATACCTTAGGAAAAGGCCACCGATCATAACCCGACTTAAGCATCTGGCACTAGCTCCATCAGAGACACTTGCCTGCATGAATAAGTGTGACCCATTACTTTAGGTGGAAAATGGCATGCATTACAGTTAACATATAAAATTGCGAAAAATAGAAATATGGAAACATATAAATATTAATCAAGTGTCATAAACAAGGTACCCGGGAAAAGAAAAGTGATTGCATCAAAAGCTCCAGCTGGAACTCTGCTAGTAAAATTGGAGGTATTAATAAAAGTTCTGAAGAAAATAATATTGCTGGCAAATAAACACATGCACCACCACACAGAGATACATGCTAAAAAAAATTATACTCCATCTATCCCTAAATGAGCGTTGGACACTTTTGGTTTTTCAAGCAAGTTAAGGAATCTGACTTGAGCACTTTTATGAACACATTTACATAAATACCTTTAATGATCGCATCATATGATTGCAAGTGCCAACTAGGACAAGACAGTTGCAAAGATTGATGTAGTAACCTCACTAGAAAATGGACACTCATTTAAGGACGTTTTTTTAACAGCGAACACTCACTAAGGGAGGCAGGGATAAATTTATGTTTAAATGAGCAGAAGTGATGTAAACAAACAAAAAAAGATGAATTAAACACACTTCAAGAAGAAGAAAGACACCTGCATCTTTGATGCACAGAAATATGTGGTCTACCATAACAGAGACTAGGGTACGTCCTGCTGCTTCTACAGATCCCTGCCATGACACACACACACAGAGAGTCAAATGCGATGGTATTTCCATTAGCAAATTCGGTCAATTAGCAAATTCGGTCAACACTGTGACAACTGCTAACCTTATGAGCATTTGGATTCACGTCTCCTCTATTAAGACATACATAAAATCCCGTTAAAAAGCGGAGAAGAGCTCGTAATCCTGGTCACATTGCAATCGAGAATTTAATAAGAGAATGTTTAAGAATTAAGCAAAGATTATTTTGGATTGTGGTGGTGGTGGTGGTGGTGGTGGTGGTGGGGTGGGGGGAGGTTTACTTGCCTGGTTCACTCAAAGCTGGGCACACAGCTTCTGTGATATGTAATTGAAGCTCTAGCCCCAGTGGACTATTTAGTTCTGTTCTCTGTATAGTGATCTGATAATCAATACGATAAAGTAATGTCAGCCACAAACCCAAGACTATCTCCAAGCATGACAATCCCCTGTACCAAAATGTAACCTCACTGAGAATCAAGGTTAAGTTTTCCTTACATAAGCCTCTCCTGATACACCTTCAATGAACCGCTCTCCACCGAAGAATACTCGTTTGGCACCATCATCATCTTTCTTGTTAGATGCCCCATCAGAGTTTGCAAAATGAGCAAACATATCAGGATGTGGCAGCAGGTCGATAGACAGATATTCCCATTCAAGTTTCTGGCAACAAAAGTAAGGCAATGTACCGACACATAAACATAATGAATAAAAATAACAGGAAACAGAAAGGTTATACTTATAAATTACATGCAGATAAATAAAATGAGGAGACCAGCTCACTAGCAAGCAAACAAAAAAATAAATCCCACAAAAGAGAACTTCCTTTTACTCAAGTATGTTGGCAGAATCACCTTGAACACATAAATGAACTTCTCTGGACTGGAAAATTCCCTTGCTTCCTTTAGGTTTACGACCTGTTGGAATAGATTATTACAATAAGCAACTGTTTTCGTGTGAAAACAGCTCATATGATAGCAGAAAGCTCAGTCATAGATTTCAAAATATAACCTGCCAGCTTTCATTTGTAGTATAAAGTAACAGGTTGCGTATAGTGATGGATGCCATAGGTGATGCCCTGGTTGAAGAAAAGAACCTTAGTATGTTAAGGGTATTCTAACATTAAACAGAATGTGTCAGAGTCAGAGAGAGAGATAAAACCACATTGAAATTCATAATTAGATGCTTAGGGTAAACAGCATAATTTCCTATAACAAAAGAAAGCTAAGACAATATGGATATTAAAGGAGGTTGGACTACAAATGTCTCCATAACAATGACTGTGAGCCAACAACAACCAAGTTCCTTCCGAGCTAAAAGATCAAAACTCGTTGAACATTCCAAACATCTCAAAATTATTTGCAAGACTTTCTGATGCAGGGCATTAGCCAAAGGCGCACGCATGATCTACAGCTCCGCAAGTCCACAAGCCGATTGTTCCTTTTCAAGCCATACTCGATTTGGCGTATCATTTTAGGATCTTGGTGTCTATCTAAATTTGGATTGTTATATCTTTTCAATATTCTCTACAATTAGTTAATTAGAGGTATAGTTTAGGTGGGATTGTTTTCTTATTTAGGCTCCGTTTGTTTCTCCGTAAAATGTTTTACGGAAAATGTTTTACATGTTTTCCGGTGTTTGGTAACCAAAAGGAAAAAAAAAATCAATGTAAAATCTTTTACGGTCAATGAAAATAAGGCTCCGTTTGTTTGGCAGAAAACAACTTCCGGAAAACATTTTCCCCATTTTCCGGTGTTTGTTAAACACCGGAAAATGGGGAAAATGTTTTCCAAGGAAGTGGTTTTCCTCCATTCCTAAGGAAAACGTTTTCCTTACCTCCACCTAAGGAAAACGTTTTCCGGAAAATGCTAACACTTCAATTGTTGTTTTAACTCCAATTTTTGTTTTACGAATATTATTTTTTAAATATACCCAGTTAATTAAAAAATGTCTAAAAATATTTTATTTTTATGAATATTTTGCAATATGTTAAATTATTAACTTTAGTCCATTATAATTATAAAACTACATTTCCATTTTACTTTATAATTGAAATTGGAGATAATGACTAAGTTATTGATTATTTCTTTTAATATATACTCTAGGTGATCAAAATTAATGTATTTAAAAAAGTTTTCCGGAAAGCATTTTCTTAAAACTCACCAAACAGTGGAAATTACATTTTCCGGAAAACATTTTCCAAGAAATCGTTTTCCGGAAGTTATTTTCCGCGAAACAAACGGAGCCTTAGTTTCCATTTATTTGTTAACTGGTAGGAGTATAAAAGTGTAACCTGGGATTACAGCCCAGTAGTTTTTAATTTGATTAAGAAAATTTAGAGTGTTGATCTTTTTGTTTCGAAAGTTGAGTTTTCTCCTTTCGTTGCCAATTCCCGGTAATCATACGCAATTCAACGAGAGTTGAAGGTCTTTCACCGGTAATCGTCCGCGATTCAACAGTGATCGATTTATCTTTTACATCCGCTGCATCACTTTCACAACTACTCAGAGTGAAGTAAGACCCAGATTTATATACCCTAGAGGTTCATGAATGGTGATCATGTGCAGGAAAAGGATCGACAACAATTCTCATTCTTCTCTCTTCACACTCTTTTAACATCAAGTTAAGTAATATTGCAGCGAAGCTGCCACATTCACTTGATATTTGATAGGACATTGAGATCATGTAGGATAATATGTAATCTTCATAGAAACGCTTGTAGTATGGCAACTAAAGTCCTCTCTCTCATTCTTCTCTGTAATGGTTTCTTAAGGCAGTGCATACAGCTCACAACTACATAAAACGATGCAAAGACCAATGATTTTGAAGTTCCTAAGCTACATTAGCAATGAAAAGGGAGCAAAGTCATGCTGGGCGAGAATGTTGGTATAGAAAGTATAGCACCAGTAAACCAAGTAACACAAAGTGATTCTGGGATCCACCTGGATTCATAGCCCTTTCTCCCTCTTCACATTCCGACTCTCTCCCAATAATGGAGAATATGAATTTTTGTTTAGACTCCAATCGAAAAGGAGAAGGGTTTTCTAGAAAAATAGAATGTTACCTGAGCCTTTAACGAGTTAAAAAAGCTTGACTTCAAATCAAGGTCATGAAATTCCAGATAGCCGTGCTAGCCTTGTAGTAATATTGTTAACAGTTGATTCTCCAAATTTTGTCCAGTACAGATAGACGAAAGTATTCAGAAAGCTCTCTTACAAATGTATGATTTACGCTAAAGATGTTAGGGACGGCCTAAACATTCTTGTCATCTAAGCAACCCACCAAAATTCCACACTTGACTCAAGAGTAACGACTTGACCTCTGGACAGACAAAGATTTATAAAAATGTTTTTGTTTTAAAATATTGTTTCCAATGTATTGACAGAGACTCCAGAGATACCGCATTAAAAAAGTGTATAATAGGCTGAATGAAACAATACCAAGTTGCTCCTCCACGGCGTCTACCCCCACCATGAGTTTCAAGTAAAAAATTGACAGTGCCGACTTGTAATGTCATTCCATCTGCAATCTGGTATTTATATAGAACACAAGTATAAAACAAATAAGACTTACAATAATTAAATAGAACTTAGAAAGCCTGAACTGATTATAGCTTGTCCAAACCCACAAAAGTAAAGATGGCCATGATTGAACAATCACTACCATCACAAAAACCCATATAAAACATTGGAACAGAGTACGACCAAAGGAGATATGCCAAACATCACTCTCTTACAGAACATATAAATTCTAAAAGCTGGTACAAACGGATGGTTGTTGATGGCTTTAGTCGATATTGGGCACTACAAGTACTCATGGATGTAAGACTGCACACCGAACTCAAAGCATCTACAGTATACTTTATAATAATAGCAGTCGTCCAAAAAACAAAGGTAATTCACTATTTACAAGAGTATTAACTAAACATTTTTTTCGTTTGAACTAACCAAGCTAGAGGGAATTAAATCACAAATTATAATATCTCTCCAACGAGATAACCAAACTTCACGTCCTTTTTCCAGTTTTTAATGTCCGTTACAAGTCATGGAATTGGTGAAAGGGGTAAGGGGGAACTCTACCTCCCCGTTCGAAATTATAATGTCCCTATAACAAGTAGCCATCAACCATTTATCGAGTTTGTATTCTAAATTAAACTATAACAGAAAGAAACTTGGCGCCTAAACTTGTCGAGCAAATGAGGGAAAACGAAAAGGCTAACCTTATCCGCAAATCCGTAACCACTACCTTTCGCAGCGCTAGTAGGTGACGGTGTACTGTAAGCATGCAGAGAAAGGAACATTTAGACATGAAATCTACCACAAATCACTAAAAATCATCATATCATATCAAAGTACAGTTTACCTGCTTGTGCTCCGAGATGCATCTACATCATCATTTTCCTCCAGAACAACATCGAGCTTATCGATTTGCACCACAATTGGCTCTACTTGTATATTGCTTACATAAGGAAGCTTTAAGAACATAGCAACCAAATGAGGAAAACCAGAAATCAACTCACAGCAACAACGACATATACAGAATCAAGCGGAAGACAACAGAAACAAAATGCTACATTCTGACAAACGGTAGAAGGTTGCAAAATGCTAAACATCCTCAAGTATCGTGAAATTCAAACAGTCTGTAAGCTAACAAAGAAAAAACAGCAAGTAAAATAGGAAGGAAGAAGTTACCTACCACAATCTCTAGCTTTCCGACCTTAGCCGTGGTGACATTCAGTGCAGGGGGCAATCCAAGACTAGCGTGCAAAGCATCGCCGTTTATATCTACCGAAATTCAAACAATCACATTATATTCTCGATCAATTTAGATACAATTACTATACAAAGGCAATAAAACCAGCACAAATTCATCAAACGAAGCACGTTTAAGAGGAAATGCACCTAAATTCGAGAGTTGCGCCGTGCGGCCCTGCAACTTGAATTGATCTCTGGTAAATGATTTGAGCCAGTACTTGAGAGTGTACTCCAGCGCTCGCGCAATTATCGACTCCATCTCCCTTATCTCCGCCGGGGACGTCTAGAGAGAGGGAGTTTCAGATCCAGCGATTTCCAAATGCAGCGGTAACGGCGACGGAGTAGAGCCAGACAGATTAGACAAGGGAAACCAGCGGCGGAGACGGTTATGAGAACTTCGCCGGAAAAGATAAAACCCCCAGATCGAAGTACAGTGTTGGGAGTCAGGTGGTGAGAATCGCAGGTAGAGTGAAAAAGCAAAAGTGGAGGCACGCGCGTATATGGAGGCGTTGTTCCGCGTGGCACGTGCGAAGGCGGATTCGTGAAACTTTCGGTGCGTTGTTGAACCGCTGATGTTAGAGGAAATAGAAGCGATTTGGTGGGCCAGGTTGGTAATCAACGGTCGATGATTAAATTGAAAATGATAATACTGTGAATGTAAGTATATGGGATCTCGGCGATGTTGTCAGAACTGGAGTAGCTGTCAGAGATTATTTTTCTGTGTCTTTTACAGATGCCAATTCATTTGCATTGATACTTTTTTTTTTTTTTTTACTTTATGATGATAAAAAAATTTCAATCTCGGTGGTCCGGGTCGATCCACGAATAAACTAAGTCATTAGGTGCACTAGCACCCCTTCTTATTTTGCAAATTCGCCTTTAATCTCTATGTTATATTTTGAGCCGTATTTTATTATATTGAGGCATAGTATTTTAATTTGCAGTAAGCAAGAACTCCTACTTAATTAAATTACAATTGCTACCAAGCTCAAATCATGATTAAAATGGATGGCCTATACAAAAGAAATTACAAGCGTCACGACCACTTTCAAGCTCGATACCCACGTGATCAAATTACCATTGTAAGCGAGAACTACAGAAAACATAAATACATTTGAAGTACATAATTAATTTCGAATTTTTACACTTCAACTCGAATTTAAATCTCCAAAAGACCAAATATAGTGCAACATTTAGTCGAAGTAAGTCAAATGAAAGGTTTGTGCCACTTTAGTCTTGACCTCTTGCAGAAGAGTCGCAGTTTCCTCATAATACGAATCCGTCATAGACTTGTCTTTCTTTTTTACCGCAAAATCAAGCTGTCAAAATATCATAAACATACAAATATGCAAATATTCAGTCGACAATGTCACTGTTATATTATGACAAAAAAAAATGTTTGTACTATAATTTTTTTTTGAAGTGATGGATTCGTATACCTTTTCGAAACTGTCAAACAATCTGTTTGCGAGGTCCAAAAGAAGTGGCTTATCGTTAGCGGTTGCAGCAGTGATAAGTTTGTCGAAATCATAGTACATAAAAGTTGACCTAAGGTGCAGAAACCTTCTAATGTAAGGCCAGACATCTTTTTGTTGGATCAAATCTGCCATTGCTTGCAGATCAAATGCATACTTATATACCCTAGCTGCTCGGTTGTTCGGTCCTATATCTGCTATATATATTCCTTTCATAATGAATGACCGTGTCTTCGTTTCCTCATTATAAATCTCTACAACACCAAAAAAATAATTAGAAAAAAAAATATGAACAAAGCTTGTATAAAGCAATAGCTTACTGTTTTGGATAGGGTTGGCGACGGGAATAGTGGGAGTAGTAATCCAGTAGCCATTGTCTTCTGCTAAAGAGATCGGGACTGCTGAATTTGCAAAGAGTGATATTGAAGCAATGCCTAAGGATAACCTTCTTGTTGTTTTTAAAGGTTGTTCTTGAATTTGCTCCTGTTTTTTGTTAAAGCAACCGATAATTGTTGCTCGTTTTCGGGTACTTTGGGGACGGTGAAGAGTAGAAATGGACGGTCGGGGTTCGAGTACGCCATTGAAATTTGCTGTACGGGCCATGATTGGAGTGATTATGATAAGAAAATATTGGGGTTCTGCTCTTCTTTTTCTTGTTTAAGTTTTGGTTAGGAGTTGGGAGAGTTCTGGCAATTACAGACCACCAGAAGCACATCCTCAAATGAGGACATTTTCGTCATTCTCCCAAAAATTCGTAATGCCCCCGGGGATTTTTGGCCAGTGGAAAAAGAACATTTTTAGTGATGGGCCTTGTTACCATTTATGTTACTTATAAAGAAATAAACCCCGGAATTGGGCTAGTGAGAAATGCAGTTTTCCAGCGGTGGGCTTTAATAGTGGGCCTTTAGTACCTCGTTATGAGTAATTAGTACACTCTACGCATACGTCGTCCACCCCATTTACACGGAGATTAAAAAATAGTGGATGCGATGTAAGTGGTGCGAGTATAAAAGTAAAGTAGAAAAAAGAATGAGTGGGAGGGAAAAGTAAGTTGATTGATGTTGTGAGTATAAAAGTACAGTAGGAGAGAGAATGAATGAGAATAATAATAAAGATTTTTTTGTCATTTTTGAAAGTAGACACATAGTCCGATACGGACTAAAAAGGGAAGATGGACATATACTCTGAGACGGATGGATGGAGTAATTTAGTATGCACTCCGATACGGACTAAAAAGGGAAGATGGACATATACTCTGAGACGGATGGATGGAGTAATTTAGTATGCACTACTCCAATATTTTAACAACTTATTTTCATTTACAATACTAACATGGTTTACTTATTATAATCCCCCAGTAAAGTAAAACAAGTTGTCACTTTAGTACTCCCCGGCTCAGAGTATATGTCCACTATCTCATTTACACGGAGATTAAGAAATGGTAGAAGTAATGTAAGTGTTGTGAGTATAAAAGTAAAGTAAGAGGGATAATGAGTGGGAGAGAATAGTAAGTTGATTGGTGTTGTGAGTATAAAAGTAAAGTATGAGAGAATGAGCGGGAGGAATAGTAAAGATTATTTGCCATTTTCTGAAGTGAACATATACGCTGGGACAAACTAAAAAGGAAAGGTAAACATATATTCTGGACGGGGAGGGAGTAATTTTTTTACAAGATTTAATAATAATAAAAAATATAAGTACAGTTAAATGAATAAAGTACCGAATAAACCCTTATTAGTTATCACTCTAATCTAAATTACTTCTAGCACTAAAGCAATCAATAAATTCAACAATTTCCAAATAAAATGATAGACTAATGACAAAAACTTGTATGAGACGGTCTCACACGTGAGATGGATCTCCTTGAGAGATTAAATGGTTTGCCCCCCTATGGGTGGGGCGGGGCAAGCCCATTTCCTCTCTTGTCAAGATCCGTCTTTTGTGTGAGACCGTCTCACACAAAACTTGATGTCGTACGAAAAGGCCAAGCAGCAGCAGCAAAGGTCCGACCGGACCTTGACAATGATCCGCCCGGACCAGGTTTAGCTCGGCCGTGCAAAGGTGGTGACTCGGCCGTGCAGGAAAAGATTTGATGGAAGGGGCCTTGCGTACCGAATTGCACGATCGTGGAAAATCCTAAGCACGGTCGTGCCCGGCATTTTGTCAGAAACAAGATTCCGGTTTTGTTTCAAGTTTTGGTTTAAAAACAATTCCTTAATTATTTTTGTTTTCGATTTCCTTCTTAGAATAGGATTTTATTATTATTCTAGTATAAGTATTCTTTGTAGTCTTTTATTTTTAGACAAGTATATTATTATTATTTTCTCTCAATTGCAATTGCAATATTAGTTAAGCCTTTGGGTTTTTCCAAGATTTCTTGGTGATTTCTTGTTTGGGATTCCTTAATCCTTGCAGAAGAATTGTTCGTAGATCAATTCTCATTTACTATTCCGCTGCGTTTACATCAGTTGGTATCAGAAAAGGGAACGATCCTTAGACGATGACCAATTCCGGTGGAGACGACGGAGCCAATCAACCCACTCTTGCAATTATCCTAGAGCGCATAGCAACTCAAGATCGCGAATCTAGGGAACGTTCGTAGCGTCAAGCACAGGAAGCTAGGGAAGCGGCTTTAGCTCTCCAACGCGAACAATATACCCAATTATTAACGGCCTTGGCGGGATTGCGAGTTGGTGGCGGTGGTGGCAACCCTAATAATCAACATGGTCCTCGTGGGGATAACCTCCATCATGATGAACCGGTTAGAAGGGGATTTCAAGCTAATGGTGGTGGCGAGGACATGGGAGCTCCTCCGGTGGCACAACAACCCAAAATTCGAGCGGATATTTTGTTCTTCTCGGGTGAGTTATCAATTGAAGATTTTATGGACTGGCTTAATTAGGTTGAAATTTTTTTCACCTTAATGCGTATTGAATATGATAGAAAAGTCCCTCATGTGGCCTACAAGTTGCGTGGCGGTGCCTCCGCTTGGTGGGAACAATTTTGTAGACATAGGGCGCGTTCTAATCAACCCCAAATTGTTGAATGGAGGGTTATGAAGAGGGAATTGAGAAATCGATTCCTACCAGATGATTATGAGCAATACATGTATAACAAATTCTTGGATTGTCGGCAAGGCAATCGAACGATTGATGAGTACGTTCGTGATTTTCATTCCCAATCCGCAAGGGTGGATTTGTATGAGACGGAGTTCCAACAGGTCGCAAGGTTTACAAAGGGCCTCCGGGTTAATATCAAGAATTAAGTGGAGCTGTTTACTTCTTACTCGGTGAATGATGTGATCACAAGGGCTCGTAAAGTAGAAAAATAATTGTCTTCTTCGTCTCGTGCCCCATCTACTTTCAGGAAGTTTGGAGAAGGCTCTTCTTCGACTGATAAAATTGTTTTCGATAACGATACTGGGAAAGCACAACTCGCGGGGTCCACGAATGATGGCAGATCGCAGCCGACAGCTCCTCGGACTAACCCACCTCGTCAGAATCAAAATAATAGTGGTCAACCTAACACAAACCCTTATGCTAAGAATTATGGAGATAAGTGCTATAAATGTGGTAAACCGGGGCATATCTCCAATAATTGTCCTAATGGGAGAGGTGTTACTATGGTGGCACGTGCTGAATTTGAGGAGGATACGGACGAAGATTGTGAAGAGGTTTATGTGGATCCTAACATTGAAGACAACGATGATGATGAGCAGCACGCGTCCATGATGATTCGTAAACTCATGTTCACAACCCCGGCGATAGAGGATGATCCACAACGGCACAATATTTTTCGCACCAAAGGGAAGGTACAAAACTGTACATCAGTGTTTGTCGTTGATAGTGGTAGTAGCGAAAACTTGGTGTTGGTAGTGGTGCCCTAGGCACGTTTAATAAACGTTGTAATTGTTATCATTTATTTCATATCAATAAAGAGATGTTTTGATTATTATTGTTGTTCATGTTTACTTATAATAATCTCCGTCCCTAGTATTTGTTAAGCACTAGTATAAAGGCTAAATGATCATGGGATAATCATGTTAGATTTATGGGTACTTGTTTGGAACAAGGTACTGGACATGACCCGCTGTATGAGATTTATGTCATGGTCTATGTCGTACATATATCTCATATTAGTTATGTCATTCGAATCCTTAGACATGAAGTTATTATAGTCTTCCATTTGATGAACATTATGTTTGACATATTCAAACGCCACCTTTAACCGGGTAGTTATAAAGTGTATGATTGACATAATCAGATTCACGTAGGGAAGAATAATAAGCTAAATGGATTTGTCCCTCTTCGGAGAGATCTCAAGCTTAGGCCTCTCGTAGGAATGATGTTGATGAAAATGTTCGGCCGGACTCAAATGAATTGATTAGATTAATGTCATTTGGATTATCAACATATTCGGAATCGAGAAAGTATTGAACAAAAACAAGTTGACCGTTTGACCATGACTTGTGTTCAATGAGATCGTGGACAAATGGATTATGACATATTCTAAAGGAATGTGAACTTGTATCTAGTTATACTATTTGGGTAGGTATGACGGTTTGCTAGAACCTAATCATATCTTATGGTTTCATGGTTGAACCCATTGCCAACTTAGTGTAATCCTAGAAGGTCACACACAATAGAACGAATCTTAAATAAGGACTATATCGGACTATTGAGTCGAAGGACTTTGGAGGAATTTGGAAATTAGGGAAATCTGGGGCAGGTGTGCGACCGCACAAAAGGGTTTGGGCAGCCGCACAGCTTGGCTAAAAAAAAATACCAGAAACCTTCCAGATAGATGTGCGGCCGCACATGTGGTTTTGGGCGGCCGCACACCATGTCGGGATTGGTTTCCTAATTTGATTTGGAAAAGAATTTTGGACGGGTTTAGGCACAAGTTTCCTATTTGGAATAGGTCTAACTAAACAGCAAAATTCGGCCAAAATCAAAGCTAATGCTTTTGTGAAAATTCCAAAGAGTTTGAGAGAGTTTTATTTTGTTCTAAGACATCCTAGATTGAAGAACAAAATAATAAAACAAAATAATACACAAACTAAAATACCATATAGTTCATATTAATTGTGAAAACGTGTTTCACAATATTGGTCTAGCAACCAAGATCAAGTGTTCTTGATATTCGTTCAATGTGTGGATACCGCTAGAGGGTGAAGCTCATCATCTTCAAAGTTCGTGTTCTTACTTGTTCGTGATTAAAGCTTCAATTTCTCCACCAAGATCAAAGACCAAATTCAAAGTCATCAAGGGTTAATTTTTCTAGTATTCATATTGCAAGTATTTGATTTAATCATATGAATGGATCTATGGGCTTTGGGTTTCATAAAATTTTAAATGCTATTTTTCGATGCGCATATTACTACGAAACCCAACACTTGGTGTCCCGTAGCCTCGTTGATAGATTAAAGCTCGACGTCTTGAAACATCCTAGCCCTTACTCCGTAGGGTGGATTAATAGTGGCGGCAACCTCAAGGTACATGAGCAATGTTCTATTCATTTCTCTATTGGTGGATATAAAGATGTAGTTTTATGTGATATCGTTGATATGGATGCATGTGATATTTTATTAGGTAGACCTTGGCAATTTGATCATGGCGTTATGTATGATGGGAAAGAAAACGTTGTGAGTTTTAAAAAGAATGGAATTCGTTTTCGTTTGGGTGCTTTGAAGGATGTTCCTTCTCACACTCAAAAGAAAGCAACAGCTATCATCTCTCTGTGTACTTCTAAGGAATTTGCAAGAGATTTAAAAGAAGCACCTTTTGTACTTGCGGTGGTTCGCTAAGGAGTCGGTGGTCCAGTTAGTTTGGTTCCTCAAGTTATGGATTCATTATTAGAGGAATTTCGTGATATTATGCCAGATGATTTGCCCCCGGGATTGCCTCCTTTGCGTGATATTCAACACAACATTGATTTGGTACCGGGTGCTTCGTTGCATAATCTCGCTCATTATCGGATGAGTCCGGCAGAACATGATATTTTGAAAGAACAAGTGGAGGATTTACTAAAAAAGGGGTACATCTAAGAGAGTATGAGTCCTTATGCGGTGCCGGCATTGCTCGTTCCTAAGAAGGATGGTACATGGCGTATGTGCATTGATAGTCGGGCCATCAACAAAATCACTGTCAAGTATTTCTTTCCTAATCCTTGTTTGGATGATATGTTGAACATGCTTCGTGGTTCCAAGGTATTCTCCAAGATTGACTTGAAGAGTGGTTATCATCAAGTTCATGTCCATGAAGGGGATGAGTGGAAGACCGCGTTCAAGACTAAAGAAGGGTTATATGAATGGTTGGTGATGCCTTTTGGGTTGTCTAATGCTCCGAGTGCTTTTATGAGATTAATGACCCCCAAGTGTTGAAACCTTTCATGGCTAAATTTCTGGTTGTGTATTTTGATGACATCTTGATTTATATCAAGACAAATGAGGAGCATCTTGGGCATGTGCGGGATGTATTGCAAGCCTTAAAGTAGAATAAGGTGTATGTGAATCTCAAGAAGTGTAGCTTCATGCTTGACAAATTGTTGTTCTTGGGATATGTGGTTTCTTCTAACGGGATTCAAGTGGACGAGGATAAAGTGCGTGCCATACGTGATTGGCCTTTACCTACGACAGTTAGTGAGGTACGTAGTTTTCATGGTCTTGCTACTTTTTATCATCGTTTCATTCGAAATTTTAGCACTATTATGGCTCCTATCACTGAATGTATGAAGAAAGTCAAGTTCGCTTGGGGTGATGAAGCGACCACCAGTTTTGCCTTAATTAAGGAGAAATTGTCGAGTGCGCCGTTGTTGGTATTACCCGATTTTTCTAAACCTTTTGAACTTGAGCCGGATGCTAGTGTGGTTGGTATTGGGGCTGTTTTGCTTCAAGGGAAGAAACTGGTGGCTTTTATGAGTCAAAAGTTGGAAGAATCTAAGAGGAAGTGGACTACGTATGAGCTGGAATTTTATGCGGTTGTACAAGCCATTAAACATTGGGAGCAATACTTATTACATCGTGAGTTCATTCTTCACACCGATCATGAGGCCTTGAAGTACATGAATGGTACGAAACCCCTTAATCGAATGCATGCTCGTTGGGTGGCATATTTACAACAGTTTACTTTTGTCATTAAACACAAGAGTAGGCATAATAATAAAGTGGCAGATACGTTGAGTCGAAGAGCAACTTTATTGGTTACCATGCATAATATTATGGTGGGGTTTGATTGTTTGAAGGATTTGTATGAGCATGATGAGGATTTTTCGGAAGAATGGGCTAAATGTAGAGATGGAACTCATGTTGATCTCTTTCTTTTACAGGATGGTTATTTGTTTTACAAAGACAAGCTGTGCATTCCATGTGGGTCGGTTCGTGAAAGCCTTATTGCTGAGATTCATTCGAAGGGACATTATGGTCAGGACAAGACGGTCGAGTTGGTTTCCCGTAAGTATTATTGGCCGCGACTTCGTATGGATGCTCATAAATTTGTTCAGAAGTGCATGGTTTGTCAAGAACACAAGGGTACATCCCAGAACACGGGATTGTACACTCTTTTACCGATTCCGGAGGGTCCTTGGGTTGATATTTCTATGGATTTCGTGCTTGGTTTGCCTCGAACTCAAAGGGCGAATGATTCAGTTTTTGTGGTGGTGGATCGTTTTTCCAAAATGGCTCACTTCATTCCTTGTCGTAAAACTCATGATGCTTTCCATATTGCGGGTTTGTTCTTCAAGGAAATGGTTCGTCTTCATGGGGTGCCCAAAACTATTACTTATGATCGTGATACTAAATTCCTCAGTCACTTTTGGCGTACTCTTTGGCTTATCTTTGAGATTGAGCTGCATTTTAGTAGTTCGTTTCACCCTCAACCGGATGGGCAAACGGAGGTGGTTAATAGGACATTGGGCTCTATGATTCGTTGTTTGTGCGGTAAGTTTCCTAAGAAGTGGGACCTTGCTTTGTCTACCGCTGAATTTGCTTTTAATAATATTACGAATCGGACAACAAAGAAGTCTCCGTTTGAGGTGGTTTATCAACGGCCTCCGACACACACTCTTGATTTGGTTCCTTTACCAAAAATTTCGGGATATTGTATTGCGGCTGAACATTTGGCGGAATTGATGGAGGAAGTTCAAAAAGAGGTCAAGCAAAACATCGCGGCGTCAAACGCTAAGTACAAGGAACATGCGGACAAGCGGCGTCGTGAGAAAGTGTTTTCCGTTGGTGACTTGGTGATGGTGCATTTGCGAAAAGAACGGATCCCTCAATGTACGTATCACAAGCTTCATCCCAAGAAGATTGGTCCATGCACGATTCTGAAGAAGATCAACGACAATGCCTATGTGGTCGACTTACCGGATGGGTGGCATATTTCTCCCACATTTAATGTCTCGGACTTGGTCGAATTTCACCCGGATGATCCTCTTTATGTTGATGCGGATTCGGGGATGAATCCATTTAAAGTGGGGGAGCATGATGTCGTACAAAAAGGCCAAGCAGCAGCAAAGGTCTGACCGGACCTTGACAATGATCCGCCCAGACCCGGTTTAGCTCGGCCGTGCAAAGGTGGTGACTCGGCCGTGTAGGAAAAGATTTGATGGAAGGGGCCTTGCGTACTGAATTGCACGATCGTGCAAAATCCTAAGCACGGTCGTGCCCGACATTTTGTCAGAAACAGGATTCCGGTTTTGTTTCAAGTTTTGGTTTAAAACAATTCCTTAATTATTTTTGTTTTCGATTTCCTTTTTAGAATATGATTTTATTATTATTTTCGCGCCCCAGACCCGTGGTCTTACTTGGCCCCACGCTCGGGACACGAGTGGAAGACGTTATAAAACACTTTTAAAAAAATTTCGAAATGTACTTTCATAAAGTTTAACAAAATCACACTTGAAGTTCAAAGACTTCATTTAACTTTAAGCAAACTTTACAACCAACTTTCACAACGAAAGTACTTAGCCCGAAGGCTTACAAACTTTTATACAAATGTACATGCACCAACATTATTCAAAATAGGTGTTACAATAGGAAGTACGGGTACTCTACCCAAAAGGTTTTACATTTACATAATGTAACCTTAACAAAACAAGTCCCAACTCTTACCACTCCAACGTCCTCCCGTGACAAAGTGTCCTATCCCCTGGACTCGCCTTTATCTAAAACAGTAAACAAATAAAGGGTGAGAATAAATCTCAGTAAGCTACTAAAATGCAACTACATTCCATGCTAAAATGATAAGCATAAAGAACAAATCACATAGCACATAGTATGATAGGTAAAACCAACTCATATACCACAAATATCACAAATGCCACACTCAGGTGGATACCAAGTCAAGGTTTACCCAATAAACATAACTGTCTGAGAATACCATCTGAGAAAACCATCTGAGCAGCATAAATAGCTGAAGCCGGGATCCCGAAAACCAAACCATAACCATAATAACCAAAGTAACAACGGGGGGAATATGACACAAAGTCATAACCCAAATGTTTACCCAAGGGAGCGATTCATCCCATCCAAGGCCAATCTGGACTGGGGAAACAGAAAAGACAACAGCGGTAAACCTTATAGTGAACTTGGCTTGTGTGCCACTATAATTCTCCCACTGCCTGACTCAAGGTACCAATGGAAAAACTTATAGTGAACTTAACTTGTACCACTATAATTCTCCCACTGCCTGACACCACAACAAGTACCAGCTGGACTTTAAACACGAGCATAGTAATGAATACTTGCTTAAACAACAACCGGGGGCAATGATTCCAAAGTAGGGAACCAAGCCAAACATATCACAAAGATGAACCAATCCAAACCACATCAAAGGATGTTCAACAATATCCAATTAACATTCAGTCAAATTCCACAACACATATGTTCACAAAGGAACCGATTTTAAACACTAGAGTGTTCCACAACAACCCCCTAGGTACTCTAGGATATCACCTAAGACCTAGACCAAGATTGAACTCTAAATCACTTGGATTGGAACAACTCAACATTTCAGCAATTATGGGCGGTCGCCCAAAATGCTCTGTCCCAGACCAAACCTTTCAGATAGCATGGCGCGGTCGCCCAACCCCATTCTGGGCGGTCGCCCACAAGCCAGACTCAGAATTCTCAAATTTCTCCTGCAAGCCAAATTCATCAGTCCCAAGCGTAGGAGTATAACTTACTAACACTTATATTATTACCAGGAGTGCAACAACCACCCCAAAACGTTACTTTCAATTTAACTCTTCAATCTTACACAGAAGGTGAATACTCCCTTTGTCCCAAATTTACAAGTATCACAAATATCATTCAAATCACAAAATTAACAAGTACAAGTATCAAGTATAACATATATGACAATTTTAATATTTAAAGGGGAATTAGTAACTTACCTAGTTCCGGAAAAAAAGTATCGCATAAATATGTTTTGTTCGGGTATAAATGACCTATTCAACGCCCTGATCATTTTTATATAATTAGATTTTATAACGGATAAGTAATTAAAAAGATATAAAATCAAAATGGAATGAACTTACCTTTTTCTCTTAACCCTAGGGAAGCAACGAGAGAAATGTTCAGGGGAAAATGAAACACGGAGAAGGAGGGAGATAAACATGTTATAAATATTTTTACCCCATTTTCTTATTTTGGTCACCCAACTTTCGTTCTCAACACTTAAGCCCCTAAAGTTACATTTTCACTAAGAACCCTAAAGTTTCAACTTAATCATTTAACTCCTTTAACCATTATTACTACTAACTAAATAAATAACACAAATAATCAAGTAAGATGTGCAGATCATAAAATATGATGCAACACATAAAATGCACATATAATGTCAAATTAAAATCCCCCAAAATATAAAATAAATAGGAACGGGTTTTGGGGTCGTTACAATTATTCTAGTATAAGTATTCTTTGTAGTCTTTTATTTTTGGACAAGTTTATTATTATTATTTTCTCTCAATTGCAATTGCAATATTAGTTAAGCCTTTGGGTTTTTCCAAGATTTCTTGGTGATTTCTTGTTTGGGATTCCTTAATCCTTGCAGAAGAATTGTTCGTAGATCAATTCTTGTTTACTATTCCGCTGCGTTTACATCAAAACTTCCTCTAGACTAATATGAATTTTACCCAAAAATGATAATTATTTTAAACAAAAAAAAGTCCAAAAAACGACTATGTTTTAGAGCGGAGGGAGTACTCAATTACTCGCTTTCCTTCTTTGATTGGCTCTTGAATTTTGAGAGTTCAATAATTTTAAACTAATAATATTGGAAATAAAGCTCCGTTTGTTTCACGAAAAATGTCCGGAAAATGTTTTCCGTGGTTTACCAAACACCGGAAAATGGGGAAAATGTTTTCCCCATTTTCCGGTGTTTGGTAAAACCACGGAAAATGAAGTCAACGGAAAACATTTTCCTGTCAATGGAAATTAGGCTTGTTTCCTAAGGAAAATAACTTCCGGATTTCACCTAAGGAAGTTGTTTTCCGGAAAACTCCTAGCACGCCCTCACCCCACCCCCGACGCCCCCCCCCAATTTTTTTTTTCTCATTATTATTTTTAACTCCCCTGCCTACCCCACCCCCACCCACCCAACACCCTACCCCCCCAAAAAAAAAAATAAAATAAAATTTATTCATTATTATTTTTAACTCCCCTGCCCCCTGCCTACCCCACCCCACTCACCCAACCCCCTACCTCCCCCCCCAAAAAAAAAAAAATTTTTTTTACTCATTATTATTTTTAACTCCCCTGCCCCTGCCTACCCCACCCAACCCCCTACCTTACCCCCACCCACCCAACCCCTACCCCCCCCCCAATTTTTTTTTTACTCATTATTATTTTTAACTCCCCTGCTCCCTGCCTACCCCACCCAACCCCCTACCCCACCCCCCCAAAAAAAATTTTTTACTCATTATTATTTTTAACTCCCCTGCCCCCTGCCTACCCCACCCCACCCACCCACAAAAAAAATAAAATAAAATAAAAAAAATACTCATATTATATTCTCTTAGCATTTTCTTAAGATTTACCAAACAAGAGAAAACATTTTTCGGAAAACGGTTTCCTTTTCCGGAAAACATTTTCCAAGAGAAAACATTTTCCAAGAGAAAACATTTTTCGGAAAACGGTTTCCTTTTCTGGAAAACATTTTCCAGGAAATCATTTTCCGGAAGTCATTTTTCGTGAAACAAACGGAGCCTAAGATCGACTTCTACCGTTCTCCATATAATTGTCGCTTTAGAATTTTTCTCAAGTTTTTTTTTTTTTTTTTTTTTTTTTGAAGCAAGCATTTTCCCCAAGTTTTAAAGAAACGGTATTGTTACAATTTAATGAACAAAGTACCAACCATATTTTTATTTTTATTTCCCTCACGTCCATTACTTACTTCTAACAATAAACAATCAATAAATTACAATAATTTGCATAATAAAGGTAAAAGAGTAATTTGAATACTCCCTCTGTCCAAAAATGATTTTCACATTTGATTATTCAAACTTTTTAAAAATACGAACACTTGATTCACTAGTCATGTTTTGTTTGGGCACTTCTAAGCCTAAGTTGTAGAAATGTGAAGAATTTTGTGGGATTATAAAAAATGTCAAATGAGAAGATCATTTTAGGTCGGAGAGAGTATATTTTTTCAAACGTGGCAATTATTTCAGACAAAAAAAAAACAAAATTAGTCCAAAAGCGACTACTTTTGGAGGAGAGAGTATCTCTTTAAGACTAAATAAAGATAATAAACGGGAACATCTTTATGAGCTGGAGGGAGTATTTGGCTTTCGCTCATGCTTAATACAGAGCTGTGTCAAAAAGCTCACTTGAGCTGGTTTTGAAATTCTACAGATGAGATAACTTTTGTGCATTAGACAAGACCCACAATGAAAAATTAATACTCCCTCCGTCCCAAAATGATCTTTTCATTTGGCATTTTTCATTGTCCCAAAAAATTCTTCACATTTCTACAACTAGGCATATCCTTAAAAAGTTTGAATAGTTAAAAGTGAAGATCATTTTTGGACGGAGGGAGTATTAACCGTACATGAATCAAGTAGGAAAGCTAGAACGGTGCAGTCCCTAGTATTTGCTCATGGTTTGATAGAAACCATATCAAACCAGGGAATGCGGTAAAAAGAAAAAGGTTGGCAATTCAAAAGTTATCAACAAGTAGAGAATGATACTCACTCTGTCTCATTTTAAGAGTCAAAAATTTCTTTAAAATGCGTCTTATTTTAAGAGTTAAAATCCTAGAATGAAAAGTGGGTCCTACATGTCATATTTACAACAATTAGCCACTAACTCTTGAGAGTAAATCCCCTGTACCACTTTTGGTGTACCATTGTGATCCAATGGCTATATCTTATTAAGATTGAGATAATTATAATATTACAAATGATGCATAACCGTCAGATCACTTGTGGTACAAAAGTGGTACACAAGATCTCATCTCCTAACTCTTCTCTACTCCACTTTCTATCTCCTATCCAACTCCCAACACTCACAACACTCACAACACATCTCATTTTCCTTAATTCTTAAACCCACTCATTTTTTTACTTTTAAAATGAGACGGGGGTAGTACGTACTTGGGAACAGTGGCGAAGTCAGGATTTTTAGAAAGGGGGTCAAGTTGCTTGAGGATAAGTATTATTGTTGAGGTTTACAAATTTAGTATACAGGGGTCGAATAGTGCATTTTTTTTCCCCTCAAATTTAGGTCCAAATGAATAAATTCATCATTTTTTTTGTAATAAATGTCATTTTCTAAAATTTTAAAAGTACTAAAATTAACACATTTCAAAATTCAAGGGGGTCCCCTTCCCTTTGCCCTAGCCTCACCACTGCTTGGGAAGCTGAAAGTCTGGATGACCCATCAAGAATGGTGATAAGGATAATCCCTTATTAATCCAAAGGTGATCTGGCCGTATGGGTGATTTGGATGGATTGGGTTGTTAATTCTGACCCGGAAAGGGTCCATACGCAAAATCATCTGTACGTATTACCCGTCTTATTATAGACAAGTGTGCCCCCCTTTTTGGATTTATTTCATCATGCAAATCAAATACTCCCTCCGACCCAAAACACCTTGCAAATATTTTCTTTTTGGGTGTCCCATTGGTAAGTTTCACTTTCCCAAAATTGAAAAGATTCCCACTACTTCTCTCTCCTCTCCACTCACAACAACTATCGACTTACTATTCTCTACACCATTTTCTCTCTCCTTCCCACTCACACCACCCACTTTTCTTACTCATTTTATTAATTCCCGTGCTTTTCAAAAAGGGTGAAAGCTGTTTTGGGACGGAGGGAGTACACCATCTGTGAATTCCATCCGTCCAAAAAAAATTGTTACGTCTTTTTTCAAGTTAACAAAGAAATTTTGAGTAATAATTTTAGTTTAATTTAATTATCTTAATAAGAATATAAAATTTATTATTAATACACTATTATCAATATATGCTATCGATAATAAATTTAATATTTTTATGACAATCTTGTAAAAAACTATTTTTTCTTAAACATTAGGAAAAATTGTTTTAAGCCTTCAAAACCCGCTCATTTGCAAGCTAAAACCCGGTTCAATTGCAATGAAAACCAGTTGTCATGATTTAAAAGCTAGTTTTCCACAATATTATGGAAAAACTAGTTTTTCATAAGACTTACTCTATTTTCATTAGGATACTTAAATTGAACTATAATTATTGTTCAAAGTTTTTTCGTACTAACATAAAAAAAAATATATGAGGAAACAACATTTTGGGACGGCGGGATTATATTTTAACGATTTCGTACCCAAGAAAAAACAATGAGAGGGAGAACTCTCAGCCTTATACATTGTTAAGCTTCACTTTTACCACCTAATGACCTTTTTGACGGCATTTTCAAGAGAAATTTAAAAAATACTTTTGATGATAAATGACAAAACTTATTCTCTGTAGTTTTAATTAAAATATGCCACATGATTTGATCTCAAATATTTTGAGAGATGATTGAAAAAATTATTTTTTAATGTTTTTTTAATATATACTCCCTTTGTCCCTAAATGAGTGTCCGTTTTCAAGAAATCTTTGTTCCTAAATGAGTGTCTTTTTTGAACATAACTTTCTCCCTAAACGTTTTTTTTCGAAATTTTTTCACCGGTTTCTTTATACGTGCAAAACTAAAGGTTTAGAAAAGAGATTACAAGATTATATATGAATCGTTGTTACCAAATTGTTCAAAAAGTTGAGATTTTCAGTGTCCCTTAAAATGAAATTTGGACACTTATTTAGGGACAGAGGGAGTATAATTTTTCTTTTGACGTAATAAGACTATTCCAATTATAAAACTCGTGAAAGAAGAATCTTAAGAAATGCAAAGCTAAGCAACTTAAATATGGAGGGGTTACTTTGGTAGTGATCATGACTGGCTATGAACTCAAGTAGATAAGATAAGCTCAATTAAGGTGCGAGTTTTTTTTTTTAAAGTAAAATGAACACGAATATTTTATTTTGTTTTTTTTTTTAAATGGAGGGCGCTATAAACGAGGCTTTGTTTAAAATTAATTAGGTTAACAACTTGATGAAATTTGACAATGTCATTTTGAATAAAAGAAATAATTATATAAACATTAGTTTAAGAAAGTAATTATAATTAGAGAAGATATGGTTAAGCAGACATGATAGATAGTAACATGAATCATGTTTATCACGATACCAATGGATAAACTACAAGATGTTGCCATCAAATGTCCTCCCTTGTTCCTCTGGTTTATGACTTTATTCAACTTGATCAATGAATGCATCTTTTAGCCAATGTTTTAAAAAACGCTAGGCGGTCGCTAAGCGTTGCAGGGGCGCCTAGCGCCTAGGCCCGCCTAAGCGGGATATAGGCGGGTCCGAGAATTCATAAATAACTATAATATTCTAGACGGGACATAGGCGTTTCATGAACGCCTAGCGCCTAGGCGGGGCTTAGGCGGCTTAGACGGGGTCTTTTAGAACACTGTTTTAGCACGTACCTTTTATGTAAATGCAAATAGACAATTATTTTGGAATAGAAATAAAGGGCATTGCCCAAAAGTTTTTTTTCCCTTCAAATCTCCCCGCCATAAGTTCCTCACAACATGTTGTATTATTCGGCAATTATAATGCATCACATAACACTACACACTGAATATAATATTGCATCTCGGCGACTGGATTCCGGCAGCCTGCGGTCGGCAGTGATGGTGGTTGGATGCAATTTTTTTTTATATTACTGCATGTTGCATGCAATATGGTATACTACTGAATAGAAACTTCCCGAACATTTTAATTTAGTGAGAAACTTATAAGAAAGTGGATCTTTAAAAGAAAAAAAACTTCACAATAACTTATACAAAAATCAGAGATATTTTGGAGTTAAGTTTTTTCAAATAAAACCCATCAGTCATATTGAGAATAAGATCCATGAACCTGTATATAGATCCAAGGGGCTACTCTTCTTATCGTCAATTAATTTTCTTCTTATCGTCAATTAATTTTAAAGTTAAACTTTCAATATACTCCCTCCGTCCCACCTCACTTGAGACCTAAGAGGTGTGCACAATAACTAAAGAAAAATAATAAAATAAGGAAAATGTGTGGTAGAAAATGAATAGAGAGAATGAGTGGGGTAAATTGTAATGTTGGTTGAATAAATTGAGTGGTGTAAAATAAAGAGAGATAATAAATGGTGAGGTATATTCAATATAAAATTATTAAAAGTTACTCCCTCTGTCTCTAAATGAGTGTCCATTTCCAAGAAATCTTTGTCCCAAAATGAGTGTCTTTTTTTAACATAACTTTGTCCCTAAATGTTTTTTTTCGAAAAAATTTTCACCGGTTTCTTTATACGTGCAAAACTAAATGTTTGGAAAGGAGATTACAAGATTATATATGAATCTTTGCTACCAAATTGTACACCAAATTGAGATTTTTAATGTCTCTTAAAATAAAATTTGGACACTCATTTAGGGACAGAGGTAGTAGTTATTTTGAGAAGGTCTCTAGTGAGTTGAGACAGACCAAAAGTCTCAAGTGAAATGGGACGGAAGGAGTATTCAACAATTAGTCCAGTCTAAAACCATGCTCACACATGAATCTCTCTACTTAGTCAATTTTTAATTTTAAGACAACATAAGGGACTGATAAAAATATATTCTAGTGGGACCAATATTATTTTTAGTATATAACGGGTGAGACGTGGGGGTTTTCATTTAATACACCTATTGTACACCAAAAGCTTTTCTAAAACTATAAATATCAAAGACTTAAATTCTCCAATTGAAAGTGAGGAAACAAAAAAAAAGAGTAGCTATAGCAAATAAATATATTAATTTAAAGATTATGAAAGGGCATGAAGGAGCTAAGAAGTCCAGAGTTGTCGAAATAGACTCTGAACAAACATGGGATTTTTTCATGACCCAAGCTGAAAATCAAGGCTGTCCTGTAATCTCTCTCTCTCTCTCTCTCTCTCTCTCTTGGGTGCATGATTTTGTGTTTTAATTAGGGATTTTGCAATTGTGATTTATATTTATAGTTGTAGGTGATGGTACATTTTGGAGCAACATGGTGCATGCCATCAGTGGCCATGAAATCATTCTTTGAAGAACTGGCTTTAATCTACCAAGACATTCTCTTCTTATCCATTGATGTTGATGATGTTAAGGTAATTAATACTCGTAACACTCTTATTTGACAAGTCAAACTTTTCTTTTAGCATTTTTGACAAGTCGAACTTTTAAAAAATGAATTTATCTTCGGTTTTTCTAAACGTGCGCCTAAAGTCCAAAGGATATATTTTTTTTAGTCAATACAATGTTTTCTAATACAACAAGTGGGAGGGGGTTCGATTTCGAACTATCGACCTCCCAGTGAGAAAGCAGGTGCCCATGCCAACTGATCTACCATCGGCTTAAGTACATAAATATAATAATCGGTTCATTTACTAAGTTTCTTGTTGCTCGTGAAACCGCAATTTTATACACTTGTACATTAGTGGAATTGTTTTTTGGAACAACCCAAAAAGGGAAAAGAGACGCTAATTTTTTTGCGACAAATTGATGTGAAAAAAAAAAAAAGCTAATTACATGGTTTGGTTTATTAATAAAATAGGGAGTGGCTACAAAAATGGAAATCAAAGCTATGCCAACATTTATTTTGGTGAAGGAAGGAGCTGAGGCAGACAGAATTGTGGGTGCTAATCCTCATGAGATTAAGAAGAGGGTTGCTGCTTTTGTTCTCAACTATCGTAACAGGACTAAGGGTTCTAATTAAATCATTTTTGTGGATGTAGTATTTAATACTCCATCCGTCTTAAAATGATCTTCACGTTTGACTATTCAAACTTTTTAAGGATATGAAAATTTGCTTCACTAGTCATGTTGTGTTTATCCACATTTAAGTCTAAATTGTAAAAATGGAAAGAACTTTTTGAGATGATGAAAAATAGCAAGTGAGAAGATCATTTCGGGACAGAGGGAGTATTTTGTTTAGTCTGTTGACAAATATGGATGATACTTGTGAACTTGGGGGCTAATGTATCCCCGTAATAATAATAATAATAAGTGTCACAATTGAGTTTTTATGTGTTTTAGTTGTTTTTGCATTTCTTGTATAAAAGATAAAGTTGAGAAGATTATTTTCTTGTTCAGAAATGCAAGACTTGTTTTGAGATGGATTAACATGAAAAGTGTGACAATTATTATCGAACAGAGTGAGTATTTTATTTCAATTAACAATCTGTCCGGAAAAAATATTCTCATTTTATCAATGACTAGTTTTATTGAATTTAAACAAAGATTTAATCATGAAACATTTTTTTTTATTCAGAGTAGTAATACCCCTTCTTTTATTTTGACAACTAAGAAGGGGGAATCCGGACTTTTATCCAACCTGTCCTAATGAAGAAGGGAATACCCCCTTTTTATTTTTGAAAAGAATAATGTAATTATTATTCATTTTAATCTTTATATACTCCCTCCGTCCCAAAATGATTTTCGTGTTTGACTATTCAAACTTTTTAAGTATATGAACTCTTACTTCATTAGCCATGCTTTGTTTATGCACTTTTAAGGGCAAATTGTAGAAATTGAAAGAACTTTTTGAGACAATAAGAAATGACAAATGAGAAGATTATTTTGAGACGGAGGGAGTACTCATTTATACTCCAATATCTATAATATCCACGTGTGTCACCTCTCTATCTCGATGTCGATAACATAATTAATGCCGCATCGGACCGATTACATAAATATCCAACCCACTTGTTCATTTCATATGATTGGTTGCCCTTTTTTATTGATTTCCTATAAAGATTGAATAGATTAGCCTATTGTGGATCCTACCTACACAAATGAGATTTTCTTGATTATGAACCTCCATCCGTCACAATCCATATTGTCTCAAATTTAATTTAATTTAATTTTTAGTTGAAGGGGTTTATTTCAATCAAGATAGTTTCATTTTATTTATATAAGTTAATTAAATTAAATTTAATCAAAAGGATAATTTCAATTAATTACTATAAAAATTGAAAATATATTATTGGTAGTACTATTTTTAATGGTTCGTCAATAACAATCTTTAACACTTCATTAATGAGATTATAATTTCTTCAAATGACTTATTTTCAAAGTTGAATTGAGTTACTAACAAAATAAAGTGAAACTATTCGGATGAAATGAGAAGTTAAGCATATTACCAAGCATATAACAAAAAAAAAGTTAGTATTTTTTAAATAATAGGAAGGGGAAACGAACCCTAAAGCTTGATATTATATTGTTACGTTAATTCAAATCAAATGGTCAGTTTTTTACACCAGATGAATTGGATGGTGTGAAATGTGTGTACTTTCAAAGGCCACTAATATCCCATCCAAGGTTCTAAAAAACGCTAGCGGTCGCTGGGCACCGCAGGGGCGCCTAGCGCCTAGGCGGGGCCGAAAATTCAGAAATAACTATAATATCCTAAACGGGATTTAGGCGTTTCATGAACGCCTAGGCGGCCTAGACGGGGTCTTTTAGAACTGATCCCATCTCTTTCTTTGAAATATAATAAATTCGTCTACCAATGGTGCCACATTGTCTTTTGGACGTGAGCTCCTTAGGCATTGAATATCCAATATCCATATGATTCACATGAAAATGCACTTGTAGGCCCACTCTGAAAGACATGTTGGATTATGCTATTCAAGCTTAATATTCTTATATTTGTGTCACAATTATATATCGAGAAAATTTTGAGGGAAACTAGTTTTTCTATACGTTATAAAAAGTCTTATTTTTATAGGGATTAATGTTTAGGGTTTAAAGTTTAGGGTTTAGGATTTAGGGTTATGGTTTAAGGTTTAAGGGTTAAAAAGTGGACTTTTTATAACTTATGGAGGAACTAGTTTCCCCCCAAACCAACTCTTATATATCAAATAGCTCTAATCCAAAATGATCATTTCATCTTATTTTATTTTTAATTTCAGCACTGTTAAAATTCTTTGTCTGAGTACGTGTTAAATTGAAAATTTTAACGGATGTAGTTGGGTTTCACTTGTAAACCGAGTGGGGTTTCACTTGTAAACCGAATATTAAAATCTATACTATAGTATATTAAAGTAGGCGAAAACGACTTTAGAAGCGACACCTCATCTTAAAATGGATTTTCCTTGCCTCTCATCCTTCCACATCACACCTCCGTAGACCCTTCAGTTCTTGAGAATTAGTTGAAAGTAAAAGGTAATAAGCTTAGATTTGTGAATGGATACTTATAGCATATTCATAAATAATACTCCCTCTGTCCCTAAATGAGTGTCCAAATTCTATTTTAAGGGACACTGAAAATCTCAACTTTTTGAACAATTTGGTAACAACGATTCATATATAATCTTGTAATCTCCTTTCCAAACCTTTAGTTTTGCACGTATAAAGAAACCGTTGAAAAAATTTCGAAAAAAAACGTTTAGGGAGAAAGTTATGTTCAAAAAAGACACTCATTTAGGGACAAAGATTTCTAGAAAATTGACACTCATTTAGGGACAGAGAGAGTAGTCACTGATTACGTAATGATGTTATAGATTACAACATTATGAATGTAAATAAAAATAATTATTAGGAGAAGTATACATGTGAAGAGACATAATACATATCAGAATACCAAATACATTTGGAATAAGAAAGGGTACAATAATTGATACCTTAACACAAGTTGTATAGAAAACATGTATAAAGAGAAGAGTAATCTATAATAACATGTTAATATATAATAGAACCTACACTCTTATATAGAGAATAGAAATGTAAACTTGGTAGGGAGTGCATTTAAAGGGGTGACTTTTCAACTAATCAAATTCATTAATCAAATGATAAAATAAGAGTCAATACATTTCAAGTTGGTGCATGAATTACAAAAGAATTAAATAAGAATATGAAAGATTGGATATATTTATTTAAAACATATATTTTTTAGTTACCTATTCAATACCAACATTAATTTGAAGATAAAAGATCTAAATAACTCTTAACTTTGGAATACAGATAGTCTTTGCCGGGAATATAAATAAATTTATACTATATTATACTCCCTCCGTCCCGCCGGAAACTTCAAAAAAAAATTATGGCACAAGAATTAAGGGAAAAAGTGAAAAAGGTGATGTGTTGTGAGTGTTGATAGTTGAGTGGGAGAGAGAAAGTGGGGTAGAGAATAGTTAGTGGGTTAGTGGATGTGAGTATGAGAAGTGGGACCCACTAATTAAAAAGTATTAAAAACTTTCCATTTATGGAATGTGCAATTTCTATGGGACGCCCATTTTGGTAAGTTTTGCAATTTTAGGTGGGACGGAGGGAGTATTAAAGTAGGCGAAAATGACTTTGGACATGACACATCATCTAATTTTTGGTTAATCTTGCTCCTAAGCTTGCCACGTCAGATTCATGGCATTAAGAGCCAAACCTTTCGGTTCTTGCTAATTTAATTTTCAACTAATTAAATTTCATTAATCAAATCTTTTTATATATATATATATATATATATATATATATATATATATATATATATATATTAAAGTTGGTGACGATGGTTATGGTGTTGAAACGTGGACGAACTATGGAGGAAGCTTGCATTTGGTGATGCCACGTCAACGCCCCCCTCATAAACAAGTGACTTTTCAAATTTTGTTTCTTATCTAATTGTATTAGCTAATAATATTAGCTACTATATAAGGTAACTATTATAGAAACTAATACTTATAATAATAATTATAATAGCTAATTATTATATTTTACTATTAATAGTTAACTAATATAGTTAAGTATATATGTTAATTATTACTATTAATAATATTAGTTAATCATAATAGTTACTATGTAAGTTGACTAATACTACTAATAGTATTAGTTAATAATAATAGTTATAATATATGTTAAAGATTACTATTAATATTATTAGTTAACAATAATAGTTACTATATACATTAATTATTACTATTAATAGTATTTTTTTATTATAATAATCATTATATAAATTTAAAATTACTATTAATATTACTAGGTAATCATTAGTTATTATGTAAAGTGAAAATTACAATTAATAATATTAGTTGTAATAATTATTTTATGGGTTAACTATTTTTATTAATAGTATTAATTATTTATAATAATTACATTATATGTTAATTATTATATTTAATACTATATATACATACATAGACCCGTTTGGATTGTCAAATGTCATACATTAGACATTCATTAAGAGATACTTTAAATAGTCATACATAACCACCCAAAAATTTGAAAGATATAGGAGTATTTATGTTTGAATGAATGAATTTTGTGCATGTATTTTTTAGTTTCCTTTCTTTCAAATCCCTGATTAATAATATAAATACTTTTTAATCACTTTTAATAAAAGAATGCATACAATCTTTGCATGGAAATATAAATACTTTAATCACTTTTAAATTACTATTAATATTACTAGGTAATCATTAATTAATTATAATTATTACATTATATGTTAATTATTACAATTAACAATACATATACATACATAGACCCGTTTGGATTGTGAAATGACATACATTAGACATTCATTACTTTAAACATTCATACATAACCACCCAAGAATTTGAAAGATATATGAGTATTTATGTTTGAATGAATTTTGTGCATGTCTTTTTAGTTACCTTTCCTTCAACTCCCTAATTAATAATATAAATACTTTTTAATCACTTTTAATAAAAGAATGCATACAGTCTTTGCGTGGAAATATAAATATGAGAAAGAAAGTTTGTTTTTGCTGTTGTTGTATTTCTCTCACTACAAGAAAACCACTAATTTACGGCGGCCGGAAGCCGCCGTATAAAATATGTATAGCCGCCGTATATACTATTTACGACGGCTAGACGGCGGACTTTATGGGGTCTGGTTTAGTGTCGTCGTGAAAACATATACGGCAGATTCTAGCCGCCGTGTATAGTATATACGGCGAATAAAACACTGCCGTAAATAAAGTAACATATATACGGCGGCCTTCATCCCATGTAAATAATATCTGTATTAACCTATATGAGGAGTTATATACGACATCTTTTTTCTGCCGTATATAATGAGCACGTTTACGGCGGCCTGTAATATTACTCACAATGTTATATACGGCAGTTTATCGCCGCCGTATATATTCCTTTATAACAGACATTGAAATTTGATTATATTTATTTACATTACCTAGCTCTGTGTCTATACACGATCATTCAAACCATACATATATATCAAAAACACATAATAGTTCATTAATACTAATTAATATATCCAAAGTTGGTAAAATATTTTCAAACTAAACAAAAGAGGATCTACTAAACATCACTTACAAAAAGTTTAACATTCGTTGCAGTTCACATCGAAAATAAGATCCACAAAATATTCAAAACAAGTTCTACGACAAAACAACCATATATAATGTCATGTCCTGATGACGTATTCCATACTCCTCTTCTTGGCTTAGCATCCACGATAACCCCTTAATATCTGTAAAGATTATCATGTTAATTAGAATCACCTCAAATCGAATTTCTAAGTCATTAACTGTACTAGGGAATTAGTTAACTTCATAACAGAGAAACATTATTTGCACATAAAAGAAACTTGTATCAAATTAGTATTCATATACTCCCTCTGTCCCAGAAAGTTAGTCCCACTTTATTGGTTGTTAACTTGAATCAACATTGAGCAATAATTTAGGCTAGTTTTTAACATCTTTATGAAATCTAAACTATTTATTGATGCACACCATAGTAAATATTATCAATAAAAAGTTTGAGATTTTCAGTAGGATAGTTAAGACTAACCTAAATTGTTGCACAAAGTTCACTCAAGTTAACAACAAAAAAAGAGACTAACTTTTCGGGAAGGAGGGAGTATATGTTATTCACATGTTACAAGAGTAGATATTCTCAAAATATCAAACAAATACCATCATCCTCTTAAACAATATTTACTTCAACTAACTAATTAACATTTTAATAATCCAATATTCCAATATATGGAAAAAGAGTCCAGACTAGACTTCAGGCATGTAACAAGAATCTACTAAACTAGTCTAGAAATGCAATCTGTTAAAATATAGTAGTGAAATGTATTAACTAATACATGTACTTTTACATATAATGGAACCTAACAAATTTACTCACACATACATTCACATGTAGTTAATTCAGATACCAATAAAAGGGAATACCAGATTTTAGTTTCTTGTTACAAACTGTAATCAGTTTACTCTCACACATATTGGTCTAGAGATGCAATTAGTTTCTTAGTTTCTTGTAACATAATGCTTTAGTCTTATGAATGTATACCAGCTAAGTCTATATGAATAAATACCAGAATCTTTCAGTAAAAAAAAAACATAAAGAGACTTAGTTTCACACATACCAATTCTCATGCAAATCCTGCTCTTCCATCTGTTGAATACTAGCATTTCCTTTTAGATGTTCCATAACATCACGCTTAAAAGCTTTAAACGCCACTTTTTGAGCACTTAACTCAGCTTCCAGCGATTTTTTTTTGTGATTCCATTGATATTCTTTGTGATTCCAGCTTCTCCTCAAATTCAGCTCGGGCTGCAGCAACTGCGTCAGTTGTTGAGGCTTTACCAAATACCATAGATTTTGTAAGACCATGTCCCATACAGCGCATACGCCCATGACCATCTTTCCCTATAACATCTGTAAATATCCGCTCCCGCTTACTTGGTGACATTCTCTCCTCCTCAGGTAATTCCTCAATTGCATCATTGAGTGTGAGCTGCAAGATAAACAAATTCATTGAAGTGACTCAGAAATTTTAGGAACATTTATTCCAAAGATACTTTTGAAATTGTTGAATACTCCTTCAGAATAATTGACTAATTGTTTGAAATGATTCATCATCAAAATCTGAAACAAGATTATGTTTTCCAAATTCTTCGTTCGTCTTAAACAAGGAAGCAAGTCAAGATGACAAGTGTTATAATTTGTTGCATTACATTGCCTAATTATCACAAAAATATGATAAGAAAGCTGCATTATATTGCTTATTTGTCACAGATTTTTTAAGTGTTGCAAGTGTCTACTGCAGCAAGCTACAACTGAGCAACTGTTCTATTAAATCATGTTTGATTTTTCACACTTATTCAAATTACCGTACTAATTAATCAGTATTATAATTTTGACTACAAAATGACTCATATTTAAATGGGGGAACGTAACTTACTATCATTCGAGAAGTAGTCAGGTCCATAGGCTGACCAGCCTTGTCGGTACGTGTAGCAATAAACAGGCTCACTCGATCAACAGGTTCCCCCTTGTCTTCAAGCTATCACGCATAACAAAATAATTTTACATCAACAAAAAAGTGAAACCTATGTGTAACATGGAAGAAACCTGAATGACAATTAAAACTAAGATGAAACATGACAAACCTCTTTCCTTATCTGGCAGTGTGACCTTTTTCCGATCCTATTCAGACACTCTTGTTTGGATCGATTACTTTTGTTTATTTCTGCTATTTCCTAAGAAAGATATTACATAATATATTGAGTTTAGCTATCTTAGTTCCAAAAATTTATAATATAACTAAGTTTGATTCAAATTTTACCTTAGACCTTTCAGAACTCCATATATGAATAAGATTAGCCCATTGATCTGGAAGTACACATTCAGGTCGGTTAGCCAAGCGTTCCTCATCTGTATTATACCTTTTGTACACGTCTTTTGCTGAAAATTTCCATTCTCTCCATTGTTTAGCGAGAATGCATATTTTCCGGTACTCTGGAGGCGCGTTGGTGTTATCCTACATACAATTCAACAATGAGAAAGAACACTTGCTAAAGAAAAACCTGATGGAGGATTTAGAAAATAAAAAGTACAACTTACTTGAACATCTTTCCATATGTTTTCTAGTACAATGTCTGACATTTGATTCCATTCCACATTCAATGGAAAATTTACTCCATTTTTCACGAAGTATCCAAGTTGGCTAGCGAGTTTATGCTTTTCACCGCCACAAGCTTGTCCATATTCATTAAATATGACATTCAGCTTTTCATTTCCCCATTTCTTCGTTTTTTTTGCTAAGCCTCTACCTTTTCGTGTGCCCCCTTCTCTTGTCGGATCATTTCGTATTCGTCTTGGAGCCATAACTAGCTGTAATTCTCAAAAAAGCATAAGAAAATACATATTGCTTATTTAAAATAATAAACTAAAAAGAAAATGCATAGTGATAATATACTATTCAGCAAGAAAATATCACAAGATTAATATTCGTTAATCATAAATAAATAGCAAGACTAGTTGATCAAACATGAAGCATGAGTTGTAACATAGACTCTTAGCAATGGAAAGAAAATGAGATTGAAACAAATAATTGTCAAACTAATCCTAATCACTAGCAGCCATATCAACATCATCATCATTTGTAACAGTAGTCTCAATCTTCACCCCCTCTACTCCTTCTCGCACCCATAATGTGTAACACCCCAAAAATTCTAATTTTCCATAAATATCAAAATGTCATAATTTACATCTCTACAATACTAAATACAAGATATTACTAATCATCCCAAATGCTCTATAAACTGCTCCGCCCCAATCCCTTCATCCCGATCATCGCTTAACTGCAAAACTGAAACTGGAGGGGGGTGAGCTGGGGGGCTCAGTAAGAAAGGGGATACACAATATCACAGAGGCCGATGGAACACAAACACCAAATAACAATGTCCATGAAATTATAAATATGGACATGCCAATAAGACTCGCATTTTCATAAACCGGATAACCGATCAATCATACTTTACAGTACGATGTACTAATTATGTTCGGGCCCAGTGGCTTAACCAAATTAACCGAATTGTTGGCCGCCCTCGACGGAGCCGGACCCAACACAAACACAATAACCAATAACCGAGCCAACTGCGACCGTCACATAATTAGCTACATCGTAACTGTTCCATATAACAAATCTCATATTTGAGAGCAATTAACACACAAAGCATGCTTTCCAAATAACCGTAATATTTACGGACCAAATTCAATATCAAAACAATTATCAAATCACGCCGAACAAATGATATACGTATCAATAAAATGGAGTACTACGATAAGATGGGTATAAAAGAAATGACACGGAATCAATATTGCGTAGTCTCCCTTACCTCAAAATGCTAAGGATCAGATCACCAAATATTTTCCGATCGAACCTTACATCAAAATCGCATTTGGTTCATACTATTGCACGAAGTATTATCTGAGAGAATATCTAGCCTTGTTTAAATTGCAAAGGTCAAACATATTTATATCCTTTTATTATTTTGATGAGTCACCACCAAAAGCATTGTTAATTAACCCCTCCTAGTACCCCATGCAAAGCCACGTAAATAGGAGAATTTGCTGGCAACCAAAACTTTCATTTCACCATGCCAAAATTACAAAACATGGCCCACTAAAATCTATAAACCACCTTAATTCCAGGGTATAATCCATCCCATTCTTCCTTATTATTTTTTTCCGTCCCAAAACGTTGTACTTAATTTTGGGATGTCACATAATGTCTCTTCATTCGTAACAGTTTCGTCAAGATCTTGCGGGCAAAATGGTACAAGTTGTGGTACAGATTCTGATGTTCTTCCATCTTCATTTAACATGTCAAAAGTATATCTTAGTGTAATCCTCATCACAACCTTCCAATCAGATTGTACAGTATCTTCAACATACCAAACTTGCTCCGCTTGAGATGCCAATATGAATGGTTCATCACTCACTCGATTATCCTTGTACAACTTGCGATTGAAGTTTACAAGAGTAAATTTTTGCTCATCCTCTATCTTACCCGTACGATTATCAACCCAATCACATTTAAACAAAACAAATCTTGTGCAGTTGTTATAACGGATTTCTAGGATATCAATCAACTCCCCGTAGAAGTTAACATCCCTTACAATGGGATTATTGTCTTTTCGGCTTGCAAAACTTGTAACATTTGCATTTAGCATAACTCCACTATTTTGGGTTTTTCTACGTCTGTCCACGTCCTTCACACGATATCGAAAACCATTTATAATGTATGACTTAAATCTTCGGGCATCCATATGAGGACCCAATGCCAGACTTCTAATTCTTTTAGGTACTGCATTTTTCATCTGGCACACCTTTATATACATAAAAAAGAAGAATAATTTTCTATTAAAATTATAATTAAGATAGAAAATGAATAACATAAAAGACCAACCATAAACTTACATAATCTTTGAACCAGCTATCAAACTTTTCATTGTGTTCTTTCTCTATAAGATGTCGCTGAGTGCGAGGCAATGTATCCATTAAATGTGCACGGTGCATTCTGAGGATATTAAAAATAAAAAGTTAAATATTATGAAAACGACAAAGATATTGTATATATGCTTAAAGTTAGTATCTATTTACTCTAGGTATTGTTCGACATCTTCGGTATTGAAAAGCACATATCTATGGGCTTGTACTCTTGTGATGTAATCAAGGGTAATATCCTCAGACTTTCCCACAAAACGTCCTGACTCGTCACCATCATCATCATTTCTTCGAGGACGATTAGACTTGGTTTCAACGTCAGTCAAATATTGCGTACAAAAATGCATACATTCTTCGGCTACGATTGCCTTAGCTATGGATGCCTCTGGGTGAGCTCGATTTCGAACATATAGTTTTAATGTAAGTAGAAACCTACAAAAAAAAAATTGACATGTAAGACCAAATGCATTAACTGGTACCAAGGAATCGAACTTATTTCCAAAAATAATTACAATATACCTCTCTACTGGATACATCCAACGAAATTGTATGGGTCCTGCTAACATGGCCTCCTCGGCTAAATGCACAGGCAAGTGCTCCATGACATCAAAGAAAGCCGGTGGAAATATTTTTTTGAGAGAGCATAGTGTAATGGCTACCCGATCTTGTATCTTTTCAAGATCAGCAAGTGTGTTGACTTTAGAGGATAATTGCCTAAAGAAATTTGCCAACTCAATGATGGCTTTCACAACTTTAGTAGGCAATGCTTTTCGAACAGCTAAAGGGAGTAGTTGCTGGAGTAAGATATGACTATCATGGCTCTTAAGACCCCAAATAGTTCGGTCCTCTGGATGTACACAACGAGAAATATTTGATGAGTAGCCATCGGGGAATTTTACTCCCTTTAATACTTTTAAGAATATGTCTTTATGCTTCTTACTCATTGAGAACTGACCTGGAGGCATAACCTCTTTACGACCGGTAAGTGGTGGTTGTAGGAGCAATGGTTTTTGGATGTTCATTTCTTTTAGGTCTTTTCTAGCCTTTTCATTGTCCTTTGATTTCCCCATTGTATTTAACAATGTATGCAGCACATTATCACATTGTAGATACCCCGGGAAACCACGGCTTTAGGCTTGAGCACGTGAATTATCCTAGGATGTCTAACTTGTTTTAGATTGTTTAGAGTCGCCACCTATGTTTTGAGGAACATAAGAAAAACCTATTGATTATAGCCTAAGTTTGATTACGAAAACAGAGATTCTTTGTTTTGAGGTTCGGGGGTTAGATTACGAGATGGGAAGTACCAAAACACCCATCTCGCCCAACTAAAGTTGGTCTTGCTTGATCAAAATCTACATGTATAATAACGTTCTTCTTCTTCTTCTTTAAGTCATAAAAAGGGGGTGATTTAAAATAGAGTTTGGAATGTAGGAGATAACTCCTTAAACAACCTCAATGAGATGAGGTGATCATTAGAGTCATATCCCAAAATGATTGGGTGATTGCACATTTGATTAGAGTAAAAGAGAGAGAGGAGATGAAGTAGAAAAGAAAGGAAAAGATGGACTTTTACCTACAATTTGAAGAACTTCAAATATTGCTTGATGAGATCCTTGGAGAACCTTTAGAAAGTGATTTTGGTATAGTTTTTGTAAGTTTTATTTTCGGTCCTTGAAAATGGAGGTAAAGGGAGGTTTTTATAGGTGAAAGAGGGGTGTTTTTGGTGCCAAAACTCAGTCACCAAGAAATCCTTCCCGGGCAAAATCCTGTAAATTGAGCAAGTGAGAGAATCCTGGCCAGAAATCTGTAACTGACGCCCAGAGGCGCGCGCTTCCTGCTTTGGGGGCGGGAGGCGCGCGCGCCTGGTTCCTCCTGTCGGAGGCGCGCGACTCGGAGAAGGAAATTTTGACAGAATGGACTAGAAAGTCAGCCCTGTCATTCAGTTTAGTCCCTGGACTTAACGAAGTCAGTCAAGAACTTAACGGAGGTGACAGAAACTAACGAGAAACACTTAAAATGGGGAGAAACACAAGATCAAATGTGCAATCGGGGTGAGCGGTCCAAGGCGGGGTGTCTACAGAGCCCCTCGGCGACGTGGATTGCAAGGCAAAACGCGTCGACGAAAGTTAAAAAACACCCGCCGAGGACATCACCAAGAAAAAGCAAAGACTCGATGAAAGCAGAAATTTGAAATTACGAGAGATAGTGGTGCGCTCCCTGTGTGAGCGGCTTTTGTTGATAGAGGGGGTGGCATGATCCGTTAGGTGAACCTGCCGGCTGAATGTTTTGAACGAGGCCGTTAGTGAACCTTTTGAACGAGGCCGTTGGTGGACCTTTGGAGAGGCCGTTAGTGAACCTTTGAGGAGGCTGTTAGTGAACCTTTTGAGGACGAATCCGTTAGTGAAATCCGTCGATGAGGCCGTTAGTGAGCCTTTGGAGAGGCCGTTAGTGAACCTTTTGAGAACGAATCCGTTAGTGAAATCCGTTGATGAGGCCGTTAGTGAACCTTTGGAGAGGCCGTTAGTGAACCTTTGAAGGACGAATCCGTTAGTGAAATCCGTTGATGAGGCCGTTAGTGAACCTTTGAGGACGAATCCGTTAGTGAAATCCGTTGATGAGGCCGTTAGTGAACCTTTGGAGAGGCCGTTAGTGAACCTTTGAGGACGAATCCGTTAGTGAAATCCGTTGAAGAGGCCGCTAGTGAACCTTTGGAGAGGCCGTTAGTGAACCTTTGAAGAGGCCGTTAGTGAACCTTTGAGGATGAATCCGTTAGTGAAATCCGTTGATGAGTCCGTTAGTGAACCTTTGAGGACGAATCCGTTAGTGAAATCCGTTGATGAGGCCGTTAGTGAACCTTTGAAGAGGCTGTTAGTGAACCTTTGAAGACGAATCCGTTAGTGAAATCCGTTGATGAGGCCGTTAGTGAACCTTTGGAGAGGCCGTTAGTGAACCTTTTGAGAACGAATCCGTTAGTGAAATCCGTTGATGAGGCCGTTAGTGACCCTTTGAAGAGGCCGTTAGTGAACCTTTGAGGACGAATCCGTTGGTGAAATCCGTTGAAGAAATATTGCTTTGGAGTCTCGTGCCACTTGGAGTCACACTTGACTTCTTTTTGAATTGTGGGCTGCGGGTACAGTTGACCGCGACCAGAAAAATGTTCCTGCTGGGGATGAAATGTTGAGATTGACTCTTAAGGGGGGTATGGCACCCGCGACAGAATTTAGGGAGTTCGGAATCCTGAGGGAAACCTTGATACGGTGCATGGATTCTTGCATGGGAGACTGCTTCTGAACCTGCCTGATGATGGGAAGAGCGCGCGTCCGGGCCTCGTTATGGGACGCACGCGCCTTTGATGGGTATGTCAGGGGGCGCGCGCCTGGCGCATAAGTTCAGCATATTTAAACAGGCTGTTCGCTGTTTTCGGCCAGTTTTTTCAAAAATTTGAAGAGCCCTCCAAATTTCAAGCCCAATTTTCGTAGATAAATCACCCCAAAACACTTTCTTGCTGCTCTAGGATCAATTCCGTCAAAGAAACGATGTCGGATCGTCAGCAATCACCTCCGTTTGAGATGCCACAGGGCGAGGAGCCCGAAATTGGGGTTGAAGCCATGGACCCGAGCTTGCTTACTTTCCGGCCTCATACCCACATTTCTCACTTTGTGACTTCGGGTTGGGTAAGAATGCCTCACCTTTCTTGTCGATTTCGGGTTTCATGGAGTTCCGTTTTCTTTACCCGAAATATTGCTGCAACAGCTTTATCGATCATTCTTTGCATGTTGTTCATTGTTGCTGATTTGTTGTAAGAAGCATGTTGGGGGGCCCATTTTCATGTTCACATACTTGCTTGTACATTGTTCTGCCATTGAAATCTCTGTGTTGAGTTCATCCATTTTCTAGCAGTCATGTTGATGAAATTTTTGATGTTCCTTCTTTCCTTTCAGGAGTGGACCCGTCTGACAGAGATTCGTGGTGGGGCTCATGGGCCCATCTCTATATGGAAGAGGTTGCCTGAGAATGTTCGGGCCCGAGTCACAGGGACTCATTTTGGTCTTTTTGTCACTAGCCTCCCGGCTTTGAAGAATGACCCCGATGTGGTCCAGGCATTGAGGGAAAGATGGTGGGATACCACCCATACCTTCCACTTACCCATGGGCGAGGTGACTATGACGCCTACCGACTTCACAGCTTTGACGGGCTTGCTGTTCATGGGGCTGCCTGTCCCTTTTGGTTTGAGAGGGGCTGTTCGGACTCCGGACGAGTTACTGGCCTTGGTTGACTGCCGGTTCGAGGTTAAGAATTCTCGGGTGACATGGGGGTAAATCCGGGCTTATTTCAGCATTTTGATGGCTGAGGCTCGAGGTGTTTTTGCTGATCGGGTTGATGCCGTGGCCCGTTGCTTCATTTGGTACTTGTTATCCCATACTCTGTTTGCCAACGGGGGATCTTCGGCCTCTTTGGCTCTGCTTGACTTGTAAGTGGACTTGGACCAGATCGGCCAGTATAACTGGGGCGCAGCGGGCTTGGCTGTTTGTTACCACGGCATGGATTTGACCAGCCGCTCGACCACCAGCTCTGTTACGGGCTTCAGCTTGCTGTGGGAGGTATACCACTTACTGTCCCTTTTATATTCTCCTTGCCTTAGTCATAACTGCCTTTTTCGTTGATTGTCATTAACTTTGTTTCTGCCTCTTATCTACAGCTTTGGGCTTTTGCTATCCTGAATCTGAGGGATTTCAAGATTGCCAAGGAAGGCCAGCCCCAATATCCGGATTGCGCACGGTGGGCGTATAAGGAGAGGAATGTGAAGACTGGCACGAACCCCATTAGTCTTACTTTGGCCCGACGGCACTTGGACACCCTGAGGCCTGAGTTTGTTGCCTTCTCTTTGTATCCGTGGAGATCAGTTCAGCACTGGTTTGAGCACACTCTTATTCCTACCCGTTCTCGGCTTTTGATGAGTTCGGGTGAGTGCATGGCTCTGTACTTGGGAGATAGAGTATTTTGGCAGCATGGTACCCAGGTGACAGACTTTTACACCCCCCCCTCGTCCTGCAGTTCTAGACGTTCCTCCTTTCTGTCCTCGTAACTGGAGGTCACTTTCAGAGGCTGATCGCACGGCATATATGGTAGGGGTTGATGCCGTCCCTTATCTTCACTTGGATCAGGATTATGGCCTCTTCAGGGAGAACAACTTGATGCAGGGCTTTATGTTTCCTGATCCGAGGAGATCACATGCTGCTCCTTCGACCTCCGCTCGGTTTTATACTACCGGTGCCGGGTATTGTTTTGATCCTCCTTTGCCTCCTCCTTATTACACTTATTCCAACTTCGGAGTCTTTGAGGAGCAGAGGGATATTGTTCCCGAGGATATATCACCGGAGAGAGAGCCTCCCGCTCAGGCTGCTGTGGTATGTTTTTCTGACCATCTTTGCATTTCTCAGTTTCAGTCTTGTTTTTCTGTCTTTTATATTGATGTAATTTCCTTTTCCTGTTCTTTGTTGCAACAGGTGCCCGTGGCTGCTTATAGGCACTTGGGTAGGCAGAACAAAAGGATGAGGCGGAGGCTCCGTCAGCTGGAGGAGAGGGTGCTGGAGCTGTGCAGGGATTTTGCTGCCATGACTAGAGGTGCTGCTGGTGCTGTCTCTGGTGCTGCGAGAGGAGCTGCCCGAGGTGCTCGGGGCATGGGACGAGGCTGCAGAGATGCTGTACTGGACATCGATGAGGCTGTCTCTTCGGCGAGGCAGTCGTTGAGCAGGAGTCTGAGCCACGGGGGTAGCCATAGTAGGAGCCTGAGCCGAGAAGGTAGCCAGAGCCGGGGTAGTGCTAGTTCGTCAGGGAGAGCTGCCAAGAGGACCCATCCCGATGTTGTGGTTGAGACGTCTGAGTCTGAGGATGATGATGACGATGATGATGATGAGGATGATGATGATGATGAGGAGACCGAGAGCGGTAGCAGGGGGTGAGCACAGTGCTAGTGATGATGTGCCCGAGCTGTCGCGGCTGAGAGGATGAGGGATTGAAAACATTTTTATTTTTGCCTGTAATAACATTTAACATGTATTTACAATCCAATTTATCTTGCTACTCATTTTATGTTCTATTAGCGACTCGATCTTAGATGTCGACTCTTTACAAACAAATGTGTGCCCAAAGGATGCTTGTTGTCGATGCTTGAACTCCTTTTTGTTGCTGGGATTTGATTTTGCTGCAGGTTGGATATGTTGAAGTGCTTGGGTTCTGTTCTGTTCTGAACTGACAAGGGCTGTTTCTGTCTGAACTGCTGTCAAAGGCGCGCGCGTCGAGACTTACTTGTGGGAGGCGCGCGCGTTGTGCAGCCTTGGTCGGAGGCGCGCGCTTCTGGCCTGCTGAAGTACAGCCCCTTTCTTTTTCTGATCAGAATGTTCCAACAGCTATAAATTTTGAACCATTTTCGACCAGAATGGTCACACAACATTCTTTTGCAAATACTTTCTCCTCCTAAACCACGAAATTCTTGTCATAATGGCCCCAATGACTTTCTCCTTTGAAGTTAAGGTTTCCGTCCCCGAGGGTGAGAAGTCCATTCCAACGGTGAACGCCGTTCCAGCTGTGGGGTCCGTCCCGATGGTGGAGAAGCGTCCGAGCGTTTTTGATCGTTTGGGAAGGCCCAATGACGATGTTGTTTACCCCGTGAGACCGGTGGTTCATGTGCGGGACTATAGACCCCGTCATTTTCCCAAGAAAAAGAAAGGTAAAGGAAATTCCTCCTATGTGTGGAAGCGTCCCATGGTTGTCCCCGCTAAGGCTCCGCTTGATAAGGGCAAAGGGAAAGCCGTTGATGAAGCTCCGTCCCGTCCTAGCGTTTTCTCCCGTCTTGGCGGTCCCAAGAATGTTCCGTCCCCGTCCAAGAAGACTAAAGGGCATAACAAGAAGCAATGGGTTCCCAAACCTAAGAAAGATTAGATTTTTCTTTGTACCCCAAGAGATTGCAATTAGACCACTTTGTTTTAGGATTTAATGTTTTGATGTATTTTGTTGCTCAATAAATCCGTTGTAATGGTTTGAATAATTCATTGAATGAATAAAAATTGCATCTTGTTATTTGAGGTGAATTGGGTATTTTTGATATGTTTTAGACCGCACACGAAGGTTGCCTACGTTCCTCCAATTGGGAGGCTCAGGTCTTCGTAGTTCAAACAAACAAAGACCATTTTTTTTTTTTTTTTTTGTGTGCACCCTGTTTTTTGCCTAGACCGCCCTTTCGGGTTTTCAATCTAGCGGGCTTCTTTTTTGCACGTGCTCTAATTTTTGCCTAGGCCGCCCTTGTGGGTTTTCAACCTAGCGAGCGATTTTTTTTTTTTTTTTTTTTTTAATGGTCTTTGTTTATTAAGCGTAGAACATCTTGAGCTTGTCGAGGTTGACCTCCTTTGGCAGCTGGTCACCATCCAAATCCACGACCCGGACTGCACCGCCGCTTAGTATCTTTTTGACCACGTACGGACCGATCCATCGGGGTCCCCATTTCCCCAGGGGATTCATGGCATTAGGAGGATGTTGTCTTAAGACCAAATCTCCCACATTGATGTTTCGAGGCTTCACCTTTTTGTTGAAAGCTCTTGCCATCCTTTGCTGATATGCCCTCGTGCGTTCGAGTGCTCTTAACCTTTTCTCGTCGAGCAAGGCTAGCTGTTCATATCGACTTTGCATCCAGTCGACCTCGTTGACTTGATTCTCGAGGAGGACCCGTAGAGATGGGACTTCAAGTTCGATTGGGAGTACGGCTTCAGAACCATAGACTAATGCATACGGAGTTTCTCTTGTCGCTGACCGTATTGATGTGCGGTAGCCCCACAATGCTAAAGGTAGCTTCTCGGGCCAATCCCTTCCTGTTGAGGCCATTTTCTTGACGATGGTCCCGATGGTCTTATTTGCTGCTTCAACCGCGCCATTTGCTTGGGGACGGTAAGGAGATGATTTGTGCTTGGTGATCTTGTATTCTACCAAAAGTGCATCCATTTCCTTCTCAAAGTGAGAGCCGTTGTCGGAAATGATTTCATGAGGCACGCCGTATCGGCACATGATATTAATCTTTACAAATTCGGCCACTTTCTTTGCGTTGAGGGTCCGATAGGCTTGTGCTTCGACCCACTTTGTGAAGTAGTCGACTGCTACTAGGACGAACGACTGCCCATTGCTCCCGGCAGGATGAAATTTACCGATGATGTCTATCCCCCAACAAGAGAAAGGCTAAGGTGTGACCATGTTGTAAAGTTGCGAGGGTGGAGCATGTTGCAGATTAGCATGGAATTGGCATTTGGCACACCTTTTGACTTTCTCAATACAGTCTCGTTCCATTGTGCTCCAATAGTAACCAATGCGGAGTATCTTCTTGACTAGCATAAACCCATTCATGTGGGGTCCACACTCTCCTTCGTGCACTTCACACATTATCTCTTGAGCTTCGGCCTCATTGGCGCATAAGAGATTGATCCCGTCGTGGTGCCTTTTATAAACTCGGTCCCCAATCAGTGCGTACCGAGAGGCTAGCCTTTGCAGAGCCGCTTGAGACTTCTTATTGCTATTCTCGGGATAAGTGCCATCTTTGAGGAAATTCATGATATCCGAATACCACGGAGAGTTTGTTTGAGCCTCGTTGATCTCGATACTCATGCAATATGCCGGACTGTTTCTTCGGGCAATTTTGAAAGGCTTCACCATTTTCCCTTTGGGCATTTCGACTAATGAAGCTATGGTGGCCAGTGCATCGGCGAAGCGATTTTTAACCCTTGGCAGGTAGTTGAAAGTGATCTCTTGGAGTTGTTCAACCAGTTCTTCAAGGTGCTGACCATACTGTTGGAGAGTCGGGTCTTGGGTTCGCTATTTACCCGATTGCTGATTGATAAGGAGTAAAGAGTCGCCGAATACTTCTAGTTCTGTGACGTTTCTTTCGAGAGCTGCTTCGAGCCCTGCTATGCATGCTTCGTACTCGGCAATGTTGTTGGTAGCTTCGAATTCCAGACGGACGGCAATGGGAGTGTAGATGTCTTTTGGATCAACAAGCAATATTCCTATACCAAAGCCGTGTTTATTGGCGGCGCCATCGAAAAAAAGTTGCCACTTATTTTCCTCGGTTGCAGTACAAATTAAGTGCTCGTCGGGGAACTGTACGTCTTCCCCCTTCACTTCGTCACACGGTAATTCGGCAAGCTGGTCACTGAACACTTTCCCCCTGACGGATTTTAGTGTGACGTAAGTGATATCGTAGCCAGCGAGCATGAAGTACCATTTGGCTATTCTTGTTGACATGAAAGGCTTCTCGAAGATGTAGCGGAGCGGGTCCACCTTTGCTACTAGCTTGATCGGAAAAGTTTCCATGTAGTGCTTGAGCCAATGCTGCACATGACTTCTCTAGGGCAGAGTAGTTCTTTTCGCCTCCTTGGAATCGGCGACTGACAAAATAGATGGCATTCTCCTTTGTGGACTCTCGTTGCTCTTGTGCTAACATAGCCCCTAGGGCTTCATCATTGACGGTGAGATAGAGCAAAAGAGGTTTCTCCTTGTGTGGCGGAACTAGAACAGGAGGGCACGTCAAGTAATGCTTCACTTGGTCGAAGGCTTCTTGGCACGCGTCGGTCCATTCTTGAGTAGCTTGAAGATTGGCTCGCACATGGAAGTGAGTTGGTGCACAAACCGACTGATGTATTGCAGTCTGCCCATGAAACCTTTGATCTCTTTCTGTGTCTTTGGAGGAGGCATGTCAATGATTGCCTTGATTTTGGAGGGGTCTACTTCAATTCCCCTTTCAGTGACCATGTAACCAAGGACTTTGCCTCGGATAACCCCGAACGTGCATTTTGCAGGGTTGAGCCTCATCTTGTGTTGATGAAGCCTTTCGAAGAACTTGCGGAGGTCGATTAAATGTTGACCATCGGTCCCTTTGGAGTGAATGATCATGTCGTCCACATAGACCTCGATTTCTTTGTGAATCATATCGTGGAACAAGTCTGTCACGGCTCTTTGGTAGGAAGCCCCAGCGTTTCTTAACCCAAATGGCATGACTGTGTAGCAAAAGGTACCCCACGGTGTTGTGAAGGCTGTCTTGTGTTGATCTTCCTCGGCCATGAGAATCTGATTGTACCCAGCGAACCCATCCACGAATGAGCGAACCTCATAGGCATCCATGGAGTCGACCAGCATGTCGATGTTGGGGAGTGGAAAATCATCATTTGGGGAAGCTTTGTTCAAATCCCGGAAGTCCACGCAGACTCGAACCTTGCCGTTTGCCTTCCTGACTGTCACGATGTTGGCTAACCATGTCGGGTACTCGATAACCTTGATGAAACCCACACTGAGGAGCTTCTCAATCTCTTCTTTGACTTGCAGAGACCATTCTGGCTTGATCTTTCTGAGCTTCTGCTTTACTGGCTTGGCATCTTCTCTGATCGGAATCCTGTGCTCCGCTACCTTTCTGTCCAAACCCGGCATGTCCTTGTATGACCATGCGAAAACATCCACGAATTCCCGTAGTAGCGCAGTCAATCTGTCTCTGTCGTCTCCCTTGAAGAAGCTTCCGATCTTAGTTTCCCTTGGCTCTTCGTCGTTACCCAGATTAACAACATGCAATTCTTCGTCAGCCTTTGGACCATTCTCGCCACGACTACGGACTTGTTGAGCAAGTTCATTTAAGTATGTTGTGTTTTCGTGGTCTATTTCATCATAATTTGAATCGTTATTAACTTGTTCATTAAGTTCATTATTAGTTAATTCATCATTTATGATGTTTGCAATCTCAGGGTACTCAGAAATATCAAATTTTTCAATAGCAAAGAAAGGAAACACACGCTCGGCTATGGCCTCCAAATCCTCTTGGGTGAGGGTATTAGAGACACTCTCGGACTCAAAAGTAAGTGTGAGCCGCTCTTCCTTTGTTGCTGTGCGGGGTATGCAACCCATTTCTTGGACTAAGAATTCTTCGGATACCACGGGCCCTTTCGTTGAATACCAATTGTTGATCGGCTCGGAGCTTGGCGGGATCTCACTGATAGTCTCGTTCATGATGACGGTGTCATGGATGGCGTTGACTTGGCATTCATTCATCATGGCAAGCTCTTCGAACATGGAGGGTAAATCTATCAGTTCTTCCCCCACGGTGATTTCTGTCTCGGACTCTATAGTCGCCTTCCTTCCCCACCATTCACGGGGTGACATGGGAGTTTGTTCCCTTTCGGATTTCTGGATCTCACAATCGGAGAAGATTTCGAGACCGGGCTTTTCGACACCCTTATTGTTAACCCACGGCTCGGGAAAGATCATGTATGGAACGTCTTCCCCTTGGCGGACAAAATAACCATTCAACGTCTTGCGGTAAGGCCTTAGATTAGGGACCTCATAACGACGGCCTTCTTTACGAGCTCAGGCCCTTTCGTTCTTGATTGCTTGCTCTTGTTTCAAGTCTTCTCTGGAAGGCTCGTACCCCAAACCGAATGTGTTCTTGACAAATGGGACTTGCACAGGGTGTAGGATTCCTTGTTGATATTTCCCTAGGCCTAAACCAGGGAAGTAGTCCATATTCCTCATCATGCGGAGGACTTTGTGATTGCTGGGGGTCCATGATCCGTTTCCCCCTTCTTCGTCAATGGCGTTGATTGAGACGTCGGAGAGAGTGGAGTCTGGTAAACCATGCTGAACTTGGTGGACGGGCTCACCTTTTCTGTGGATAGTGACGTTTTCGGCCATGACGGTCACTATTTCATCACCATTTCGGATCTTGACACATTGGTGGAGAGTTGATGGTACGGCATTAGCACTGTGAATCCATGGTCGGCCCAAAAGTAAGTTGAACGAGGCCGGGATGTCAAGCACTTGGAATGGAACGGACATGACCATGCTCCCAAACTCGATGTCTATTTCGATCATGCCCATGACTGTACGGGCGGTGCTGTCATAACCTCGGATTACTTGAGTGGAAGGCTTCAAATCGGAATCCTTAAGCCCTAGTATGCCCATGATTCTGCCAGGCATGAGATTGAGTGCGGAACCACCGTCCACTAAGACTCTTGAGATGGGCCTCCCCCTTTCTCGTACCTTGAGGTAAATAGCCTCGTTGTGATCGGAACCAAAGGGTGGAAGGTCCATATCGGCAAAGGTGATGACGTTGCCAAAATGAATGTGACCGATCATTGCCGTGAGGTCCTCAGGAGTAGTATCGGGAGAAACTGATGTATCATCGAGATTGCGGATGACAAGATCTCGGTGTTTCTTTTGAGGATGCGATGAGGTCCCAAATAGAGATGTTGGCTTGAGTTTTCTTGAGTTGGACAAGTAAAGGGTCTTCGGGAGTGTCGCGAGCTTGCGGCCTTTGAGAAGAGGAGCTCGGTGTGGAAGTGGAAGGGTTGCTTGCTATGACTCGACCGGATCGAGTTAGCATGTTGACGTTCCTATCTTGCTTCTTTTTCCTATTCTCTAGTACTTCCCTCATTACCTCATCGTAAGTCACTAGATAACAAGAATTGTCAAGTTTATTCATAACATTGGGGCCCCCACTCACAATTGGGATTGAATGGGTGGTCCCCTCGAGTTCCCCTATCTCTATTACATTGACATGTTCGCCATTAGCCACTACAAATTATTTCTTATCTATGAGATCTTGAATGACATTGCGGAGAACGAAGCAATCCTCGGTGGTGTGGCCACTATATTGGTGGTAGCCACAATATTTGTGGTGAGCATGATTGGGGTGGACCGTCTTGGGTTGGTACCCTTGCACGGGTGTGACTTGACCCTTTGCTTTGAGGACTTCGAACACTTCGGTTTGAGTCATGCCTTGGAGAGGCGTATAGACACGGTCATTTCGGGACTTCTTCCCTTGGGGTGGAGGAACCTTTTTGAAATTCCCCTTGTCGATAGTGACGGCGTTGACCGAGGCCTCTTTTGTAGAGTTGGAAGCGGCCTTGTATCGGTAAGTAGGAGTGGTCTTCTTAATCTCCTTGATCAAGTCATCCATGCGTACCCCCGCCTCATACATTTGGGAGAAGTCGGAGTAGCAAGCCCCACTTAGGTGGGTGCGGAGATCAATCTTGAGACACTTGAGAAAGATGTCCATTTGCTCTTTTGTGTTTGGCCTCTCAACAATTTCGAAGAGTTTGTCATTCCATCTCCTTGTGAAGTCAATGAAGGACTCGTTGTCTCTTTGAGTGGTATTCTCGAGCTCTTTCCTTGTGGGCCGGTGAGTGGTGTTGCCTTGGTATTGGTTCTTGAAGGCAAGCATGGCGGAGTCCCAATCGAGACGGACAGTGAGCGGGAGAGTAGCATACCAATCTTTTGCCGCCCCCTCGAGAGTGAGAGGAAAGCATTGAGCCATCACCTTGGGGGAGACCTTCTTCGGAACCATTGCCCAAATATAAGTCTCGATGTGAGCCATGGGACAAGAGTTGCCCTTGAATTTGCTTATGTCAGGCATTTTGAACTTATCGGGAAGAGCGGCCATAGTACTCATAAGGATGGATGATTGATAAAGGCTCGTGTCGGAGCCTTTCCCCATGTTGAGCCCATTGAATTTTTGGTCGATGTAGGCCATGATAGAATCCACCATTTTGGGCTCATTGTTCTCGGAACTTGGTTCTCCCATTTTCTTGGTGCAGGTGTTGACATATGGACTTTTGAACAAACCCTCGGTCCATTCGGATTCGTCATCATTGTTCTTGTTCTTCCCCTTGGCAAGGTTAGTGAGCTTTTCTTTCATTAGCTCCATCTCGGCCTCGTGGGCCTCCCTTTGGCTGTCGAGGTGGGATTTCCAAATGTCGTCTTTGCTTTGTGCCTCCTTATTATGGGCGGAGAATTGCTCTTGGAGGAGTTGGACCATGGTTGAAAGCTGTTCGAGAGACATGGTGTTGCTGCTGCCGGTCATGGTTGCTGTTGGAGCTGTTGGAGCGATTTCTTCACGGACTAACCGATTTGCTGAATCCCTGTAGACTCTGTAAGTACCAATTGAACCTATATTGCAGAAGAGGCCCTTGTCAGTCTTGAGTAACACTTGCGGTCCATGAAGATGCTTAGAACACACAGTTGGGCACACGACTCGAACCACATAAGAAAAGACTCTTTTTTTATTTTATTTTATAAGTCGGAGGGAATGGATCCCTTTTGGGGTTTCTAAGAAAATAATGGAATCGTCACACTAGTATATAGACCATCTCGCGGTCCCATATACTCATCGGATTCCTTCGCGCTTGTGAATCCTACATGTATCGGGATTAAACTAAATTAATGTAGTAAAGAATACATGCGGGGACGGGTTTTTATTTTCGTCCAAAATAACCACTTTTGGGGACGGATTTTTATTGCGTCCATTTCAACAAGTTGGCATGTATGAATGGAAGACATTAGTTTAGGGAAATCTCGGTACATGGAAACCGACTTGAGTCACGGAGTGTTAGACCCTAACTAGAATTGTGTGGCTTGTGCTCGGCTTGAATATGAGGCTCAAAGGTCACCCCCGGCATGTAGTCTTGAACTGCGCCACGGGCTGAGGTTTACCGCTTCGAAAGAGCCAAGGTCGAGTGGAGCTTGAAACTTTCTAGGACGGGCCTCGACGGGTTTGGGGTTGGACTTGTGCGACTCGATAGTGAGCAGTTCATAGGAATATGTGCATGTAGTGTGAGGTCTAACAGGTGACAAAATTTTTATATATTTTTTTTTTTTGAAAAGAAAGAAAACAAACAAAACACATAAATTACAACTCCCGAATCACCCGTGTGACCGGTAAATAAAACACAAAATTAAAACAGTCTGAGGGTTCAATTCTGTTCTGATGCAGGCAACTGTGCCCACACCCCACTGTTCTGCTCAGTCACTGAAACCTGTTTCTGTTCTGGGAACCAACCCAGAAGCGTGCGCCTCTGAGTGTTGATGTGGGACGCGCGCGCATGGCGCAATGCTATGAGGAGGCGCGCGCTTCTGGGCACACCTGTCAGAATGTCAGATTTTGGACTCATGGGATTGCCCTGGTCCTACGTTCATATTGTAACCCCTGCAGAAATGATTAGTACAGAATAGCAGAAGAAGAAGATGAAGAACATGAAGAAGCGGGCGATTCTGGTCCTTGATGCGGGATGCGCGCGCCTTAGGCTGAAGAGGCCAGACGCACGCGCCTCCCCCATCAGGAACCAGAATGCCCAGAAAGATGTAGATTTTGATCAGAATGCAATCTTAACCCTCAAAAGTCCCCAGCGTAGTCGCCACTGTAGATACCCCGGGGAACCACGGCTTTAGGCTTGAGCGCGTGAATTATCCTAGGATGTCTAACTTGTTTTAGATCGTTTAGAGTCGCCACCTATGTTTTGAGGAACATAAGAAAAACCTATTGATTATAGCCTAAGTTTGATTACGAAAACAGAGATTCTTTGTTTTGAGGTTCGGGGGTTAGATTACGAGATGGGAAGTACCGAAACACCCATCTCGCCCAACTAAAGTTGGTCTTGCTTGATCAAAATCTACATGTATAATAACGTTCTTCTTCTTCTTCTTTAAGTCATAAAAAGGGGGTGATTTAAAATAGAGTTTGGAATGTAGGAGATAACTCCTTAACCAACCTCAATGAGATGAGGTGATCATTAGAGTCATGTCCCAAAATGATTTGGGTGATTGCACATTTGATTAGAGTAAAAGAGAGAGAGAGGAGATGAAGTAGAAAAGAAAGGAAAAGATGGACTTTTACCTACAATTTGAAGAACTTCAAATATTGCTTGATGAGATCCTTGGAGAACCTTTAGAAAGTGATTTTGGTATAGTTTTTGTAAGTTTTATTTTCGGTCCTTGAAAATGGAGGTAAAGAGAGCTTTTTATAGGTGAAAGAGGGGTGTTTTTGGTGCCAAAACTCAGTCACCAAGAAATCCTTCCCGGGCAAAATCCTGTAAATTGAGCAAGGGAGAGAATCCTGGCCAGAAATCTGTAACTGACGCCCAGAGGCGCGCGCTTCCTGCTTTGGGGGCGGGAGGCGCGCGCGCCTGGTTCCTCCTGTCGGAGGCGCGCGACTCGGAGAAGGCAATTTTGACAGAATGGACTAGAAAGTCAGCCCTGTCATTCAGTTTAGTCCCTGGACTTAACGAAGTCAGTCAGGAACTTAATGGAGGTGACAGAAACTAACGAGAAACACTTAAAATGGGGAGAAACACAAGATCAAATGTGCAATCGGGGTGAGCGGTCCAAGGCGGGGTTTCTACACACACACATTTTTTTCAATGTGCATAACAACAAGATTGTGGCGAACAAGATTTTTTTCCCAATATGACAACTCAAAAAATATGCTCTTTTTTTCAGTTGTGACATGGCTTGGGAACATTTCTCTTCTCCAATTTCGCTCTTTGTTTCTCCATTGCTTCTCTTTTTCTCTTTTTCAAGACATCTTCAGTTTTATACTCGGTTTCTATATTTTCAACTTGTTTAAGCAATTCTGATCCAGCCCTTAACTTGGGTTTCGCTCGAACTTCTTGAGTTCCATCAAAAGAGCTCTTATCCTTGCGAAAAGCGTGGCTTCTAGGTAAGAAGCGCTGATGAGCAATGTAACAATACTTACCACCATGTTCTAACCACCATGCTTGAGGTCTCACATTGCAACAAGGGCAAGCATATTCACCTTTTGTGCTCCATCCAGACAACATTGCATATGCAGGGAAGTCATTTATTGTCCACAATAGTGATACACGCAAAGTGTAAAGCTCATTCCGAGATGCATCATAAGTGGATATTCCAACTTCCCATAATTCTTTCAACTCTTATATTAAAGGCCGGAGATACACATCGATCTTGTTGCCTGGGCCTTTTGGGACTTGAATAAGCACCGATAAGAAGAAATATGGTTGTTTTATGCATAACCAAGGAGGAAGATTGTATGGCATAAGCACAACTGGCCATGTACTGTGAGATATTGTCATTGTTCTGAATGGATTGAAGCCATCAGATGCTAACCCCAATCTAACATTGCGAACCTCATTTGAAAAATCTGGATAACATTCATCAAACTCCTTCCAAGCACGAGAATCAGCTGGGTGTCTTAGCACACCATCATCTACTCTTTCCTCAACATGCCATCTCATGAGAGATGCAGTTTTAGATGACCAATACAGCCTTTGTAATCTTGGATTTAAAGGAAAATACCAAACTTTCTTCAATGGTATCAGCTTAGGAACAATTTTGCTACCACTTGTTTCCCCACCTTGATTGCCACCCCCTCCATCTTGTTGCTTATATCTCGCAGCCCCACAAACTTCACATTTTGTGAGTTGTTCAGCTTCATTTCTGAACAACATGCAGTGATTAATACATGCATCCCATGTCTTATAACTGAAACCCAAATCTGCAGTCATTTTGTATGCCTCGCGGTATGAATTTGGCACTTTTGCCGATTTAGGTAGTGCCCTAATGAGAATCTTTAACAAGGAAGTAAATCCCTTATCCGCCAAATGATAATTAGCCTTCCAGTGCATGAGTTCAACAATAAATGAGAGTACTGTAAACTCATCGCATCCTTCCCATAAGGCTTGATCGGCATCTTTCAAAAGTTTTAAAAACTTTGTTGTGGCTGCATCAGACTGCACGACTCTTCAACTCCCGGATGGAGACTATTGGGCATACCCATCCCTTCATGTACCATTTGCCTCATACAATCTTGGACGCTTATATTATCAATCTCTATACCATTATCATCAGTCCTACTAGAATTATCATTATCATGTCTAGAAATGTATTCTTCCCCATGGCTTGTCCAATTCCTGTAATCTTTTTCAAACCCCACTTCAATACAATGTAATTTCACAGTTGCTCGATCTTTAAGGTAACGATTTGAGCAATGTCTACATGGACAATAGATCTCTTTTACACCAAGAGGCCTCTTTGAGAACGCAAATTCAAGGAAGGTGTCAATCCCATTCAAATATTCAGTTGAAATCCTGTTACCTAAATCAATCCAACTTTTATCCATATCTAAGTTTGGTCTGTTGATATCAAATATATAATATATGTTAGATATAACACTAAAATACTCACTGATGAACGACATTAATAACAAATGAAAAGATTAATTCTTATTAAAAATAAGCAATGAGACAATCCCCACTACAGAGTGTCATCACAAATGCTAAAACAATACAAGAAAGGGGGGGTCTTTTAACACGAAGCATAACACAACATCAAAATAATGGTACAGAAAGTGCATCAAAAAAACAAAAACAAAATGCAACATCAAAATCATTAAAGCTCAAATGACTATGAAGTCTGTCCCACCCCCTTCCATTAATGAAATAAATAATGATTCTAAAAAAAGATGATACATTTAATACTTATCATGATTTAGAAAAAAAATCCTGCCACATTTGATAAAAGAAGCGAAGGCATTAGAAGATAGATCTGAGCTATTACCAAAATATATTAAGCAATCAAATGCAAAATGGTGATTTTCTAAATATTTTTATTACATGCTTCACAAATCATCAATCAAAAAGAAAGTATACTGGAAAAACATACATCATTCAACACCTAATCAAGAAAAAGCATAGAAAGAACTTTGTTATAGTCCAGTTTTCATAAAGAAAATAAATCCACATCTTATTCGGAAACTTGAATGCATTTGAAAGACAAACTGTAACATAATATAGTCACTATTAGGAAACTTAATTAGAGTGAAAGAAAAATGTGCCAAACTAGAATAGAAATCTTAGAAGACTAATTAGGATTGATAAAGAGAAGCAGAATAGTTTAAAGGATTTTAATCAAAGGCAGAACTAGGATATTAGCAGCTTGAGAGTTAAGAAGAGTTAAGAATGGTAGTGCTCTCTCCGTCCCAAAATGAATCTTCAAAAACAACACAAAATTTTCTCTTAATAATTATGGCAAATCATTTAAAAGACAAATCATTTTTTTTTCAATGTGCATATATGTACTATATTGTCCTTCAATATAAATCCAAATAAAAAATAAATATAGACCGCCACATACAAATCACCATGTAAAATATGAGTCCAATCTAAGATACACCTAAATTAAATAATGGAGTAGTTGAATATGCAATACACTTTTAAACTATATTTTCCATGTCATGGGAAGGCTTAGACAATCTCAAAATTCCTTATTCAAACAACATTCAGAACTGGAATTAAGCATAGCTTAATAGACGCATAAACAAAGCATGAAACTTTCTGCCAAAAATCAATCAAACGAGAAATTACCTAAGAAATTTTGAAGCAATGAATGAAGGGAGAGGAATCGACGATACCCATGTATATAAAGAAATAGACTAAAAAAAATACCTAAGAAATTTTGAAGCAGTGAATGAAGGAGCTGAGTGTAGATCTGCAAAGTGAAGAGCGATTTCAAGTTTATGAGTAAAGAATAAGAAGATTCAGGAGTAATCAAACGATGAACATTAGGGTTCGTGAAGTGTACCTTCGAAGAATTTAGGAGAAATCTGCCTTCGATGATGCCATTGTTTGAAGTTGCGATTTAGGGTTTTCTTTCAGCAGCGAGGACAACGATTGTACAGAATGAGAATATTTTGGGGGCGGATTTTTCCTTTTGGGAAAAATATTGCGGGGAAAATATTTGCCTTTCCCGGGTAGAACTTTAAGCCAAATTTAGGAGTATATACGAGGGAAGATTATACGTCCGCCATATTTAGACGTATATAAAGGCATCTTACAAATTACAAATTATTTAATGTTTAAATTATATACGGCGGTGTAACGCCGCCTTATATAAGTACATTAAAAACGTCAGACCTAGCACAACCCACGTATATAATTACACTATATATATGGCGGTTTGGAAAATTTGACATATATAATACAATATATACGTCGGATTAGTGCATCTCCCGTAATAATATTCAAAATATGCGGCGGTATATATAAACCGCCGTATAAAAAGAATATATACGGCGCCCCCGTGTCAGCCGCCGTAAATAACTGCCATATAAAATTGAATTTTTAGTAGTGTCTTATCTTTGTTTGTGTGATATTTTTGATTGATTGTGTTGATGAAAATTTGTGAGCTTTATTAATTTTGTTATGTTTTTATTTCTTACAACTACCCACGTGGATACTTTTGAAATTGTTGTTGTTCAAAGTTGTAAGATTCATTGTTTTACACGTTGTTTCTTTAAGTTTCTATTTTATTTTTTTATATCGCATACACTTTTGTTGGCTATCACTAATTCTTTTCATCTATTTGCAGAAACCTCTACAATCTTCATTCATTTGACTTGGTTTTGGACTTCAAATTTGAAGTAACAAAAATCTACTCATGAAGCATTATGAAGGGCTGCTCTGTTTTGCAATAATTATAGTAAATATATACAAGAAAATTTTGAGATTTGTAAACTGGAAACTCTTCTTAACCCATAAAAGTATGTGAAAAAGTATGTTCCTAGATGTACACATAATTTTATGCATAATCTACATATTTATTCTCACTCATCTTGCATGACAATAAAATATGTCAAAATGTGTTTTCATTTAAGGACTTAAATGTCTCCATGTATTTAATTGATCAAAGCAAATTTTCAGAATTTAAAAACTAAAAGTTTCATGTATTTTTATTTTATCTACAACTTTCATGTTTTGGGTTTTTCTATTTGAGTTAGTTTTCATGACTGAATTTGTCAATCTTTTACTAATGGGCTTTATTGGCAACAACTAATCTAAGACTAGCATGTTGTAACTTTATTCATTTGAACATGATTTATATCTCTTAAAATCATATAAAAAATCGTGAGCATTCTCATTGAGTTCAGAGCAATTTAAGCTTTTGAATTAGGTCATTTGGTTAAGAAATAAATTAGATAACAATTGGTAATCAAAAGTGGTTCAATAGTTAATTCAAAATATATTTTCACGGACCAAAAAGATTTCTTAGAAAAAATAAATAAAGAAGGTCTTCTATAGTGATTAACACTTACTCAAATATTTCACATTTTTTTACTTCTATTTTTTATTTTAGAATTGTTACTGATGCTGCAAGAAACGTACCGGATCAGCCTTCGTCTAACGGTTCGGATAATCCCAGCAAGAAGAACCTCCTCGATCGGATCTGCACACACGAAACAAACACGTAAACTAGCCGGGGCTTCACCAGCGAAGGCTCTCCGGCGTGAGAATAAGAATCCGTTTATGTGAGATAAAACAAAGAGAAATCAATTGACTAGAGTAAGAGTCAAGAGAATTCGTTACCCGTTTAAATAGCAGTTCCATTTTGTTGGGTATGAAAATTATAAACCACTCCTATTACCTAGATTTGATTGATCCCATAACCTTATTTTTCTTTTTGTGGACTTTAGGTTTAAATTGTAAGAAGTTTTATAACTTCATTAGTTAAGTCCATTTTAGTATAGCTAGGCTTAGAAGATCAGCCCCTCAAATTTTGAAAAAATGCTGCTGCTGAAAGACTTCTGCGAAATTGGCCAAGTCTGCCAACCTCACCTAGGCGACCGCACATAGGCGACCGCACCAGTGACCGCACTAGTGACCGCTAAGTGACCGCATACCTTGGCGACCGCAAATCCAAGTAAAGACAAACTTGATTTGAACGTTGAAAATTCAAATTTGAATTTGGTCGTACAAGATAGTACATCTGGACCACTAACTTCTGCAACTACAAGACAAAGATATAAGCTCCAATCAGAATGCTCCAGCTCATCATCTTCCAACAGCTATTTCTCAACCCAAGGCTATAAATAGACCTTGAACTCTTCATTGAAGAGTGCTGAGATTCAAAGAGAGAAATTGCTGTCGAAATACTTGGTGATTGAAGATCATACTCAAGATTTCCAGAATCATTTGAATCTTTAAGCTTTCGCCTTCAAATCTTTAAAGATCCCCAGCAAGCCTTCAAGAACATCAAATCTCAAGCCCAGCAACACTTAAAGATTCATTAGGCTCTCAATCATTTAGATTATATAGAGATCTTGATTCTTTACACACACACACACCGATTGATCAATCACATAGATTGCATCATTAGGGATACACCGGTCTAAGTCTAGGATTTGTTCTTCATATAAAGTAGGAATTAATTCAAATCTTCATCTTTGTAATTTGTACTCAAGAGAATTAATATATCCTCCATTCAAAATCTAAGACTGACCATCTTGGTAAATGACGTAGATCTTTTAACAGATCGAACCTTTCCAAATCATTGTGTCATTTACATTCTGCAAATTTACTTTCTGCAATTGTTCTTATTGTTCATATTGACTTTGTTTGTCGTTTAGTGTTTTGATCTTTCCAGATAATCAAACGATTGTGAATTGTGTTTGTTGCTTGCCTATTGCCTAAGTTACTACTTCTGACTACTTATCTTTTGCCAAAACTCACTGACACAAAACTTCATTTTCAACCTACCTCGTCAGTAACTTTTGCCGACCGCACATAGCTGACCGCAAGGTTACCTTGCCGCTTTGCTTGCCGCATTGCTTACCGCAAATTGAACCTTTCAAACCTCCATCTTTGCCGACCGCAATATTGCTGACCGCACTATTTGCTTACCTAGCAGTTTTTAACTTCAAAACCAACTCTACTTTGTTTTATCGAAAACTTCCGCTGTGCATTTTACTTTGAACTAGTGGTTTTTACTTGACCATAAATTCTAAAGTAAGCATAAGGTTGAATTTTGAAAAGGGGTTGACAATTTTAAATAGGATATTCACCCCCCCCCCTCTAGCCTCTTTTCATACCCTTGTTGTGTCTTTGGGACCAACAAGTGGTATCAGAGCTAACACCTTTATAAAACCTCTGTTTTTCAAGCTTAACAGCTTGGGTGCCGATTCAAAATGGCAAGTCAGAAAACTATGGCAACGGTTAACTTCACTCACGTTCCAGCGTTTGACGAAGATAACTTTGACGTATGGAAGCACAGCATTCTAACTCAGTTCTACTCCATGGACGAGCAACTCGGCGATTGTCTTACCATTGGACCATACTTCCCAATGAAAGCAAATCCGAATCCAGAAACCAATGCAGACACACCGTCGATCAAGAAACCAAAAGCTGAATGGACAGATGAAGAGAAAAGACTAGTTGGAATGGATGTGAAAGCAAAGAGCATACTCCTAAGTACTTTGAGTACATCTCAGCGTCGACAAATCATGGAATGTGCTACCGCAAAAGAACTTTGGGATGCAATTGAAGATTACATCGAAGGAGATCAAGCTTGCAAAGAAAGCAAAAAGTTTGCAATTCAAAGAAGATTCACCAACTTTGCCAAAATCCCCGGTGAATCACTCAGAGCCACATATGATCGTTATTGTGAGATCGTGAGTACTTACACCGCACTTGGGAAGAAGCTTACCAAGAAAGAAATCAATGTTAATTTTCTTGCCGCTCTTGGTTCTCAATATCTTCATAAAGGAAACACTCTTGAAGATACCAAGTTACTAGATGATATGTCACTCAAAAGCCTCTATGCCAACCTCAAGGTTTTTGATATCAAGCTCCACAACATTGAAGAAATGGAAGGAAAAACAAAGAACTTGTCGTTGGTCGCTAAAAAGGAAGAAATGGTCGAAGAAGAAGATCCAAAAATCTCCACGTCTGAATTACTAGATATGGACGATGATGACTTTGCTATGTTCGTGAAAAGATTTCAAAAGTTCAGAAAATCAGCAAGGCCCGGATCATCAAGCAAAGCTCCTGCAAGGTTTTCAAGGAGCAGCTCAACAAGTAAGAAAGAGTACTCTAACTTCTCCAAGAAGAAAGAGGATCTCGTTTGTTTTAATTGCAGGAAACCCGGTCATTTCGCATCAGAATGTCCAATTCCCAAATTCGAGTACATGAAGAAGAAAAGCAACTTCACTCCTAGATACTCAAAGCAAAAGGGAATGGTCGCTGAAGAGGACTCTGCCACAAAAGAGTTAGCTACCTGGATAGAGTCAGACTCTGATGAAAGCGACGAGGATTCTGAAGAAGGTCACATTTGTTTGGTCGTTCATTCCGATGATGAGGATGAAAATAAAAATCGCCGCTCACCAAATGCAAAACCTAAACGGATAAGCTATACAGCTGATGAACTTGCTGAAAAGGGATTCCTAATTCCAGTTCAAAGGAATGGCGATCTTCTATTTTCTAGATGTGATGTAAGTGCAGCAAAGAAGGCTCAATACAATCCCAAGGTGAAGGAAGTTCTGCTTACCACTCCACAAGTCAAGTTTGACATTTCTCCCGACGAACAAGAAAAGATGTTTATGAAAGCTGAACAGGTAATTAGTAAGTTTGCTGGCATGAAGGAAGCTTTAGCACTTTCAACTGAAGAGATTTCCCAGCTTAAGACGGAGAAAACTCTACTAAGATCTGAACTCACCCTCCTTAAGGAGCAGATCAAGAGCATGACTCCTCTTACTGATCGAAACCGTTTCTTAGAATAACAAAATGTCATATTTAAAGTTAAAAACGATGAATTGGTTGCTGAGATAAATGACCTTAAACGGATCACTAATGAGTGGACCAATTCTCGTGTCACTATGGAACAAATACTAGAATCCCAAAAGTCTAGTGGTGATAAAGAAGGCTTGGGATTCCAAACTAGTGACAACTTTAAATGTGCATCTTGTTGTGAAAGAGATGAGAAATTTACGCAGCAAACTTTGGAAGAGTTGAAGGCTAAACATCATGTTTCAAAGGGTGTAGGACAAGAACCAAAGAAGAAACTAGTGTTCAATTATGTCTACCCTAAGAAGCAAACTGGCAAGGCAAAGTTGAAAGGTATTGCCATGGATGAACCTGCTGCTGCGGCAAGCACCAGCAAGGTCGCTGAATCTCCTTACCGCACTCACCTACCGCAAGGTCAGTCGACCGCACCTAGGAGGTTGGCTACCGCAAGGAAACCAACGACCGCGGGCAGTGCCAAGGCGACAAAGTTCAAGTGGATGAATTTTGTAAAGGCGACCTCATCCATACCAGTAAATGATGTTGTGCTGAAAACTTCAACGAAGTTTGTTAACCCTCAGCTGGGTGGCTTCCACCATTGTTCTGTGTGTGATGATTATGGTCACAAGGCTGCTGAATGTCTTTTAAGATTCACACCCAATCTTAGAAGGTTTAAACCACCTTCTGTGAGGCAAGTGTGGGTTGTCAAAAGCTGCTAATCTTTAGGACCCAAAATAATAAAGGGGACCTCGATCTTAAATGTTTATTTTGTAGGTCCTCTGCCTAATGGTCGGCCACTCCAATGAAACTACAAGTTTATGGTATCTCGACAGTGGATGCTCAAGGCATATGACTGGAGATATCAACCTTTTGGAAAGTGTCCGTAATGAAAAAGGTCCAGCAGTTACTTTTGGCGACAACAGCAAAGGAAAGACTATCGGTTATGGAGTCATCAGAAAAGGAAAAATAACAATTCAAGATGTTTCTCTAGTTACCGGTCTAAAACACAATCTTCTCTCAATCTCGCAATTTTGCGACAAAGGATTGCAATGCCACTTCACTTCAACTCATTGTCTTATCAAGGATGGCAACTCCGGCGTCACTTTGCTCAAAGGGATTCGTAAGAAAAATGTTTACATTGTTGACTTTAAATCTACTTGTATTTCTTCTAATCTCTGTTTTGTAGCAAAGAATGTTAGCGAAAATAGTTGGCTTTGGCACAAACGACTAAGTCACTTAAACTTCAAGTATCTCTCCAAGATTGGTAGAGAAAATCTAGTTCGTGGTCTACCCAAGGTAGCTGATCACCACGATGAAAAGTGCTCAGCATGTCAACTAGGCAAACAACCAAAATCGTCTTTCTCCAGCAAGACGACTCCGTCAACTTCAAGATGTTTGCAGCTACTACATATGGATTTATTTGGACCTGTCACTACCGCAAGTATCGGAGGCAACAGATATACATTAGTTGTGGTAGACGATTATTCAAGATATACGTGGGTCGAAATGATGATCTCCAAAGATGATTGTTATGACATTTTGACCGCGCTCTTTAGACAGCTCCAAACTCAAAAAGAAGACGACCTAGTCAGTGTTCGATCCGACAACGAAACAAAATTAAAAAACAACGGCGTCGCTCAATACTGTGACGACCACGGCATTGACCACAATTTTTCAGCTGCTGGAGTTCCACAACAAAATGGTGTTGTGGAAAGAAAGAACAGAACGTTGATAGAGGCAGGAAAAACTATGCTTGCTGAATCGAAGCTACCTCAATATTTTTGGGCTGAAGCCGTCAACACTGCTTGCTTCACTAAAAATCGATCCCTCATCAACAAGACTTACAATAAAACACCCTATGAACTTTGGAGAGGAAGAACCCCCAACATTGCCTTCTTCAAGATTTTCGGTTGCAAATGCTTCATTCTCTACAACGGTAAAGAACATCGAGGTAAATTTGCTCCGAAGGCCGATGAAGGTATATTTGTTGGGTATGCTAAACACTCAATAGCTTTTCGTGTATTTAATAAAACCACTTTTAAGATTGTTGAATCTGTCCATGTTACTTTTGATGAACATTCTCTCCTTGAGCCACATATGGCTCCAAATGTTACTGATGATTTTGTTGAGCTTAATGAGACAGGTACAAGTCAACCACAAAATCAGTCAACTCAAGGAAATCCATCTACCTCAACAGCTCCTCCACCTCCCTCACATGAAGCACCAGAAGCTACCACATCTGCTGCTACCTCAAATGGAGTTGAAGTTAAAACACCCATCAATGTTGAAGAACCTATCCCTCAACTTACCTATGATTGGGATGGCACAAATGATGTACCACTAGAAGACTTGCAACAACCATCAACTCAACCAGACCTACCTCATGAAGTGCACGAGGTCAGAGATCACCCAATTCAGAATATCATTGGTGACCTACATTCTGGTGTTCGAACAAGAAGATCAAATTATGATGCTCTTACCGCATTCATATCTCAAGTTGAACCCAAGAAAGTTGATGAAGCACTCCAAGACTCAAGTTGGGTTGTTGCCATGCAAGAAGAGCTCAACCAATTTGAAAGATGTAAAGTTTGGAACTTAGTTCCTCGACCTAAGGATCAAGAAGTGATTGGTACAAAATGGGTGTTTAGAAATAAGATGGATGAGAATGGAAGCATCACAAGAAATAAAGCTCGGTTGGTTGCACAAGGATATAGACAAGAAGAAGGCATTGACTACGACGAAACTTTTGCCCCCGTTGCACGACTTGAAGCTATTAGGATATTTTTAGCATATGCCTCTTTCAAAAGATTCAAGCTTTATCAAATGGATGTGAAGAGTGCATTTCTCAACGGCGAACTTCAAGAAACCGTCTATGTCGCTCAACCGCCCGGATTTGAAGATCCCAAATTTCCACATCATGTTTACAAACTTCAAAAGGCTTTATATGGGCTCAAACAAGATCCACGGGCATGGTATGATACACTATCTAAATTTCTCCTAGATAAAGGTTTTAAGCGTGGTAAGATCGACACAACTCTATTCAATGCTAAATATCATGATCATACTTTACTTGTTCAAATTTACGTCGATGATATTATATTTGGTTCCACTAACGAATTGTTGTGTAAGCGATTTGAAAACTAATGAAAAGCAAATTTAAGATGAGCATGATGGGAGAATTGACATTCTTCCTCAGACTTCAAATTAAACAATGTGCTGAAGGCATCTTCCTCAACCAAGCAAAGTACACAAAAGATCTCATAAAGAAATTGGACTCGACAATGCAAAAGCATACGACACTCCTATGGCTGCTGGTAACAAGTTGGATAAAGACTTTAAAGGTAAGAAGGTTGATCAAACCTTGTACCGAGGTATGATTGGCTCTCTCCTATACTTAACTGCTAGTAGGCCCGATATCATGTTTAGTGTTTGTGTTTGTGCTCGCTATCAAGAGGATCCTCGAGAAGCACATCTTATTGCTGTAAAACGTATTATTCGATATTTATCTGGGACTATTAACCTTGGACTTTGGTATTCCAAAGATTCAAATTTTGATCTTATAGGTTACTCAGATACAGATTATGCAGCATGTACCATCGACAGGAAAAGCACAAGTGGAACTTGTCATTTCCTCGGAAATCGACTTGTTTCATGGGCAAGCAAGAAACAAGCATCAGTTTCAGTATCTACTACAGAAGCTGAATATATAGCTGCTGGAAGCTGCTATTACCAAGTGCTTTGGATGAAACAACAATTGGTCGACTACGGAATCAACGAAGGAAATTGTCCAATCTATTGTGACAATACATCTACCATTGCTGTGTCCAACAACCCTGTCATGCATTCGAAGACCAAACACATTGATATCAAATACCATTTCCTCAAGGATCATGTTGAAAAGGGTAACATTCATCTAGAGTATGTGAGTACTGACAATCAAATTGCAGACATTCTCACCAAGGCTTTGGATTCCAAGAGGTTTAGGTTTCTCAGAGGAGAAATGGGTATGCTAGAACACTAAATATCTTGTCCTTATGATTTATGTACTAATGTTTTGGTTTCTCCAAGTTTCTTCAAATAAGTAGGTACCTAGCAACTCTGTCGACCGCATTGCTTCAACCGACCGCGTTGCGTCTACCGCTCGAATCAAGCCAATATCATTTATCATGATACATGTCGACCGCCATCTTCTAGGTTGCCGCGAGTACCTACCGCATTGAGTCTACCGCTTAGTGGCAACCTCAATGTATTTTGGTCATCACTCATGCCTACCGCATTGTTCATCGACCGCACCATACACGGTCGCATTCACAATATTTCGACCGCATGCTATTGTTGGTGTTGGTGCCCTAGGCACGGTTGTTGAACGTTGTAAGTTATCATGATAATAAAGAGATAATAGGATTATTATTATGGCTCGTGTTTGCTTATAATAATCTCCGTCCCTAGAGCTTGTCAAGCACTAGTATAAAGGCTAAATGATCATGGGATGATCATGTTAGATTTATGGGTACTTGTTTGGAACAAGGTACTGGACATGACCTGCGGTATGAGATTTATGTCATGGTCGATGTCATATATATAAATCTCATATTAGTTATGTCATTTGAATCCTTGGACATGAAGTTATTATAGTCTTCCACTTGATGAACATTATGTTTGACATATTCAAACGCTGCCTTAACACGGTAGTTATAAAGGGTATGATTGGCATGATTGGATTCACGTAGGGAAGAATAATAAGCCAAATGGATTTGTCCCTCTTCGGAGAGATGTCAAGCTTGGGCCTCTCGAAGGAATGATGTTGATGAAATGTTTGGCCAAACTCAAATGGATTGATTGGATCAATGTCATTTGGATTATCAACATATTCGGAATCGAGAAAGTATTGAACAATACAAGTTGACTTGTTGACCATGACTTGTGTTTAATGACATCGTGGACAAAGGGATTATGACATGTTCTAAAAGGAATGCGAACTTGTATCTAGTTATACTATTTGGGTAGGTATGACGGTTTGCTAGAACCTAATCATATCTTATGGTTTCATGTTTGAACTCATTGCCAACTTAGTATAATCCTAGAGGGTCACACACAATAGAACGAATCCTAAATAAGGACTATATTGGAAATTTGGAAAAATTGGATTTTTCTGGGCCTTTGGGCGACCGCCCAAATGGGCTGGGCGACCGCACAAGAAATTGGGCGGCCGCACACCTCAGTTTGGGCGGCCACACAGTACTGTCGGGGACAGATTCCTAATTTGATTCGGAAAGGAATTTTGGACGGGTTTAGACACAAGTTTCCTATTTGGAATAGGTCTAACTTGTATATAAACATCAAAATTCGGCCAAGAACAGAACCTAATGTTTTGTGCAAGCCTCCAAAGAGTTTGAGAGGGTTTTATTTTGTTCTAAGAAATCCTAGATTGAAGAACAAAATTATACACAAAGATAATTCCATATAGTTCATATTAATTGTGAAAACGTGTTTCATAATTTGGTCTAGCAACCAAGATCAAGTGTTCTTGATATTCGTTCGTGGTGTGGATACCGCTAGAGGGTGAAACTTATCATCTTCAAAGTTCATGATTATTACTATGATCGTGATCAAGTTTTCAAGTCTCTATCGAATTCAAGGTTGCAAAATCAAAGGCATCAAGGGTTAGTATTCTAGTATTCATATTGTTGTATTTGACTTAATCATATGAATGGATCTATGGGCTTTGGGTTTCATTAAATTTTAAATGCTTAATTCCGCTGCGCATGTGACTACGAAACCCAACAGCTATACGGTAACTTCACTTCATTACTTACCGCACTCGTGGATTCCAGGTAAGTGTTCTAACTTTAGAGATATTTAGGAGTGATATTTTTTTACTTCAAGGGCATTAAGGTAATTTTCATTATTCCCTCGCTTATATTTATTTCAAATAATTATAATATTTTTGCTCCGCCGTCATTGGCTCTCATTTGAAAACAAAAAGGACTCTTTTGTCTGTCAAATCTGATTTGCAGAGTTAACTTCCCACTTTTCCACCTCTCCACATCCCCATAACCGCCTATATACCCCTTCCCACTTAAACTCTTCCCACTCTCTCTGCCCCACTCTCTAACCCTCTTTCTATCTCTACATTTTCTCTCTCTAAATTCTCTCTCTGTGTACTCGTCTCTCTCTCTCTATTTTCTTCTATAAATTCATGGCTCGAGTTGATAAAACTCACAATAAATCATCCTCTCTCCATCCTTCACCTTATCAATCGCGAATGGTATGATTTCGGCCCTTAAATCTCTTAATTTTTGATGAATTTTTCGAATATTTGCTATTTTAAATGGGTTTCTCAAAAACTTTCCATATTCTTCCCACATTCTTGATTTTGATACTTTCTAGGCTTAATGTTGCTTGATTCCTGTTATAGGATAACATTCTACATCTCAATATGTGATATTTCAAGATTTTTTGATGATTTTTGGAGATATTTACCCACCCGAGTTTTCGAAATTCCGCCCCCCCATTTCGTTTTTTTTTCTTCGATTTTGTGCATGTTGATTGATTACTTGATGAAATTGATGTTATATTTGATCTTAATCGGATTTTTCGGATATGGGTACATGGTTTTTATTCGATTTTTGACGATGTTTGAATTTCTGGGTTTAGCTACAGTGTATATTCTTCATGTTCATCAGCGTGTTCTTGGTGTTCTTGATAGCTTACTTTTTGATCCATTTTCCTTGAGCACACACACTCAAAAGGTGTTTGTGCGTGTTTTGATTCTCTAAAATTCTCCTCTTTCAAAAATTCCTTGTTTTCAAAATTTCCTTGCTATGTGTGTCGACCGCTTATATCTTATCGTGATACTGACCGCATATTATTCTCCCTTACCATATAATTGTTTACTTACCGCACCATTTTCTTTACCGCGTCACTTGCCGCACCTTCTTTACAAGTGACCGCATGTATTATCTTTCTAACTTCTCAATTTTTTTAGGACACTAAACATTTTCTACCTGGACTCCTAATGGACATTGAAGATCTCAAAGAAGATGCCATTGGGAGGAATCTCATCAAGCGATTTGAGAAGACTGGGCTTCTACCTTTTTTCACTTTTGATCAGGATTTTCATGTTCCCGCTCTTGTTGACCAGTTCTTTGCGACCGCTACAGAGGAGACCGGTCGAAGCAAATCCGGCAAGATAGTGAAGTTCATTCATGCTGAAATTGAGGGTCATGAGATGACCTTAGATGTGGTTAATATTGGTGAAGTGTTGGGAATCAAAAAGAAGTCTGGTGTTGTATATGCCACGACCGTGGCTGATAATGAATTGAAGGCTCTTGCAACGCGCTTGGTTGGTCATACTCATGTCACCAAAGTTCCTCGTAAGGAATTTGATGAAGTCATGTACCATATCGGTCACCTAGTTGGCCACTCTATTCATTGCAAGACAGGTAACCAGGCAAACTTCAATTCCTCCCAGTGGACTTTGTCTGCAGCAATTTATTTATGTAAAGACATAGACTGGTGTCAGGTCATCTATGATGCCCTGAAAGAAAACATCATTGCTTACAATAAAGAAAAGGACAAGGGCACTATCAAGTACCGCTCTCACAGCAGATTCATCACCTTTCTCATGACTCACATTAAGGAACTTCGCAAAATCATGTCGAAGAATCGCGAACTTCTGCTTTCCATTTCCAAGAGCAAGCTCTTTACCATCTCTACCATGAAAACCAATTTCCGTTCTCGATTTGGAAATCGTCTTTATAAGACCTATCTTGATAAGGATCCTCATGAGCCATATGAGTCTCCTTCCAAACACAAACCCTCTATGCCGACCGCTAGTGATGACGATGACGATGAAGAAGAGTATCTCCCTGCCGCCCCGGTCAAAGGAAAAGGCAAGGGTATTGCTGTTGAGCCTACCGCAAAGAAATCATCACTTGCCGCAGGTATTAGATTCAAGGAACCATCCACTAAATCAACTCACTCCACTTCTCCTCCTCGCAAGTCGACCGCATCATTAAAGTCACTTTCCGCACCATCTCTCAAACCATCAAAGACTCCTTCGACCGCAACTGTTCAGGGGGAGAAAAAGAGAATTCACTCCCTCAGTCCGGTCAAGGTTGTCAAGAAAGCAAAGGTTGCTGCATCTCCAGTCTTCACTCCAACTGGGTCTCCTCCTCTTACCACTGCAGATGTAGTTGATGTTGCTCCTACATTGAAAAAGGTTGCACGACAAGTTTACTCCCTCAGGGATGAATCAGACAGTGAAAAGACTGATGATGAGAAGTCAAGTAGTTCTGATAGTGAAGCTGATGAAAATGATGACGATGATAATGATGGTGGTGAAGACAAGCAAGTGGATGATGTTGGTAGCAAACAAGGAGACAGTGACGACAAAGATAAGGATGTGAATGTTGATAGCCCAACTTTCGACCGCCCCGATGTTGCAGCTCAAGAAGTCACCACGGTAGATGCCACCGACCGTACTGTCGACCGCACCCATGTTGTTTCTCCTACCCACTCTCATATTCCAACTCCTCCCTCTCCGGTCAAGAACGATGACATTCCGGCGTCCGCAGGACAGGTTGCCGCCCTATTGACCGCAGTTCAATCCTTGATTAAGCTTCAAACTGAAAACCAATATGCCATTGCTCAGTTGACCGTAGAGGTAATTGATCTTAAGCCCACTCAGGCTGATTTGAAGCTAGAGCTCTGCTCTCTTCCCTCCAAAATGATTGACACCATTAAGGGGGAGACAGTAGCTATAACAAAAACTGTGAAAGATATTGTTCGTGGAAATACAAGTTCAAGTTCTGCTGCCATTCAACCTGCCGCACAAGCCACTCCGACCGCATCTACATCAACCGCACTGTCCACTGATTTCTTGGTTACCCCTCGACTCTTGAAGGAGGCTCTGACCATTCAAACCAATGCTCTTAACCGTGGACTTTCACGAGAGGTTGTTGAAGCCTCCATTGAAATTCACAAGCAGTTGGATATGGTGAAAGTTGATTTGGTCCATGAGCTGAAAAAGATCAAGTTCAGTATTGAAAAGGAAGTAGATATTGCCATCAAGGCCTCTCTTGAAGCTCTTACTGAAAATCAAGCGAAGAAGCTTGAAGCTATCAAGGCTGCCTTTTCAACTCTCAAAACCCCGCTTGACTATCAGGGTACCAGAATTGAGGAACTGACTAACACAGTTGTTGGTTCATTTCAAGTCGTTGAAAAGAAGTTGGTAACTTTGGAAGAGTCTGTGCAAAGATCAGTTGGAAGCATAGTCACTGAAGGATCCATTCAAGTTGCTGATGCTGGTCATGGAAATGTTCATTCACAGGCTGAAAATGATGAAGGCAACAATATTGATTTCCCGACCGTGAATAGCTTTGACTACATGCTTGCCAATGCATTCACTTGCCCCATTATTCATGAGTTTGAAGATGAAGTCAAGATTCCTGGATTGGATATGTGAGCTGACCGCCCTCCTGACCGCCTGTCCGACCGCAGCTCTTTCTTGACCGCCATTTGTTTTGTTTTTATAGGCTGGATGCCTAAGACAATTTTTAATTATGTTTAACTTATTTGGTCTGTAACTCAACTATTATCTCTTTTGGATTCGTACTCTTATGCTTCACTGCTTTATTAATTCAGAGTACCAGTTATGTTTGATGCTCTTCATATCCCTCACTTATTTTATCTTTTTGATTTGCATCAAAATTATTTCTATTTCCTAGGTTTAGACTTTATTTTATTTTTTTAGGAATATAGAAATCTATAACATTGACTTACTGTGTGTGCATTGACTTGGGGCATGAACTTAATAAAATTAATTTCTTGAAACATGTTATTACCAAGTACAATGAATTTAGTCTTTGTTATAGTAGGTAATGGCCTCAATCAAATAGGGGGAGATTGTTGGGTATGAAAATTATAAACCACTCCTATTACCTAGATTTGATTGATCCCATAACCTTATTTTTCTTTTTGTGGACTTTAGGTTTAAATTGTAAGAAGTTTTATAACTTCATTAGTTAAGTCCATTTTAGTATAGCTAGGATTAGAAGACCAGCCCCTCAAATTTTGAAGAAATGCTGCTGCTGAAAGACTTCTGCGAAATTGGCCAAATCTGCCAACCTCACCTAGGCGACCGCACATAGGCGACCGCACCAGTGACCGCACTAGTGACCGCTAAGTGACCGCATACCTTGGCGACCACAAATCCAAGTAAAGACAAACTTGATTTGAACGTTGCAAATTCAAATTTGAATTTGGTCGTACAAGATAGTACATCTGGACCACTAACTTCTGTAACTACAAGACAAAGATATGAGCTCCAATCAGAATGCTCCAGCTCATCATCTTCCAACAGCTATTTCTCAACCCAAGGCTATAAATAGACCTTGAACTCTTCATTGAAGAGTGCTGAGATTCAAAGAGAGAAATTGCTGTCGAAATACTTGGTGATTGAAGATCATACTCAAGATTTCCAGAATCATTTGAATCTTCAAGCTTTCGCCTTCAAATCTTCAAAGATCCCCAGCAAGCCTCCAAGAACATCAAATCTCAAGCCCAGCAACACTTAAAGATTCATTAGGCTCTCAATCATTTAGATTATATAGAGCTCTTGATTCTTTACACACACACACCCCGATTGATCAATCACATAGATTGCATCATTAGGGATACACCGGTCTAAGTCTAGGATTTGTTCTTCATAGAAAGTAGGAATTAATTCAAATCTTCATCTTTGTAATTTGTACTCAAGAGAATTAATATATCCTCCATTCAAAATCCAAGACTGACCATCTTGGTAAAGGACATAGATCTTTTAACAGATTGAACATTTCCAAATCATTGTGTCATTTACATTCTGCAAATTTACTTTCTGCAATTGTTCTTATTGTTCATATTGACTTTGTTTGTCGTTTAGTGTTTTGATTTTTTCAGATAATCAAACGATTGTGAATTGTGTTTGTTGCTTGCCTATTGCCTAAGTTACTACTTCTGACTACTTATCTTTTGCCAAAACTCACTGACACAAAACTTCATTTTCAACCTACCTCGTCAGTAACCTTTGCCGACCGCACATAGCTGACCGCAAGGTTACCTTGCCGCTTTGCTTGCCGCATTGCTTACCGCAAATTGAACCTTTCAAACCTCCATCTTTGCCGACCGCAATATTGCTGACCGCACTATTTGCTTACCTAGCAGTTTTTAACTTCAAAACCAACTCTACTTTGTTTTATCGAAAACTTCCGCTGTGCATTTTACTTTGAACTAGTGGTTTTTACTTGACCATAAATTCTAAAGTAAGCATAAGGTTGAATTTTGAAAAAGGGTTGACAATTTTAAATAGGCTATTCACCCCCCTCTAGCCTCTTTTCATACCCTTGTTCTTTGGGACCAACACATTTCATAACCTACAACAATAATCTTTCTAATCTAAATATTGAGACGTTCGAATTATTTTCCAAGTGAAACTTGGACACTGCCTCAATCCGGCATTTACAACACCCCCCTCGGATAAAATGTTGCACTAAGCACTAGATATGCAAAATTCGGGTTTATGAGAAACCGCGAATCAGACATCTCAAAATTTACGAACAATCCTTATGCAGTTCAAAATTATTTTTTACTTAGTCTCAATGAAAACAAAAACAAGTTTAAATATTTATTTTATTTTGGGATAGAAGTGGTAAAAAAAATGTACGGTATCGACGTTGGTAAACAGCCTCTCGTGTAGCTCCACTAGGCTGCCCTCAAACATTGACATTCGGTTCTTTGAGCAGACTTAGACTTAGGTTGTGTTTGATGCATCAAGCACTAGATGCTTGATGCTTAATAGAATATAGAGTAATTTGGAGGTATGATGCATTTGATCACATTGAGCGCTAGATGTCGAGTGTTGAGTGAGGCTCTTATTCGTTAAGCAAGGATAATGATTCTCAATCATTAAGAGGGTGTTGAGCATATTCATGTTGGATGAGAGAAATAAATCATTCATCTTACCTCCAAATTACCCTACATTCTATTAAGCATCAAGCATCAAGTGTTTGATGCGTCAAAAGCAACCTTACTCCGTCTTTAACAAACTCGAAGAAGGGGCCCGGATACAACAACGTGTACACGGTGAACCAATCTTAGGCTCCATTTGTTTTCCGGAAAACATTTTCCGCATTTTCCGGTGTTTGTTAAGCACCGGAAAATGGGGGAAATGTTTTCCGGAAAATGGGTTCCCCCCTTTTCTAAGGAAAACGTTTTCCTTACCTCCATCTAAGGAAAACATTTTTCGGAATATAATGATGACACAAAATTATTTTTGAACACTCCTCCACTCCGCCTCGCTAGGGATGGCCAACGCCGGTTCCGGTTCGTTTTTTATGTGAACCTTAACCGGCCCTTGGTTACACCGGTTCCGGTCATCACAATCCGGTTCCGGTCCGGTTCCACGCTACTTTTTTTTTTTTTTTTTTTTTTTATCATACAATAATGAATAAACATGTTAAAATTTATTGAAAAACAAGGGATTTTATTTTTTTATCATACTCTAATGAATAAACAGGTTAAAATTTATTGAAAAACAAGGGATTTTTTATTTTTTTAATGGAAACGCCGGTCCGGTTCCAGTTCCGATTCCGGTTCCGGTTCGCCTTTTATGTGAACCTTAACCGGCCCTTGGTTACACCGGTTCCGGTTACTCCGGTTCCGGTTTATTAGCCGGTTCTCCCCGGTTCCGTGCTTCTCCGGTTCCAGTCCGGTTTGGTCATCCCTACGCCTCGCCCCTTTCCCACACCACCCATCCCACCTCCGCCCGTACCCCCCCCCCCCCCCCAAAAAAAAAAAAAAAAAAAAATCTTTTCACTCATATTAAAATTATTTTTGAACACCTCCCCCACCCCTACTACCCCCACCACCCACCTCCACCCTACCCCACCATCCACCCACCCTCAAAAAAGAAATTTTCTTTTCACTCACATTAAAATTATTTTTGAACACCTCTCCTGGCCCCAACACCACCCATCCCACATCCCTTCAATTCTTTTCTCATATTAAATTATTTTTTGCTCATATGAAATATTTTTCGAAAAACATTTTTTTTTAGATTTACTAAACAACAAAAAACATGTTTATGTCATTTTCCGAAAAACATTTTTCGGGAAATCATTTTCCGGAAAACATTTTTCGGGAAATCATTTTCCGGAAAATGTTTTACCAAAACAAACGGAACGTAGTGGGAATCTCTGTCTCTCCAACTAGTAGTACAATATAATTCCTCCCAAATTTACCCCCGCGCATTCCCCCCCTTCTCTATTCATCGTCCGGGCCCACAGAGCCAAACCCTCGCCGGAATTTATTGGTTCACCGGAGATAATTTGAAATGGTTTCCCCAGAGACCACCAATTGGATCTACGACTACGGATTGATTGATGATATCGCCGTTCCCGGTGTGACTTTCGCTGCCCCAACTTCTGGCTTCAGCTGGTCAATGCCGCCGCCCTTGAATGCTTTATCCAATAACCCCAGGTAACTTTTCATCCACGCCCTCATTTTTTTTGACTGTTTGAGTTTATGTTGTTGCTCTTTCCACTCAATTGAAATGGGAGTACGAGATAGCAACACTTGATATTGTCGTTTCTTGTTTTTTCTTCAATTTATACTGTTCTAATTAAGTGCTCAAATTCAGCGACAAGAAAGAGATTTTTGCGGCTTCAGTCCCACTTTTTTTTTTTTTTTTTTTTTTTTTTTTTTTTTTAGCAAATTTTTGTTCTTGAAATTTATCTGAACTGCGTTGAAATGAGTCAGGGTGCAATTCATTGCATGATTGAAGCCGTAGTTTTTGGGGATTTGTAGGATTATTTAATTATTGGCATGTGAATGTTCCGTCAATCAATCATTTTAGAAGCTCCTTTTGGTTTGATATAATGTTGTATGGACCTTATTGTCTATGGAGTCCCCAGCATCTTTTCGGGCCTAGTCCTTTTTATGTATTCTTTTCTTGGGTGGTGGCTGACAAAGTAAATTACTCACAGTGTAGGGCATTTGCAGTTTACCTATTCCAGGTTTGGTTCTTGAAAGGAGGAGAGAGGGTAAGTATGAAATGCCTCTCTCGCTCTTCTTGAAACTAAGCGGAGTATATTTGCCTTTTCCTCCTCTTGTTAAATTGTTTCTTGGCGTTCCATCACAACTTGTGTAGATTAAACATAAGGTTTAATTAATTATGTTATGCATTTTGTGATACTTAACGATGTGGTTCAATTTCTATAGAACGAAAGCCTCTTTGTATTGTGTAGGGGTTTGTGTTGGGAACTATATGTGTCAATACATAATGGATATTGAATCTCATGATCTATTCAGGAATGAGATTTTGGTTAATGTTTTGCATTAGATTGTTTGTATGTTGGTTCCTTGTGGTCGTTTGTTACTGATTGGGAGCTGATTCATGATTGAAATTAGTTAAAAGAGTGGAGGAGCTATAACCGAAATGGCATGGATTTAATTATGCATCGGGTGCTACTGCAGTGGTGAATTTGTATCCGAAAGTAATAAGTTCTCCTCTGTTTGGGTCCAAATGATAGTGTTTGAAAAGTATTGATTTATGTACTATGATAGTTTTCGAGTAGTGCCCTTTATTTCTATGGACTAAAGTAGTACTTCCTCCGTCTCAAAATAGATGTCGTTTTGAGCACTTGCTCAATTCTTAAGAAATACAATTAATGCATGTGAAAAAGTCTCATATACCGCTAAAGTAATCCAATTACCTAGGCAATTAAATGCTTGTGCAAGAGATATTTCACTAACATTAATAAGGGTATAATTGGTATACAACAACAAAAAAGCCTTGAAAATAGTAAACCGACAAGTATTTTGAGACAAAAGTCAACTCCCAAAACGACATGTATTTTGAGACGGAGGGAGTAGTTCGTTATATGTCTATGACTATTAGTATGAGGATTAAACTAAATGCACATGAATATATTAACTGAATTTTCCGGTAGGACTCATTTCAAAATAGTAAGACTCTCCAGGTGGAATTCAGGGAGTTTCACTGTCCGGTGTGAAACAATGAAGTATTAGAGTACCTGTCCAGCTGTCCTTTTGATTTTGCTTTTGGAGAAAGCATAAAAACGCATTTGGTTGACTTTTTTCCATAGGGGTAGTTACCAGCAAAACTCTGAGGGTTTAAATAGTTAGTTGTTGGATGACCTTTTCTTATCTAGTAGGTTGCTGTTTTGAGGCCTACTGGCCTAGAGAGTTTAAAATGGAAATAGTTCCTTTAAATTACATTCGCATCATTGACTACTACTCCCTCCATCCCAAAATGAATGTCGAAAAAATTCCAAATTTGCTTTTGATCAAAAGCGATTTTTTTTTTTGGGCATTCATTTTGGGACGGAGATAGAACTAAGGTGGTGCTGCCTTTGCTCTTTGGAAGCATGGATTTTCTTGTTTGAAAATTGAAACTGTTATGAAGCTGAAGGATATTTGTACTCTGTAGCGTAATTCTTAGTAGCAGTTATGGAGGAAAATAGAAATTTGATCGATGAACTTGATTATAGTTGCATTTGGCACTTTCCTATCCTTAAACTTCTTCTTTGGTTTTCAAACACGCCCCCCCCCCCCCCCCCCCCCGTTTTCTTGTTTGATGTACTGTATTTTCAGTGTGGAAATTGAAGGCTCACTTGGGGAGTCAGATGGACAAAAGGAAAATGGCTCTAAAAAGCGGTAATCACTACTTTCCCTGTCAGCTGTAATGCATAATCTTTGACTACGTGATGATGTACGTAATGTTCTAAATAGAAATGATAAGGGTATTGTTGCAAAAACTTATAATGCACTAAAGATTGAATTTTTAATCACTTTTTTACGTGGCACATTCGTTTTAGTTGTATATGTGTAGTGCATGTGGAAGTGAAGAATAATCTCAGCATCTATCATGCCTTTTCTTTTGTGTATTCTTCTTACTGGCATGGCGTTCTTATTTTCTTTGATGGGTTGTCCCTTCGCATCTTAGCATGTTAGAAAAATTAAGTGGCGGATCTAGAAATTTTAGTGAGGGGGTTCAAAGATTAAGGTAACGGAAAAACACACTATTAAAAACGTACAGTTTAATACTGCTGAAGAAAAAAAAAATTCCATCCGTCTCATAGTACATGTGCATTTAACTTGTCAACGTTTTTAAGAAAAATGTTTGACTTGTCAATGATAAATTGCACTAAAACTTACTCCGTACTTCATTATTTAGAAACACGGCGTTTTAGGACAGACATAAAAAGGAAAGTGCGCCTTTTTTATTGAACAGAGGGAGTAGTAATTATGGAGAACTATATGTTAAAGTTTCAAACATTTACGACATGCGACTTTTTAGTTAGACATAGAATTAAAAGTAGTCAAGCATCGTAACATCTTAAAATTTTTAAAATCTCTAGTTTATATATTGACTTAATGTTTTGTTTTTTGTTTTTCATAGTAGGAAAGGAAAGCATGCTTTGAATTTTTTGGGATAAAATGTTTAAAAGTATGTTTTGAAATTTTTGGGAGAAAATGTTCATACTACTCTCTAATGACAAAGATGCATACATATTTTTGCGAATTCAATTTATATAGTTTTGGTTTTGCAAGTATATAATGAAATGAGAAAAAATTGGTAAAAAATATTTATGGAAAAAGTTTTAGAAAATATGCATTTATATTTTAATGAACTTTTATACTCCCTCTGTCCTGGAATAAATGTCCTACTCCCATTTTCATTTGTCCTATAATAAATTTCTTCTTACTAAAAATTGGGTATGAAGTTTGGTGATCTTCCTATACTGCCCATTCTAATAGGCACAAGCATTGCAATGTCATAGGAGGTGTCACTCTACCCATATGAATAGATTGGGGCAATCAAGGAAACATAACTAAAATCTTAAAAACATTGACTTGTCAACTATGACATTTATTCCGGGACAGAGGGAGTCTAAAATAGACACTTATTTTGAGACGAAGGGTGAAGGGAGTATAAAATATAAATACATAATTTTGAGGGGGGGGTCATACTATATAATTGTAAGGGAGGGGGGGGGGGGGAGGGGGGCAGTTGAGGCATATGTAGCATATCACAAGAAAGTTAAAGGGTTAAAGTTTAAAAAGTGCAGGGGGGGAGTCAAGTTACCCCTCTGAGACTTATGTACATCCTCCACTGGAAAAAATGGATATTCCTGCTTGGCCAACTAGCCAACTACTATATGTGGAACATTTTCTATTAAGTTGAAAGTAAAAATTGAATGAGAAGAAAGAGCGTCCGTGAATGACACAGTACCAATCTAATGGTCGATAACCTTGTCTAGGAGACTGCATTTTACCAGTACAGTCATTGTGTTGTACACAGAACAAGTGACGTGTGTGATTCACAATATATATGGCCCTCAGCCTTATAATGATACTCCCTATGTCCCAGAAATTTAGTCCCTTTACGAATGAACTTTGAGTAATAATTTAGGCTACTTTTGATTATCTATGAGAATCTAAAAATTGGTAATGATAGTATTTATAATGGTGTATCAATAACAAGTTGTAAATTTTCATTAAGATAATTAAAAGTAACCTAAATTATTGTTCAAAGTTCATTCGTAATAACAACGAAGAAAGAGGGACTAACTTTCCGGGACAGAGTGAGTATTGGTAAATACGTGCTTGTCTCATCTCGAAGAGTTTCACTTTCTGTTTTTAGTGTCTCATACAAAGAGCCAATTCTGAATAGTGAGTTGATACATTCACATGTATCAGATTTTCATCTAAAACAATCCATAATACGGAGTATTAAGGTATCTAAGAATGAGTTAGTTAATGTTAATCCTTAAAATGTTTCGACATTTGAAAATGGAGTACTGAGTCTGAATGGAACAGATGGAGTTTCATATAGTGGCTGGCCTATGACTTTTGGCGAATGATGATTCTTATATGGTAGCCCGCAAGCCCCTGTCCAGCTGGAGTCTCTTTTTTTTTTTTTTTTTTTTTTTAAAAAAAAAAAAAAAAAGAAAAGAAAAGAAAAAAGATTATGAGTCTCCCAACAGCCCAATTTGGTTGAACAATGCAATCGTTCTACTTCTAATCTTTTATATAATACGGAGTACCAATTTGGTATGTCTCATGGTCTTCTTCAAATTGTTTGCAGGTTAAGATCTGAAGTCTCAGGTGGATCAAGCACCAAAGCCTGCAGGGAGAAGCTGAGGAGAGACAGGCTAAATGACAAGTGTGCTCATGTTCCATACTCTTTCTTTGTCTCCCTCATCTCTCCTCCCTTTTTGCATCTCATTTAAATATTTGGAAATGTGCCTATAGGTTTGTTGAACTGGGTTCAGTACTTGAGCCCGGAAGGCCCCCCAAAACCGACAAAGCTGCCATTTTGATTGATGCTGTTCGAATGGTGACTCAGTTACGAAGTGAAGCCCAAAAGCTCAAGGACTCAAATTCAGATCTTCAGGAAAAGATTAAAGAGCTGAAGGTCATCTAATTCTCTCTCTCTCTCTCTTTTTTTTTTTTTTTACTTGACTTAAATATAAAGAGAATACTGCTGTTTGACCAACATATTTAGGCTGAGAAGAACGAACTGCGTGATGAAAAGCAGAGGTTAAAGGCTGAGAAAGAGAAGCTTGAGCAACAGCTAAACACCATGAACGCCCAGCCAAGCTTCATGCCTCACCCACCTGCAATTCCTGCTGCATATGCCCAAGGTCAAGCCCCGGGCAACAAATTGGTTCCAATCATTAGTTATCCAGGAGTCGCCATGTGGCAGTTTATGCCACCTGCTGCAGTTGATACCTCGCAGGATCACGTCCTCCGCCCTCCAGTTGCCTAAGTTGGGCAACCAACCCTTGTATACTAATCTGTCATTTCTCAGCGACTATATTTTTTTAGTGTTGTTATTGGATCTGTATGTTGATGGAAAGATGTTTTTCTGTCTTGGATCTTATACTCCCTCTGTCCCAGAAAGATAGTCCCTCATTTTTCATCGTTATTACGATACGAATGAACTTTGATCAATAATTAAAGTTACTTTTAATCATCTTAATGAGAATCTAAAAGTTAGTATTGATAGTATTTATATTAGTGTATCAATAACAATTTTTTAATTTTCATTAGGATAATTAAAATTAGCCTTAATTATTGCTCAAAGTTCTTCGTAGTAACGACAAAAAAAGAGGGACTATCTTTTCGAGACAAAGAGACCCAATCTTGGTCTTTGTAAAATGTACATCAAATTAAAGTTAACTTAGCTGCTCCTTTAGTTATCTTCTTTACAGCTGAATAACCAGAAATGTCTCTCAAAATCAATCTACTACAAACTATCAAACACTTGGAGTGCAATTTATTGAAATGCATTTCAAGTAGAACAATCTTATATGACCCAATCTTGGAGTGCAATGTTTTATTCAGATTCGGGATGGGTTCGTTAGGGTTCTTAAGGTATGGGTCGATGCAAACGTAGAACCTGAGCATGCGAGAGGGATAGAATTGTAGGAGAAGAGGAAATTTTGCACGGATTGTAATAACGTGCGAGAAGGATATTTTAGAAGCTTTTGGATACTTTTATACCGTCTCAAAAAATATATATGGTATTATGGTGTATGTAATATACAAGTAAAGAACAAAGAACTCCCCAAGCAAAGGCGCGGATCATCAAATTTGAAGTCTGGTAATGTTTTCTTCTTTCATCAAGATTTGCAGGCCTTGAACTTGTGAAAAAAAGCTCTTTTCCTTAGTTTTTCGACTTCTCATGTACATAGCATCCTAACATTTGATGTATCCATTTTTAAGATGCTCTGATATGACAGCTCTTGATGAACTTATCTGAGAAATCAACATATTTGGCCCATAGTTTTCGAAGTTCTGGGAATGCTATATCTAGCCAAGGCTTTGCTCGACCATTAAAATGGATTACGCCAGCATTTTTAGCATCAACTATACTTGTGTTGTCCTGGTAACCTAGCCCCAACATATGCCAGAAGGGATTGATAGCTTGAACGTGGCCATGGAATGCGATTAAACCTGGAGGTAATGTTCCTAGCTGCCATAAACTTAGGTCTGATTTCAAGTTCTGCAAGAGAAAAGGAGCTCAAAAACATTACAAGGTTACAAGATACTCCTCCGTCCCAAAATAAATGTCGTGTTTCTAAACTAGGAAAAAGTCTTAGTACAGTTTTACCATTGCACATGCAATGTACAAGTAAAGCACAATTCTTAAGTTGTGACATTTATTTTTGGGACGGAGGGAGTATGTTCAAAAGGACCATTTTTTTCACAGAAACATGTGAGTTGAGATTTGATTTATTTTTTTTCCTTTTATTTTTACCTGTTCAATCCAGTAATGATATGTTTGGCTTATGTTGGTCTTTCTCCAAGCCTCTAGATCAAAAATGTTCATGCCGTAGGCCCATGCACATTCATTTGCATCAAAATTCTTTGCAATCAAAGGATGGGAGAAATTTAAATAACTCTTGAACCTCTTTGACATTACATACTTATCCCCTCCCCTGCATGTTTCGACTGCTCCGTTTACTTTCCCATTCATGTCAATGTCCCATAAAGGCGAAAGATCAGTCTGAATCACTATGTCATCATCTAGGAACACTACCTTTTTAAGACTCGGAAACAACTGCAAGAAAAGACCATGATGAGACCACTAATAAGAGAAAATCAGAAGTCCCAAATGGGACTTAAGTCAACTGGATCTACAATAGTACTAACTCCGTCCCAAAATGGATCCAGAGCAAACTTGAAAAAAAAATTGGGCATTCATTTAGGGACGAAGGGAGTAGAATTTACCTCTGGGAGATGAATTCGAATGTGGTTCATCAACGAATTGTATTTAGGACTTAAAGCTTGCAGCTTTGCTGCAATGACGTAAGGTTTTTCAGTCTTATTTGCAACAATGGCTGATGAACCGCCTCTAAACTGTGAACGCACCATTTGATCTTTCTCCATGGCTTCCAAAACAGGAACCTTCCCCTTAGTAAACCAATCAAAATGGTGCAATCCTTTGACCTCAATGATTGCAGGGGTCAAAGGGTGGAGTGAGAACCAAGCTTGCATTGGAGAATATGTCTTTCTGTCCGTAATAATATGTAAGACAACCTTTTCAGGGTGAAGAGAGTTGTGAACAAGCGATGATGCAACAACAGAGGCGGCTAGGATGTTGTCTGAGGCTAGGACAAAGTGAAAGCAGGAGTTGTCGACAAGTGAAGGCACGAGTTCTGCAGAGGGGAGTTGGAGACGGGCGTTTGCGTTTGTGGCATGCACGTTGGCTAGTCTTAGAGCAAGACAGTGGAGTTGTTTCGGGATGCTGCTGGAGGCTACATGTCTGTACAGGTATTCTTGTATTTTTGCTGTTCTTGTCTTTTGTTCAAGAAGGGTGACCTGAAAAAAAAAAAAAAAAAAAAAAATGTTGTGTGAGAATTTGTCCTAAAATCTCTTGAATGAGGAGTATGTATGTGTGAGAGAGAGGGATCTGGGGCCCATACAGTCGGATGCACGGGCAGTCCATCTGTTGATTGATGTGTTTCATTAAGGGTATAACTGTCTTTTGACACTCCACTCCCACCAATAGGGAACACCCATTTGGACAAGATTAAATATGGAGTATTGAATGCATTCGACTGCTGTGTACTTAGACTGTACTGACATCAAATTCGTGCGTGTGTGAGAGATAGAGCGAGAGAGAGAGAGAGAGAGAGTACCATAGCCTTGAGCTTGATGGCAAAAGTAGCTGCATCAGGTCTGGTGTCCTCCATTGCAGCAAGAAACTCTTGTAAACTTTGAGGAACATCAGACCCTCCTTTTATTTGAATTTGACTCTCAGGGTCCTCCAAGACTTGATAAATAACTTCTGGGACCTTTGCAGAACACCAAATACTAACTTTTATCAGTGTCAGATATTCTCTAGTTATTCTACTAAAGAAGATGTCAGAAAAGGGATTAAGAGATTACAGCTGATCCATGTTTTTCGCCCAACATCCTCGGTCGTAATCTTTTAGTTAAGCAACCTGTCGTCAATTAGAAAAATAAATAAATTCAAGATCACTACTAGACGCGTAAATTTGATGTGATTTAGGAATCACACTTGGATATATGTTTAATTTATCCAAAAGCGAAATATTTTTATTTATGATTTGAAATTTGAACATTCATTTGATTGGGAATGGGGACGGAGGAAATATAATTATGCAGTATTGAATAAATATTTAGTGATAATTAAGTTGGTGTACAATCCACATCATTTGGTGTTTGAACATTCCTTATCCCGTTTGTTGAACAATCAAATCTTGTACTACTACGGGATATCTTAGTCGGCATTTTTTGTTTGTTGGAGTATAACTATTTTATTTTCCCTCTTTTTATTTATTTATTTATTTATTTTATTCAATTTAATAAGATGGTTGTGAAGAATCAATGGCTTAACAACAAATCACCAAACAAGCTCATCTGTTTGAGTTCGTTATTTACAACAGCTCAAAATTACAATGACTTTAACTTTAGTGTTGAACTACTTGCACAAACACGAATATTTTCCTTTTATTAAATTTTATTGATCAATTTCTAACATAACATTTGTCAATTTTTATTATTTTTTTTTTTTTATCATTTACACAATGTTTTGAAAAAACACGTTTTTCCAATACTTAAAGGAAAAACAATTCTTAAGGAAAAACACGTTTTTCATAAAACCTACTCCCTCCATCTCAAAACACCTTGCACACTTTTGAGGATGCACGGGTATTAATGAATGAGTATATACTATATTCAAAAGTATTGTGAGTGGGAAAGAGGTCGTGAGTATGATAAGTTGAGTGAGATTTACAAGTGGGGCTCAAAAGTAAGTGTGTGAGTATGACTAGTGGTGTAGAGAGAATAGAAAAACAATAAATTTTGAACATTTTAGGAAATGGGACTTACCAATGCGACACTAAAAATGGAAATTTGTCATAATTCGAGTGAGACGGAGGGAGTATATCTATTTTAAGACAAACGGAAATATTTATCATCAAAACTAGTGACATTCTTGTTAGATGCTAGCTGCCGTACTGGCCTTCACGTTTAATACTACTTGTTTTTTTTTATCTATGATCATATTAATATTTGAATATATTGGCAGTCACATTATATCATTGACCTTCCATGAAATCATGAATCTTTGTTAGTGTGTGTGTGTGTGTGTGTTGAGAAATGAGAAGCTGCTAAATTAAGGAATGCAATGAGTAAAGATACATACCTAAGGTGGAGCACTTGGTTTGTCCATCAATGGAGTCAACTGCAGCCAACACGAAAACGAAGCGAGCAAGAAAAGTAAAGAACAAAAGGGAATAGAAAAGCATGCGATACGAGAACTTCCTCGAACCAAATTTCACTTTGATGAATTCTCTCACTCCTTTAGCTGGCAAAACCGTAACGTGGCGGAGACTAGGGGATATATGGAGCTGCATTTTCATTGTTGTTTACTAAACTGAGAACTGAGAAGCCCACAAAAAGAAAAATCACCAAAAGAAGATATGTGTTGAGTTGCAAAGAGCCATTGCCTGTAAATGGAAAAGGAAATATTTGGTTTGGTTTGGAATTTTGGGTTTGGATTTGGGTGTTGTAGTTTTGCTGTCTCTTACCTAACCATGCTTAGAGTTTAGGTTATGGTGTTGAAGATTTTGGAGGGTTTTGTTTATGGTAATAGAATTGTATGGATGTTTTTTTTGAAGGGTTTGTTTGAAGGAAAGAGACATTGGGCTAAGAAATTAGGGTGGTGAGTTTTTCATGGGGTTTGGGTTTTGGCTTTGGTTTTGAAGGAGTTTAGAGAGGGTTGTTAAGAGGAGAGAGAGAGAGTTTTTTTTTTTTTGAAGCAAACAAATACTTTTATTAATAAATATAAATAAGATGACGCTCCACAACAGTCGGAGGCTCATCTACAAGTTCAGAATTTCTATAAAGACGTGCAATCAACAACAAATTACCCGCTGCAAAGAAAATGCCTAACCCATCTCGAATATCGAAGCCTAGCCTTGAACCGAATTTCCATTGAACACCCTGACGAACAATGACTTGTGATGCCCAAATGCTTCTCCAAGCATAACTTGGATACAGCTCAACAATGACTACATGGTAATAATTTAGCGTTGAAAACTGAATATTCAAAAACTTAATTTGAATTATTTTTAGACATTTATTTTGAGACCGAGACAATAAAAAACAGTCGAAGAGATTAGGTTTGTAGTAACAGTGATGGACTCATTAATGTGTTGTCACAATCTAAAATCGGTATGGAACCGCTGCACCGATGTGAAAGTTGCACAACGTATAGTAAAACGTTTTCTACACAACGTAAAAACGACCGAAAAAGTGTTAGCTACTGAAAAACGTTTTACATTTGCAAGCACGTTTTACACTAGGTAGAAAACATTTTACAAAACGTTGTACAATTTTCACATCGGTGCAGCGGTGTACCTAACGTGTTGGTGCAGCGGCTCGAAATCCTATCTAAAACTGACGCATATGTCAAATTGAGAAAATCGAGAGAATCCATATTGAGAAGTCTCAAGTTCAAAATTAATAGAATGATGAACTCTTTCAAATGTTTTAACATGCGAGATTTATTTACCTTTTGTATTGTCTAAAATGTTACAAATTCATAAGCAACTAAAAGTAGAAAGTAAATTATTGTCCAAAGACAATAAAGAAAGGAGGGAGGGAGATAGTTTGGTGATGCATAGCTTTGCCAACACATGAAGTTTTTGGGAATGGATGGAAACAGAACTTCTAAATGGAAAATGACACTTTCTACAATCCAGTTTTGACACTTGAGACCAAGTCTAGGGCCATGTTGACTTTGGCTGTTGGTTAGTTGGAAATGACACTTTCTACAATCCAATTTTGACACTTAATGGACACTATTCAAATGTCTTTTTTTTTTTTTTTTTTTTTTTTTTTTTTAAATATAATACTTCCTCCATCCTGGACTAAAGTTCTTAGTTTGATTTTACACGGAGATTAAGAAAAAGTAAATATTGTGAGTATGAAAAAGTAAATAAGAGAAAGTAGGAGAGATAAAGTGTGTAGGGGGTTTTTGTTGTGAGAATGACAAGTGGGTCACATGGTCTATTTTAAGTAATAAAGCAACTAAGAACCTTAGTCTGGAACAAACAAAAAAGGAAAGTAAGAACCTTAGTCCGGGTAACAGAGGGAGTAGTAAAAATTCATAAATATCTTTACTATCAATCTGCTCTTAAAATATTAGTTTTTCAAGTATAAAACGAAATTTGAAAAAAAAAAAGAAGATGTAGTTAAAATATCAATACCCTCCGACCCAAAATGATCTTCACATTTGGCAGTTTTCATTGTCCCAAAAAATTCTTCACATTTCTACAACCTAAGCTTAGAAGTGCCCTAACAAAACATGATTAGTGAATCAAGTGTTTATATCCTTAAAAATTTTGAATAGTCAAATGTGAAGATCATTTTGGGACGGTGGGAGTATTTAAAGACACATTTTGATTCTAAAAATCATTTTTTTTTTTTAACAAAAACTGAGAAAGAGGTACCACTCAATTAGTTGTTTATAGTGAAATCAGAACTACCACGACTTATTCCTAAAAAAGGGACAATAATATGCCATCGTTTACAAATTCCTATGGTTTAACATTCTTGAAATTGAACAATCACTAATTTTAAAAATGAGAGTAACATTTTGGGGGGCGCGAGGGAAGGTAACACTGTATGAAATTTATACCCTCCCTATCCAGAAAATAAGACGGCCTTCTTTAAAATGGGAAAATCACTGAAATATGCAACGTACCGGGTGTTAAAAGTCAATTAATGCAACGTAGTGCTTACTTTTGAAAATAGACAACGTACTTGCTTATTGTGTATCAAATAATGCAACGTAATAACTTTTTAGCCTCTACTACGTTGCATTAATTGATACAACTTACTTCAAGTACGTTTGTCAAATTGTACAAACTTTGCATTATTTTGCATTATTTGATACAACTACTTCAAGTACATTTCACAATGTAAGAAGTCGCTACTACGTTGCATTATTTAAAATTAGATGGAAGGAGCACAAGGAGGGAAGCCAAAATTCGGACAAAAGATAGGAAAGTTGTAAATGATGCCTACTACTTAACATCATTACAACATATTATTGAGTGTGCATTCAGACACAGTTTGACATATTTAAATACATAAGTTAACCAGGAAACACAATTTTCACATCAAAATAAACCCCATTACCCTTACTCTTCTTTACACTTATGACCACCCCTTATAAACACACCTTAAAACCAACCTCCCAGAAGCAAACCTGCACACCATATAAATTATGAACCCGGTGTTACTTTCCATATTTGCCCAACATATGTAACAAGCGGTTTACATTCGAAAAACCAGAGATTCTAAAAGTTTACCTCTAATCAAACTCGCCCTCTTCATCTTCAAACTGATTCTCCGTTTTAAGTCCTTTTATGTCATTTGTTATTTACAACCTTACGCCGGCTCTTCCTCGCTGAGCTTTCTCTTTTATGTACAATCTCATTACGGGTGTCTAAAGTCAGGCTGTCATCATTATTTACAACATTGCCCTTGCTATTTTCTATTTGCGTCTCAAGACCAGCTTCTTCTTCAATGCCATTGTTAAGTTCGGCTACTGGGTCAACACCAATTGTCATGGAGTCGAGAGAATCGCATGTGTCCTCACACTGAAGCTTGCCATGTTCAAAAAAGTCGGGTTTCTGGGGAATCACGCGATCATTGCTACCTAAATCTTGACCAGGAATCCTAAAGTACAAACAGTTTACCAAATTACCATTTCGGACTTGCTAATATTACAGTCCCAGCAATCTTTGGTCAATCAAGAATAATACTCTCTCCGGCCCAAAATGTTGTTCCCTCTTTTGTTGACGTTAGTACGTAGGCACTTTGAATATAAATTGAGTTTATTCCAATTATCCTAATAAGTATATAAAACTTGTTATTGATACATCATTATAAATACTATCAATAACAAGTTTTATACTCCCTCCGTCCCATTTTAAGAGTCAAACCATTTTAAGAGTCAAAAAATGGGTGGGTTCAAGAATTAAGGAAAAGGTGATGTGTTGCGAGTGTTGATAGTTGGGTAGGAGAGAGAAAGTGGGGTAGAGAAGAGTTAGTGGATAATTGTTGTGAGTATGACATGTAGGACCCACTTTCTATTTTAGGATTTTGACTCTTAAAATGGGACGCCCTTTTAGGAATTTTTTGACTCTTAAAATGGGACGGAGGGAGTATCTCATTAAAATAATTAAATTAAACTAAAATAATTGCTCAAAGTTCCTTCGTAATTAAAAAAATGTGGGAACATCATTTTGGGACGGAGGGAGTTATAGGCAATGAAGTGAAGTGAAGCAAAGAATAAGTTCAGCATACCTTGCCATCTGAAACTTTGGAGTTGGAATAAAGTCAACAGCTGGAACCAAGTTCTTGGACCTAGCTTCAACAGTACGAGTTGGAATCTTTTCTATCTCAAATTCACCTCCTTGAGAATCTTCTTCCAGTTTTGTATCATCTTTAATAACAGACTGGAAGCAAACCTGCCAAGCACAATCAAGTAACATAAAAGTCAAATACCTAGTCAAACACGGAATTCCCAATTCGGATAGTATATAAAAAAAGAGAATTTTCAACAGCCAGTTCGAGCACCTCAGGTCTTGCCCATAACGGACCCCGCTTTTGATGCATTTGTAACTCCGCTTCAGAAATATAAATATTATTATGTCTTTCCTCAGAACTGGTCTTCTCTTTCGTGGCGTTACTCTTGCCTGCGGGATAGACTGTATCCTTTTTCATTCCTTCAGGATACACTTTTCTGCTGTCTGAATATCCATTTTCCCCATATATGTCAATGTTATCTTCTCTCTCCCTTCGGTTCTGTTTCTGACATATATTCCATTTTTGAATCGGCTCAACCACTAATCTTGGGTCATTTTCTGAAGCCGATACATATGTGGGGTTTGATCCATGAACAGGTAGCCCCAAGGATAATCGTAATGCATATTGTATCAGTGAACCAGAAGGTGAAAAAACAAGTATATGACTTTTTGGTTTTGAATATTCACTATCGGAATATAAATCATTCCCTTTGCAGTTATGAAAAGCAGAAGCGATAGCACCGGAAAATAAGCTCCCCCTGCCTGCTGCAGCTGCAGCAGCACCAGTAACAGTGTTTTTCCAACCATTATTTCCGTTCCTTATTCTGCTAATGGCGGAGAGTGCAACTGGTGGGCCCGATGCACTGAGATTCTGCTGATTAAGCATTTGTGGGCTTGAATTTAGCGGGCCCGCAGTCATAGGCTGAGCACTTGCACTATATCCACTAATATTAGGAGTAAAGCAAGCATCAGCAGACTGAGTACTTAGGGAACTACCAGATGGAGATATAGCAAACAGATGGCTAGTACCCCTTGAAGAACTTATCATAATCCACTGACTGTCAACACTAAAACTTATGTCCTGTATAACCTGTGCAATTATTTACAAACAATCAGGTCAATTTCCAAATGCTGTCAAAGCTAAAAACATGAAAGAATGTAACAAATTATACTCCCTCCGTCCCAAAATGAATGACCGAATTTGCTCTTCATTTTAGGACGGAGGGAGTAGCACATACAGCATTTGTAAAACCGCGTTGAAGCCTGTAAAGGTGAACATAAGATGCTCCTCCAGATTCAGAATTTGGCATCACTCGGAAAACATTGATGTTATGACCTTGAACTGAAGCAGTCACCAAAATGGTCCCGCTAGGATCAAAGCACAACGATGATATAGGGCTCTTATGCGCTTTAAACTGAGAAATGACTGATTTACTAACAACGTCTCTAATGATCACCTGATACATACGCAATGTAACTCAAGAAAGGCGTAACAGAAGGATAACAACCATTGATCAAAATTCATATTTAAGGCGTGGATCGCAATACAAGCAGTCACTTTCAATATAAAATATTCTTGGTAAATCATAAAAAAGAGAATGAATACTCTCTCCGTCCCAAAATGATAGTCCCATTTCACCTTTTTGTTTGTCCTCGAAAGTTAGTCCCATTTTCAAAACTAAGGCTTCAAATCCCTGAATTTCCAAAACTCAAAATGTAACCTCAAAATGTTTGACAAGTCAACCGGGACCATCAATTTGGGACGGAGGGAAAACAATTCTGACTACTACACACGTAGAAGGTGAAAAAGAAATACCATTCCAACACTGTCCGCATCTGCAAGATGGCCATTAGCAACTCCCGAGTCTTGCCATCCCAGATTGCCTGGTTGCTGCGAACTGCTGCCATCTGGCAACAGTTCAGAGTAGTACCTGGAAATCGTTTTATAGCCCATATCTCCTAGTGTAACGATTCCCGCTGCAAGTTGCTTGCTTGATTCTTTTGCGTAATGTGCAACCACACTCCCATTGGAAGGACCGGGGAAACTTGCAGGAGAGAGATGTTGTGGACTGACACGGCCCGCATTTGACATTGTAACTTGGGGCCCACTATAAGCCATCCATCTGGGGCCCACAGCAAGAGGTCCTATACTTCCAAAACCCAAAGAGCTCGTGACTATGGGATTTGTCAAGATAGTGTAATCCCTTTCTAAGGTTGCAGCATCGAAACAGTGTACCTGCAATATATATCACCTCAATCTCTACTTTTACTAAAACATAAAGAAAACTCCCTCCGTCCCAGCTCCAATATGCACAGTTACTCTTGGATACATATTGAAAAACATTGTAAATGGAAAAAGTGTTGTATGTTAAAATTTAAATGAGTGGGATTTGCGAGTGGAGCCCACAATTTAGTTGTGTGAATGCAACGTACAAGTCGTGTAGGGTTAATACTCCCTCCGTCCCAGAAAGATGGTCCACTTTTGACTTTTGATGGTCAATACAAGTGAACTTTGACTAAATAAAAATGTCAATCCAACCATCCTTGTGAAATTCTAAAACTTGTGATTGATTAATCATCAAGTGATTTATCAATCACAAATTTTAAAATTTTATTGGAATGATTGGATTGATAATAATCTTTGGTCAAAGTTCACATGTGTTGACCGGCAAAAATCCAAAGTGGACTATCTTTCTGGGACAGAGGGAGTATAATAATAATAGTAAAAGATTTTCATTTTAGGAAGTGTGGCTTATCAATGACAAAACCCAAACGGGTAATTGCGCACATTGAGCTGGGACGGAGGAAGTATGTGAGACTGGAAAAGTATAAAAGCAAGAATACCTGAGCTGCTTGTAAAACAGCAATGACCCGAGAGCTGCACCTAACTGAATAAACAACTGATCTGAATTTCAATGATCGTACATAAGATTGAGATTTGAAGGAATAAAACCATACTGCATTTGGCAGAAAACCACCATTTGATTGATCACGGCCATTTTGGATGATCCCATTACTCGGAACGGGTGAACCATCCTGAATGTTACCACCCCCAGAAAACGATCCATCTGCACAAATTGCTAGCAGAGGGCGACTGTCAACAAACTCATCTCCGGACCGCTTTGATGCTATTGGTTTTGGTAATAGTTGCATAAACGAAGTAGGGCCGTCATGTCGGGAAACTAGGTCACGGACATTATTTGCTTCTTCAACATCCCAAACCTGGAAACCATACCGATACCCCAACAAGAGTACTTGGCGAGTGATATTTCCCTCACATTCTAACTTGTCAAACCCTGCCCAGAGCACCTATAGTATAAATGCAGAAAAAGAATTAGTCCTCTTCTCTCCAGAATAATATTCCTACGAACTAAGTATATGTCATAGGGGAATGGAAGAAGAAGATCCATTTGAAAATGATGAAACCGAAAATACAACCAACACTAACCGGTTAAAGCACAGAAATTATACTAACAAAGCTATAACATTTGATTCATTACTCGTAAATCGTAATGGAGATGAAAACAGAATAGAAATTATAAGCAACAGGAAACGAAGTAATTAAAGAAAGAAATGTAGGAATTAAGCACCGACAAAAAATGGAAACAAGAAAACCAAAAAGATATACTCGTGTAAACTCATAATTGATCAACCATCTAGCAAACACGTGGCAAATCATATTACCAATGTACACAAGGAAGCATTAATAAACCGACAAGCAAGTATCAAACTTTCCGGATTATCAGGAAATATCGTAAGTCCACTTTGAATTTATCATTCGCGCCGCTAAAGCGAATAAATCCCAAAAATATTTTGTCGGCAAACAAGGTAAAGTAAGCACGTGTTAAGCCCAAGAATCTGTGTCAGTCGTCAGCTAATCGACAATAAAAGAGTTTCGAAATCAATCTCCCAATCTCAAGCGATCACGTGCAAACCTCTAGTAGGCATACCGTTCACAACCTCAACCAATCTATAGAAAAGAGTTGAACCCTTGCATATTTCCTTATGATTAGTTTAAGGAGGATGACGACACAAGACAAGAAACAACTAGCTTGCTTCACAACATCATCCAAAAATATCATTCTTCCAACAGTTATAAGCTTAGGGTTTCTGCTATTTTGTACTTCGATATCTGATATAAAAGTTACTCTCTCCATCCCTGAATGAATGTCCAAAATACATTCAATGGACATTTTGAAAATGTTTGTTTTTTACACAACTTAATGGCGAATATGAACAAATATTCTTGTTATTCACTTTCCAAACATTTAGTTTTGCAAGTATAACAAGAAAATTGAATTTTATTTTTTTTGGTAAAAAGATATTTATGGACAAAGTTGTTTGCAAAAAAGACATTCAAATTGGGACAAGAAACTCTTGAAAAGGGACATTCATTCACAGACCGAGGGAGTACCATTTAAATCTAGCGTACTAGCTGCAACAATATAGCACCATATCAAGGCAACAAAGAGTTTCCGGCTACAATTTAAGCAGATGTTACATAGTTTATGCAGTACGGAACCTCTCCTCACATGCAAATTTAATTATTGAAGCAGGTTTCAGATATTGCATGCAATAGAAAACCGCCCACCGTGTAAATGTCAATAGTTCAAAACCTTCATCAATGAAACTGCTAATATCCTAATTTATACTCACATTTTACGCGGGTTGCAAATCAATGAAACCCTATTCAGTTAATCTATTCCATTTTCTTTTAATGGTTCTTTGTTATGCTGTGAATCTTCAAAACCCTCATTCATTTTTCTTTTTCTTTTTTCATTTCTTTTAATTAAAGATTCACTTTGTTATGCCGTGAATTTCGGTATCCAGGCGAATAAATGCAATTGAATTTATACAATCAGATCAGTGTAATCAATCTATACAAATCAAAGTTTTCACATTTCAGATAAAAAATTAAAGAAGTTACAGACCTGGTCATCATTACTAGTCTCCCTGTCCACAATAGCGGAGGCAGCCGAAGCCGCAGACCGAACAGTGGAAGCGACGGTGGAAGCACCGGACGAGACGATCCTCAAGTAAGCCCTCAAAGACGTCGGAATAAAGCTGCCGCTGCCGCTGCCACCACCACCGCCGCTTGCCCTACCACCTCCCTGTGATGAAGATGATCTCTGTTCATCATTCCTCATCGCCAGAACTCAAAAAACCCTTAATCAAGAACACAGAAAATCGAAAAACAAGCTTCTGATTCCCCCAAATCGCACTGATCATAACCTCAATCTCAATCTCAACCCAGTTCCTTTATAAACACGCATACACACAAATTGAAGCTTACATGTGGCTTCTCCAATGTCTTCCACACCACCGCCGGAAAAATCCAAAAAACCTTACTTAAGCAAAAGCACCCACAAATTCCGCCTTGCGAAGTAACCCCTCACCCAAATCACAAGAAAACACAAACTCTTCAATTTTTCGTCGTCTTCCCAACCTCTCACCCCCTTTTTTCCCCAAATTAAATCTATGTATTATATGTTACACAATCAAATCCAACGAAAAAAAATAAATTGAATTTGAAATGAATATAAACAATTTTTCTAATATATTTTTTTTTTCTTAATCAGCACAAGGGATGAAAAAAATATACAAATTTACAGAAAAAGTTAGGGTTTTTATACGGGGAAGTGAAAAATTAAAATTTGAACTTAATTGTAGTATAATACAGAATTAAATATACATATTTTGGTGTAAATATATGTATGTAGACATGAAATTAGGAAAGAGGAGAAGAGATGACGAAGGAAAGATTGGGGGATTATAGATCGAATTGAAGACAAGATAATGAGAGAGAGAAAGAAAAAGACTCATTTTTTACGTCTGTGTATTTATAATTTTTTTAATTTTTTTATTTTTTTGTATGTGGGTGTGTGTGTGTCAACAGTTTGTGTATCGTGATTGAATTGAAGAAGCTGAACCTCTCCCTCCCCACACGTCTTGTTTGTTTCCAATGCATTTTCTCTTCTTTCAAACTCTTCAATCTCCAAAGTCAAGATATCCAAACATATACTATTTGTAATTTTTGGGGTTATATATAATTTTTAAAATGTTTTATTTTACTTTTTTTTTATGAAAGATAAAAAAAAAAAGTAAAATAAAACATTTTAAAACATAATTTAAATAAAGTATGAGAATGAGTTTTTGTAAAAATATTTTTTCAATAACACTATATAAAAAAAATTATACTATTAAAGCAAAATTTTGTATCATTTGAACTGATTTTTAATTTGTATATGAGGGATTTTAAAGCTCAAATATAAGAGACAATTATTCTACATCGGAAATTAAATAGCCAAGCATTGACTATATAAAGATCTTGGGCTGCTCCTCTCATTGTCAATTGGTTTTGGGATGGAACCTCAAACTTTATCATGGTATCAGAGCTGGCACCGTTACACGTGCAGACCCAACGACCCACGATGTTGCTCCGCGCCACCGGTAACAATTCCACGTTGTAAGCCTTGGCAAAGCCGGGCTACACGTGAGAGCCCACATCGGGAATTAACTAGCCAAGCATCGACTATATAAAGATCATGTCCTACTCCTCCTATTGCCAATTGGTTTTGGGATTGAACCTCAGACTTTATCAAATATCGGTTTTTTCTATACTCCATTCAGTTTAAAATACATGCCACTTTTTTACAATTTTTTTGTTTTAAAATAACTGTTTTTCTATTAAAAACATTAAAATTCTTAATTACATTTGCATTGATTTTTTTATTATTATTAATTAATTTTTTGAGTTGAGTAATGTGGGAGAGGGGTAGATAAATAAGGGTAAACATGAAACTTTCATCATTATGTTGCAGTAATAATTGTTTTACTAGTTTTAAACACTAATATTGCATTTCCAATGCGTGTGAAAAGTTTAAAAGTGACAACTATTTTGAAACATTAAGTTTTTTTTTTTAAAAAATAATAATAATATTTTCGCTGTATAAATAAATAAGACTATGGTAGATGAAAATTAAATCGTCAAATGTGAAATTTGTTTGCTCAAAAAAATGTGAAATTTGTTTATTATACTCGTGTCAATTCATTGTTTTACAAATTTCCGCATATTTTTAAAAATTAATTATTATATAACGATATAAAATATGTATCAGTATCAATGATTAGGGATGGCAACGGGTCGGGTTCGGGACGGGTTTCGCCAAAACCGAACCCGACCCTAATGGCAAAAGGAGTGACACGAACCCGACCCGACCCGTAGACAAGGAAACCCGACCCCGACCCGAAGCGTACAAAATTATAATTTTTTTTAACTCATATTTGCTTGCGCTCAATCTATGTATAAGCTTAAATTTTAATTAGTTATAGAAATTAGTTTAAAATCATCAAACCTCACTAAAAAACAACTATAAAAATAAATTGAACAATGTATGATATGATTAACTAACATAATATCTTGACTTTGTACATGTGGGTGCGGGCCGGGTCGGATCACGGCAGGTCAATATCAAAACCCGAACCCGACCCTAACTCGCTCGGGTCATGAAAATTGCAACCCGAACCCTAATTTTTCGAGGCGGATCGCCTTCGGGTTCGGTCAAATTGCCATCCCTATCAATGATATCTTTAGGAGTATTTTCTTAAAAGCTCGCATGCACCCCCCTTCTGAACGTTTATTATTTATAAAAAAAATGCATTGTTATAGTTCTCTATCCGTCGCTCTGAGACCCGTCTATCAGACACTTTGATACCATGTATGCAGTCCAAAAAGTCTCTGATAGTTGTGTCTCAAATGGCTTTTAACCTATAAAATTTCACCTTTTAGACATTTTATAAATAAATTAAATTGTACTACTTTCGTCTTAAAACAAAATACTCATTTCATTTTAAAAATGGAAATTAAGTAAAGATATTAGAAAAGTAGGACGAGTGATTGGGAAGAATAGAGAAAGTGGGGTATGGAAGCGAAAATCTTGAAAAAAAATTAAAATACACTCGTTTGAGTGTAAAACCTGCTTTCATCTCTTAATGTAAAACAACTTTTACACATCTCTTAGTGTAAAATAGGTTTTTCAGAAGACTGACTCGGTATGGAATACTAAGTTGATAGTTGTTGTGAGGACCCGGAACCGCTCCACCCAAATTAGCTCCACCCCTCCACCCAACGGTTCTGATCAAGGCCACATAGACGAGCTCATCATCTGTGCGGCTGAAATGATTTCAATTTTTTGTGGGTCCTACAGAGCTCGGCCACATCTCATCCGTCGAACAAACAAAATAAAAGAGTTGGCTCTAATTGGAACCATTGGGTGGACTGGGATGGAGCTAACCGCTTAGTGGAGCGGTTCGAAATCTGTTGTTGTGAGTAGGTGTTGTGAGTAGGAAGGGAGAGAGAAAAATGGAAGAAATCTTTTCTTGTTTGAGAAAATGGTACTCCCTCCGTCTCAAAATAGATATCGTTTTGAGAGTAAATTTTTGTCTCAAAATACTTGTCGTTTCACTATTTTCAAAGCTTTTTTATTACTCTATACCAATTATACCTTTAATAATGATACTCCCTCCGTTTCATAATACATGACGTTTAGGAGCAATTTTTTGTTCCAAAATATTTGACGTTTTACTATTACCAAGAAAGAATTACTCTTGTTTACCTATTATACCCTTATTCATTAATTGTGAACTATTTCTTGTATAAGCATTTAAATGCTTAGGTAACTTGATAATTTTAAGGGTACATATGTCATGTATTATGAGACGGGGGAGTATCTCTTACATAACCATTTAATTACCTAGGTAGTTGAATTACTTTAAGGGTATTTGAGACTTTTTCACATGCATTAATGACATTTCTTAATATGTGTGAAACACTCCAAAACGACATCTATTTTGAGACGGAGGAAGTACTTTCTAATAAGACGCTCAAAATGACAAAATTGGTACTTTGTTTTGGGACGAAGAGAGTATATCCTTATTAAAAATTAAATTTTGTTTCAGGTGCTTTAGAGAAATTAATTTTGTTTTGGCAACATATAAACTGCAAATGAAAATGAATTATTGCGTCAACTGATTTTGTTTTTGATCATTTTGACTGGAATAATAAAAATCATGGTCTTGTAATTTTGCAATGCAATAATTAATAATATAAAGGATAATCATGAAGAATATTACTCTTATTAAAGTAGAGTTTGGAATTGCATTTTAGACGGTTAGAAACTTATGATTGTGTCTGGCAATCATAAATAATTTTCGAATTTTAGCTATCAAGAAGTGTAAGGTCAATATTTAGTTAATACTATCATGAATCAATTGACATTTTTTTTTTGAAACATACTATGCTATTATCTTATTAAAGAAATAGGCTCAGGGGCCTATAAAGTGCAGATACATTTTTCTAGCCAAATTCGCATTAACATGCGATAGATGAATTACATTTCTATCTACTTTACTAATATGGGCCCTGTTACATTGTGACATAAGAAAACGGATATCCGATTTGATAGAGTCAAGGGTAAAATCCATGCTTCTTGGATCTTGTACGTTGTCTTTGGCTTGAGTAGAGTCTGTCAGAATGAGAATATCAATGTAATTTTTTTGGACAGCCCATTCAAGACCTTTCCAGATTGCTAGCATTTCTGTTTGAGAGCTAGAGGAGGCTTTGCAGGATATAACTCCAGATGCTATTCTTCCCGCTACTCCCAAAGTTCTCAACCTAGACCAGCCCATCTTGCATTTTGTTTCCATGATCCATCCGAAATAAGCATTTTGAGATTACTTGGGATACATTTGTTGAGATATTCTTTGAGAGTCTTTCCATTCCACGAATCAAGACTCAGAAAAAAAACTAGAGGTTGGAGTGCCAGAATTTGGGAGGTGAGGGGGGCGAAAAGGTTGGGGAGTTTGTTTGTTGAGAGGCTTATTTTAATTTTTTGGAGGTGTTGGAGGGCAATTGGGATGGTGTCATGAATGGTTGGGTGAGCATTGTTGAAAACTATGTTATTCCTGTTAAGCCAGATTTCCCAAAAAATAAGTAAAGTACGACATAGATCGAAGATTGGAGCAGGTTTGGCTACCCAAGAGGTGAACCATTCAAGGAGGTTTAGCGAAAGGTTATTTGGGTTAAGATTTGGATGGTTTACTGGGGCTTGAGACCATACAAGGTTTGCTAGGGTACAGGATAAAAAAAAAGATGAGTTTCAGATTCTTCTGGGCTACCACATCGGCTGCAAAAAATGAGGTTCAAGCATTTCCTGAACACTAAGGCTTTTTTAGTAGGGAGAGCCCGATTTAGTGCCCTCCAAACGAAAAAAATATTTTTGGTTCAAGGGGAAGCTTCCAGAGGGTTTTCGCTTTTCTTATGATTTGAGGCATTTCTCAGACTAATTAAGATTCAGTGTCTTTGTGGACAGTTAAGGCTAAGAAATAACCGGATTTAATAGAATATAAACCTTTTTTGCTAAGTGCCAAAAGAGCTTGTCTTCACCTCCATGTCTGTAGGGCTGTTATACGAACCGAGCTGGCTCGAGCTCAGCTCGGGCTCGGCTCGTGAAAGCTCGAGCTCGAGTGAGCTCGAGGTGAAGCTCGAGTCGAGCTCGAACCGATTGTCAAGCTCGTTTTTGTTATCGAGCCGACCGTGTTCGGCTCGTTTAGCTCGTTAAAAGCTCAAGTTCGGCTCGATAAGCTCATTAAAATTGAATTTTTGTTTTCGAACTCGGCTCGAATTCGGCTCGATAAGCTCGTTAAGACCATATTTTTCTAAAAAAAATGTCTAAGCTCGAGCTCGGCTCGTTAAAACTCGAGTTCGATATCGACTCGAGTTGTTCGCGAGCAGCTCGCGAGCTCGATTCGACTCGAGCTCGAACAAGCAAGTGGGCTCGAGCTCGATAAAATCTCGAGCTCGATAAGTTTTATACGAGCTCGACACCCCAAAGCTCGACTCGGCTCGGCTCGTTTACAGCCCTACATGTCTGGGGATATGGATTGAGAGGATAGAATCAACTATGTGCTGGGGGAAAAGGTTATTCAGAAGATTTATTCTCCAGATTTTTGTTACCGGGTTAAAAAGATCTGCTACTAAGAGATTTGGAAGACCAGCTGCTAAAGATTCTAAGGGCAAGTATGTATAATGGTTGGGGATCCAAGGATTTGAGAGGGCTTTGATTTTATCTCCACTCTTCGCTGACCAGACCAAATTAGAAGATAGAAGATCTTTTCCCCATGATATGCTCCTCCAACCCCAAGATGCTTTGGATGTGGGCCGGGAAGCCAGAAAAAGAGAGCGGGGATGATACTTTGCTTTGAGTATAAGGCTTAAGAGCGAATCAGGTTGTGAAAAAAAATCCAAGCTGTTTTGGCAAGGCAAGCTTGGTTAAAGGCTCCCATATGATGCAAACCTAACCCTCCTAATTTCTTAGGGAGACAAAGTTTGTTCCAAGCAATCCAGTGAATACCCGATGATTTATCAAGACCTAGCCAAAGGAATTTGTTGAATATACAATGGAGATCTTTTATTTGGAGGATTGGTAACTTAAAGCAGAACATGGCAAAGCCCGGAATAGAGGAGATAACATGTTTCATGAGAGTGACTCTTCCTGTAAGAGAAAGGAATTTGCCTTGCCACCCTTGGAGTTTAGAACGAACTTTCGAAATAATGTCTTGAAAAATTTGTGCTTTGGTTCCATAGAAAGTTTGTTTTAGGCCCAGGTATTTCCCATCTATTTCAGAGTTTTGGATTGAGAGGATTGAAAGAGCTTGTTGACGAAGTTCCAGAGGGGAAGAAGGGGAAAAATAAAGGTCACTTTTTTTATGGTTAATTTTTTCTCCTGCTTGGGCACTTAAGGAGTCAAGTGTCCATTTTAAGAAAAAGCAGACATTGGGGGTAAGTTCAAAAGATATAAGGCAATCGTCTGCAAAAAGGAGGTGATTGATGGGAGTGGCGATTCTACCCATTTGGATTCCTTTAATGATTTTCGACTCATTCAGATGCTGAAGGGTGGCTGAGAGGGCTTCCGCACAAAGAATAAAAAGATAAGGAGACAGAGGGTCGCCTTGTCTAAGGCCTCTAGTAGGGGTGAAACTGGGAGTGATGCTACCATTAATGAGGATTGAGTACGAAACTGTGGAAATGCAAGAGAGAATGAGGTTGATCCATTTAGAAGAGAATCCCACTTTTTCAAGAACTTTTGAGATGAAATGCCAATCAAGTCTGTTATAGGATTTACTAATATCCAAATTGGCTAAAGAAAGAGGTTTATTGGGGGTTTTCTCTTTTTTAACTTTCTCAGAAAGTTCATGAGCTATAAGGATGTTGTCAAAGATGAGGTGACCAGGGATAAAAGCATTTTGGTTTTGGGATATAAGAGAGGAGATAATGGGCTTGAGACGGTTTACAATCACTTTGGATAGGATTTTATAAAGAGTATTGCAGAGGCTTATGGGACGGTATTGGCCTGGGTTTGAGGGGTTATCTATTTTAGGGATGAGAGCTATGAGGGTTGAATTTAAGTAAGAAGGAGAAGATTCAGAGTTGAGTATATTTAGGAGAGCGATAGTTACCTCAGATTTGACTGTCACCCAATTTTGTTGATAAAATTCTGATGTGTAGCCATCCGGACCAGGGGATTTGAGAGTACCAAGTTGGAAGACCCACTTCTGAAGGGCTGAATTCCTGGTTGAGATTCAAAGCTTGGCTATCTGTGAGGTGATGTTTGATGAAGGATATTGTGTCCAGATCTGGTTGCAGGGGGGATTGGTAACTTGAAGCATCAGTGATCACTTGGGAATTTGCATTTCCAGCTAGAGGAGCTAGAAGGTCTTTGAGGTAGTTTGTGAAAGTAACTTGAATTTCTTGAGTATCTTCTGTCCAAGAGTTGTCTTCCTTTTGAATTCTGTGAATGCCTGAGCTTTTTGCTTTGATCGATGCTATTCGGTGAAAATAGCTAGTGTTTCTGTCTCCGAGATTGTACCAATTTAGCTTAGCTCTTTGTGACCAGTAATTATCTAAAGCTTCTTGTAGTTGATCAAGGTACTGTCGGTCTTTGTGAATATATGTTTTCAGGATATCAAACTCTTGAGGGGTGAGGTTTTGGTGGAGTTTGTTTTGTTGTAGAGTAATGGTTTGAGTGGTAATTCCTATCTGGGTTCGAAGGTGTTCAATAGTACCCCAGGACCAGTTTTTATAGAGGCGGCGAAGAATTTTTTGTTTTTCTAAGATATGGAGAAGAGAATTTTGGTTTTGGTTAAGGGGGAAAGTTCCAACTTTATGAAGTATTTCTTTGCTTTCTTTGAAAAGTAATCAGAAGTTTTCGAATTTGATTCGTATTGGTTGTTTCCTCATATCTTTTTGGTGGAGAAGAATTGGACTGTGATCAGAGCGGGTAATAGGAAGGGTGTAAGTATAGGCTCTTGGGAAGAGATATATCCAGTCAATATTACAAATGGATCTATCTAGTCTAACAAAAGTATGTCCATTTGTCCAAGAAAAGTGACATCCTTTGTTGGGTACTTCGATACATTCACTATTGTCCATAAACGATCTAAGGTGTTGCCATCCAATTACTGGGTTCCCACTACTGCTAATTTTATCACTGTGATGAAGGGCTTGGTTTAGATCCCCTATGATTGAAATTGGGCCACTGTAGTCTGATAAAGTTTTTGTCATATCTTGCCAGAATTTGTCCTCTTGTGTTGTTTTGCTTGTCCATAAATGAAGACTCCCCACCACCAAGAACCCGAGTAATCCGAAATACGAGTTATAATAAAGCGCTTAGTCGCCACTATTACATTTACAGAATAAGAACTAGACCAAAAGAGGCATATGCCACCACTACGTCCCTTCGGGTCAACACCATAGCAAGAGGGAAAATGCCATGTGTTACCTAATTTAAAAACGGAAGGGATTGTCATTTTTGTTTCGCTTAAAAACACAAAGTCAGGTTTATACAACTTGACCAAACGGGAAACTTCCAAAATAGTAGCAGGCTGGCCAAGGCCTCTACAGTTCCAAGAGAGTGTACTCATTGAGGTGAAGGAGATTGAGAGGGATCAATCTCCGCAAATCCGTTCCCAGAAATTATGGCTATTTCATCCAAATACACTTTCATAACATCAGAATAAGTGGAGCAAAGGATCGAGTACTCACTGTGGGGGAAATCTTCAACCGATTGGTTTTCTATTACTATAGAGAACTTGTAAATCTTTTATGGGGAACCATCAGGAGTAGAGGAATCAGTGCGTTGACGCTGGCTGCTTTGGACATAGCTGCGATTTGGAGAGGGTCTTTTCCGAGAATTTGATGCTTTTAGTTTGTTCTGTTCTATGTCTATTGAGACGGTCTCGGAGTCTTTTTCAGTGATCGGAGTTTTCCCTTCAGATTTATTCGAGGCAAGAGTCACATTTTGTGTATTTTCTTCTGGTTCTTCCTCAGGGTCTTCCTCCTCCGATGAAGAGGTGTCAATTTGGATGGTTACTGGGCTAACTGTTTCGGATTTGGGTTCTGGAATGAGAGGAGATTCAGCAGTTGGATTGCGATTGAGAATGGTGCGAGTTGTTTCCAAGATGTCGCCTATGGTGGAACTTTGATTGAGTGCGGTTTCGGTATCCCAGACGGTATTGGAGATGACTGGATTAGAGGATTCTCCAACAGTGTGACACCAAGGGTTTATAGGTAAGGAGTCTTCATCATCACTATTATAGCGTGTCGGAGGGATTCGGCTCCATGAGATGGTGGGATCGGTTTGGTGGAGGAGGTGGTGAAGTGCGGATGATAATTCCAGTGTGTCGGGATCGGCGGCCCCTAGGAACGAAACGGAATTGGGATTCATGGTTGGGCCTATACTTCCTTTTGTTTGTTTTTTGTTTGGTATTTTGGAGATCAGAAATTTCTTTGTAGTGGGCTGATAGGAGATTTTGGAATGAGGCCTTGTTGGTTGTGAGGTCAACTGGCTAGTGGGGAAGATCTTTTTCTATAGTGGGGTTGGGGGTGGTTGGGTATTTGAGTGTGTGATAGGGTATGGGTATTGGGCCGGATAGTGGTGAGAGGTGGGGTTGATGAGGCGGTTTGGGCTTGAAGGGAAGTACGGATCCTGGGTTGGGATGTTTAAAAGATTGGGTTGTGGGCTTGAAAGGTGGATTGGGCTCTTCTCTTTTACCTTAAATTCATTAAAAAGTTGGACCACACTCGGTTCAAGTTGGTTTGATGTCGTGTGATTTGTTTTTGGTGCAAAAGGAATGTTGTGGCTGGCCAAGAATAATTTGAGGATCTTGTTTTGCACTTCCTCATCCTCTTTGGTCCATTCTTCTTTAGATTGTGACTTTTGAATGATGTCAACTTGTACGTCAACCAATTCTTCCCCTTCCGTATCTTCCGAGCTAGTGTCGACAACTTCAGCATTTGTCATAAATATATAGGTAAGGGGGCATGCCCCTAGCCATCCTTCTTGCATTTATTTCTTGGATGTTTTGGTGGGCCATTGAAGGAGTGGTTGAGTCGGATGAGTCAGTGTCCGGTTCAACGGTTCTAGGGTTTCTTGGCGGTTCATCTATAGTAATTGGTATCTCCATATTGTGAAGACCTTGCTCATACTCCTCAAGCCATCTATCTTGATCTTCCTCGTAACTATAAAGTCCTATAGGGGAATAAAGGTCCATATCCAGTGAAGGAGTTCTGGAGCGTTGGTTGGTGTTTGGGGAATGGGTAGATGGGGGTCGGTTTGGGGGAGGTGGAGGGAAGTGAACATGATCTTGGGGAGGGACAGTGTTGGGGTTTCTTTGGCCCGGTGCTATGTTTGTTGTTCTTCTTTGGGGGCGATGGAGGTAGGCTCGATTTCTTGATTCATACAGGTTTGGTGCCAATTCCCCTTCTTCTTCTTTTGGATGGAGCTGGACTCCATGAGCCACACTGATTAAATGAAGCATGCTATCCACATCAGGAATTCGGGCTGAGGGTGGGAAGGGGCATGAGGGGTAGCAATGTCCTATACGTCCACAATCTCTGCATAGCTTGAAAACCCTTTCATAACGGCAAGTGACCCAAATTGTTCTGCTTCCAAGTCTTAGATAGAAACCAGAAACTAGTGGTTGTTGAGGGTTTATACGTATTTTGACTCGAGAGAAGCGTACATTTGTAGGTGCATAGGGTTCCCAATCTACTACCACTACTTGGCCAAGTACTTGGGCCATTCGGCGAGCAGCATTAGGGTTTATAAATTCTCGAGGAAGGCCATGAAATTGGACCCAAATCGGGGTGTCTAGGAGTAAATAGTGTTCATAGATCGTGTATGGTTTCCACATTTCAAAACCGAAAAAGGCACCCTCTATAGCCCAAGGCCCATAATCAAGGATAAAGAAACGATCTTCTTCAAACTGGAAGTAAAAAAATATGTTTTACCTTGGTTTCCCACTACGATGACCCGACCTCGGAGAGTCCAGCATCTATCAACTGCATGTTGAACTCTTTGAGCACTGAAATTCCTTTCATCCACCATGTACCCTATCAAGGATTGGTTGAGGTCTCTAATGGCTTCGTAATTATCTTCTTCTTCTTCTATTCTGATATAGAAACCACGGCGTCGGTTTCTATTTGGGGTTGGGGGTCTGTTCTCCGTGCGTGGGATGCCTTCCACTTCTTCTCAGGTAATGTGAATTTCCAGCCATGGATGGTGGTTTAGTGATGGTATGGGACGGTGGTGTGATGAAGGTGAATGGTTTGAAAGATTTGGGTTGCCTGGCTTTAAGGGAGGTGGTGGGATTAGACTGGCGTTTAAATGTTCTGACTTTTGGTGGTTGGGGTGGTAAGTTTGGGTAATGGGTGGTGAGGGATATGCAGCTAGGGTTTAAGTTGATATGACTGGGGGTTGGGTTGGGATGGGATGTGCCCAGATTTGGTTAAAGATAGAGGAAAAAAAGAAGCTCCCTTTTTTGGGAGAGTTTGCCACTTTAGAAAGTGGATTTTCTAGAAGCTAGTACTTGCAGCAATCAGTTGACATTTAATAGCAACATATCTCCGAAATTATACTCTACACCCTTTATTACCAGTATTACGAATGTATAGAGTCAATTTAAATATCATTATAAAAATTTAAAAACTTGTTTTTGCACATTATTACAAATACTATCAATAACAACTTTCAAATTTTACTAAAATAATTAAATAAACTTAAAATTACTGTTTAAAGTTTATCTGTGTATTAGGCTTGACAATTTTGACCCGTTACCCACTAACCCGTACAACCCAATCCAACCCATTTAAGTTAGCGGGTTGAAACGGGTTACCCGTCTCAACCCGTTAAAATTAACGGGTCGACCCGGCACAACTCGTTTCAACCCGACACAACATGTTTCAACCCGTTTTAACCCGTAAACATAAATAGGTAGAATTAATAAATTTAAGGCACCCGGGACAACAACAACAACAAAAAAAAAAAAGGGTCGACCCGTTTCAATCCAACTCATTTGACCCGGTAGCTTAAACGGGTTACAGCGTTTCAACCCGTTAACACGACCTGACCCAACCCTCACAATTGCACGGCCTAATCTGTACTAACAAAAAAGAAATTGAGAACCTCGTTAGGGGACGGAAGGAGAATATTATACATCTCAGTTGCACAGAAAGATTGAGGTCAAGCGCAAAACAAAAATTAGAAGATCGTTACAGGAAGAAAGGAGTATATTATAAAGCTCCAACTGATCAAGGCACACTGTTAAAAATGATGTCAAAACATTAACTTCTACACTTTTAATGAATAAAATCGCAGGATCCAATAAATAAAAATCATATACAACTTACATGAGGAAGATTATGTTAGAAATGCTCTCGGTTGTCGGCTAATATGTATGAGCATCCACTTGTACAGTACAATCAGACTAGGCAATTCCCAGCTACTCTACATCAGAACCATTCATCAGCCATAGCTCAATCGAGAAAAATCTGGGGATCGAACTCGTGTGTCAGTCTGACGCCTGGCAATACCAATCTCACAAGCATTCACTCTTGAAGCAAACCGTAGAGAGCAAAGGGACTCGCTAATGGAAGACGGGTCAGGAGAAACATTCACAACCATCAAGGTCTTCGAGTCACCTCCTAGGCAAGGCTGGTAAAATGAAAAAACTTTATCAAATCCGATTACAAATTCAGAATTTGATTATTATTATTTTTTTTGTTCAGTACAAAATTTACCTGAAGTAGGTATGTAAGCTTTGAGTTTCTGAAAGGTACGTGCTCCTCTTTCTTTCCTAAGGCAAATATAACATCGCTCAAGGCTGATAAACTCTTGTTGATGGCCTGATTGATTACATGTAATAAGTTAATAATAGAAACATAACGTAATAAGTACTCCCTCCGTCCCATAATGAATAACCATTTTGGCAAAAATAATGTCCCAAAATGAATGGTTTTTTTGGGTAAAATTACATAAAGCTCCTTGGTGATCATAATGTTTGAGTTTCGCTCTTGTACTAATAATGATATACGGAGAGATCATTAAGGGTATCTATGTATAAGCTACCAAAAATGTCAACTTCCTTAAATTTCCCTAAAACTCAAAAGTGGACATGCAATTTGGGACGGAGGGAGTATGAATCATGTATGTAGTGTATGTATGTGATTTTCATGTACCTGAGTTTCTTTTAACCGGTCTCCGGTGGAACCACTCTTGGAGAGACGCTCACTACCGGCAAGATCTATGAGGTTTAGAACACCTTGTACTTGTTGCTCGGTGCTCTTCAAAAAAAAAAAAAAAAAAAAAAAAAAATTGTCATTAGTAAGTAAAATCGACTAAAGAATTATGGAAGAGAGTACTGTAGCTAATAATATGTGAAGTAGTTGCATCAGCCTTCTTTTACCTCGTTAACACCAGATATCCGTAGAGTGAATACAAAATGACTTCTTGATGATTGTTCATTCATCTGGGTCTTGCCAACAGATCTACAAATGAATGTGCGCAATCATTTTAATACTCCTAAATAACTTGTACCAGACAAATGAAAATAACTAACTCATAACAATTGAAAGGATGACTTGTGTTGTGAGTAGAATAATGATACACCTTAAAGTTAACCTTTTTTTACAAACACAGCATGAGGTTTTATTCGAGGAGTTTGACAGGTAGATAAGAAAACTGAACTCTGAAGAGCGATATGGATGAATATATGCATGATGAGTAGACTGGTAATTACTAATCCCGCTGTCCCAAAATGAATGTCCAAAAATTATTGAAATTTGCTCTTGATCAAGAGCAAATTTCAATAAATTTTTCTCTGAGCATTAATTTTGGGGCGGAGGTAGTAGTTGTAGTAGTACTACATATCATGTATGATCTGAATCAAGTGAAAGTTTATGTTGATTCATGGTAAAATGCAGTTTTATAGGTGATTATATGAACTTATTTTTAACACCATAGGTCTGCTGAAATCAAATCATTTGCAACAAATATAAGGTTGGGGGAGGGGTCGGAAGAGTTGAGTAGTACGCTTAATACCTGCTTTGTGCAGCCCTATTTAAAAGAAACGCCACCTCCTTGCTGCTACGAACATCCACAATTGTCAGGTCAGATACATGTGTGTTACCATCTACATCATGTTTAATCACATATTGCTTTCCGGGTGACTCCTGACTTGAGCGATTTGATGATAATAAATCGCGTATCGTCTCATTATATATTTCCAACATGGAGACCTACACATAATTGTATTATTTAAGTTCAAAAAAAAAAAAAATACTAATGCAAGTCAATCAGTTTAGATAATGAGAGGGACAAAAGGTTTCAATTTTTACCTGCATTTCATATTTCCATCCTTGTTGTTTAAGTAGTTGCCTACTCTCAAATATTTGTTCCAATGAGCGTGGTATCAGTCCTTTCTGGTCAAAGTTTCCCGGTTTACCCATCATTGTGTACGTTTTCCCAGAACCGGTTTGACCATAGGCAAAGATGCAAACCTACAAACATAAAAAAAGGCATGGCCTATGAGATATTGATTGAAAGAAAAAAAATGATATAACTGCTAATTCTCCCTCTGTTACAACACTCACTGCTATTCATTTTGAGATGCTTCATATCAAGTCTTGTTTGGAAAATAAAGGTACTACTCCAAACAAAGAACTACTTTAGTTCTTAAATAAGATACCTATGAAACACCATTTAATCTTTTATACTCTGTAATTGAATTTGAAAAGAAAAAAAAATGGGATTTGTTGGGCAATACATCACCTTGTATCCATCTAGAGCGCTTTGCACAAGCTGTGAAATTTCCTCAAACACGTGTTCTTGTGCAGCATCAGGCATGAATACTTTGTCAAACGAGAACGAGTGCTTTTGCCCTTTGTGGAAAAAAAATAGCATTATAAAAGCCAACGACAAAACACAAATAAAGTGTGTAGTACTCCCTCCGTCCCGGCCTAAGGTTCTTAGTTTGACTTTACACGGAGATTAAGAAAAAGTAAATGTTGTGAGTATGAAAAAGTAAGTAAGAGAAAGTAGGAGAGATAAAGTGGGTAGGGAGTTTTTGTTGTGAGAATGACAAGTGGGTCCCATGGTCCATTTTAGGTAATAAAGCAACTAAGAACCTTAAGCTGGGACAGACCAAAAAGGAAAGTAAGAACCTTAGGCTGGGACTGAGGGAGTACAAGTTAATTTAATTTTAACATCTATTAGAAAATCATACCATGTTGCAGCAATTCAATGCCCCGACCATATTCTTCATCTGTTGTGGGAAAAGAGATTGTTTTCAATTCTGTGGAAACGCTCTCATCAGATAACAAAGGTCGCACTCTACAGAAAACCCTTATGTTCCCTTTTAGTTCCTGCAGAAATAGATTAGTTCATTGGTAAGAGATTGAAAAAAGTCGGGGGGAGTTCGAAAGAAATGAAAAATTACCAATATTGTGTTATGCAATTTTTTTCGCAAGGCTTCTCCTTCGATCATTTTAAATTCTGCCTCTGCAAGACGATTTAGTAACTCAGAATTGAGTCTCTTTTGTTCTTCATATCCTGTTCTTGTCTCTAATGCCGATGAATCAGATATCTAGCATGTAGTAATTCAGAAATCAGTAATCCATCCCTATAAGATGAACTAAGAACAAGTTACGAACTTTAGACTTAGGACTTGTTTGCTTGGGCTGAATGAGGCCTCTCAATGGCCCAAAAGTGAAGTGTTGTCTTTTGGGTCATTAAGATGCCTCATTCAGCCCCAACAAACAGACCCTTAAAAGCCAAATAGAATACCTCCAATTTCGTCTCCACAATAGCAAGCTTCTCTTGCAAACTCTTAACTAATTCATCTTGAGCTGAACAGGTTATCTGAAAAGAGAAAACTAGTATTTAATGAAACTATTGAAGATGGACAAAAGGAGACAGAGAAAGGTATGAACCTCAAGCTCATTTGACTTTAATGTCATGATTTCCAACTCAGCAGCTGATTTTCCGCTATACTCTTTGTATTTCGATACTTCAGTGGTTAACTCCTGGACTTGCAAATGTTGGTGATCGCGATCCTCTCTTACTTGTTGCAAATCAACCTTCAAGGTACCAGATTCAATTGTTAGAGCTTCCTTTGTTTTTATTGCTTCATCTTGAATAGCCTACAATCACAAAAAATAAATAAATTAATTAATTAAAACAAAATAAAAAAAATCCTGTTGTGAGAAACTTCTAGAAAGATGTCATATCAAAAGAATTTAACAAACAATATCACTATTCATCTCAGCTCTTCAACCAGACAAACCCAGTAATAAAATTGAATAAGCAGTGCTAAACTGTGAGACATCGTGGATGGAGTAGGCATACCAATTTACTTAACAGGCACTCACATTCGCAGAGATTTTCTAGTTAAATGTCATACTCCCTCCATCCCAAAATAAATGTCCAAAAAAAAAAAAAAAAAATTGCTCTTGATCAAGAGTAAATTTGGATATTTATTGGACATTTATTTTGGGACGGACGGAGTGACTTATTGAACTTTGGTGGGACAGTGTATGGCCCTCACCGTTAAGACAAAATTTACATGCTACGCCCTTCATCCAACTTCCTTTTTGAAACATTTCTTCTACGTATTTGAAGCGTTATATCATATTGACAGTTTCAGGGTTTTTCAGTTTTCCCCATTTCGATGTTCAAAAATATACATACAAATGTACAGATAGACTAACCTTAGTAGAAGTATACTGTTCCAGCAACGAAGTGTGCTGGCCTCTTAAGGTGCTTAGATTCTCCACTACAGCAGCTTTTTCTCTCTCAACATTCTTAAGGGTGTCGTTGGTTGAATTGAGCTCCAATTGAAGTTTATTGTTATACTGTTGCAAGCTTGTGTTGTACTCTTGCAATCGCTTGTACATATCATTGAGCGTGGTTATCTGCGAATCCAACAAACCCAAATGAAAATTGTTTCTTGAAATCAAAAATGAAAAATCTTATCGAAATTCAAAATGTAGATCTTTGTATATTACCTTTAGATTAGAACCCGAACTCTCTCTTTGAGCTCTTTCTAGCTCTTCCGAAAGAGAAGCTTGCGACCTCTCGGCAATTATTCTGGCCTCTTTTTCTCTCGCTAAGGATTCAGTTGCAACCTGAAATTACTTTTATGGTCATTACTCTGCCAAAAAAAAATACTAGTTCAAGAAATGCATAACAAAGGCTGAATTGATGTTATTTTCATTGAGTAAGCATACCACTTTTTCCAATTCCTCCTTCGTGAACTTCTCTTGTAATGTGGCGTAATTCTTTCTCAGCTCCACGATAATTGAATTCAATTGTTCTTCCTTTGACATCATTAGCATTTCTAAATCCCAAGAAAATGAGGATTATTTATACACATTCCAAAATCAATTATAGAAGCAGGAAATAAAACCCGAAAAAATGAGTTGTACCCATATCAGTGCATCTCTTTTCTGCTAGTTCCAACATCTTTCTAAGCTTCTCATGCTCTAAATAATAGTTTCCTTCAAGCTCTTGGAACCACCTAATACAAACCCTAAGTTTCTTTATATACTCCTGCATTTGATCACTTTTCTCCTAACATACCAACACAAATTCAGAAATCATTAACAAATTTCATGCAATTTTTTTGGGAAATTGAAAATAAATAATACAGTAAATAAATAGTAAAATATTCACAAACAAAAAACTAACCTTGAGATTGTATTTACTCTTGGTTTTCATCTTCTCATTCAACAATGCCTCAACATCATCTCTAGTAAACTCAATTCCTCCACATTCAGAACCACCGCCACTACTAGCCGCCGTCTCGCCGCCGTCCATTCCCGGATCTTGACCACCATTGACAACCGAAAACGCCTGACAAGCTCTACTACCATTAGCCGGACTCACCATTGTCGGCACTCGGATCATTCAGCCTATCTTACCGAAATCTCATCAACATAAAAAAAAAAAAAAAAAAAAAAATGGTTCTTGCTAAATCAAGAGAAAAGATCACAAATTTTGGATACAAATTAACAAACTTTAGGGTGCTAATCGAGAAAATAAGGAAAACCCAGATGGTAAATTAATGAAACTAAAGCTGGGTATTGGAACAAATCAAAATCTAGAAATGAAGGAGCTCCTTCTGGTCAGATCAGAGGTCATGTGAAGAGAGAGAGAGAGAGAGAGAGAGAAGCGTAGTATAGTGGACTAGTGAGGTGAAGAGGGAGAGTTTTTTGTGGGCCCATTGATTGTAAACAAAGCTACGGTGATTGTAAAATCATGGCCGTTGCTTTGATTTGCAGGATGGAACTCTCTCAACTTAACTCCAAAAAATGGATTTCGAACCGCTCTACCGAGTGGTTAGCTCCACCCGCTCCATCTAATGGTTCTGATTAAAACTACTTCATTGGACTTTGTGTTTGACGGATGAGATGTGTTCGAGTTCGGTAGGACCCACAAAAAAATTGAAATCATCTTAGCCGCACAGATGATAAGCTCGCCTATATAGCCTTGGTTGGAGCCGTTGGGTAGAGGGGTATAGCTAAAATGGGTGTAGCGGTTCCGGGTCCCAAAAAATCAACGACAGTGTGAAACCAATCGTTTAATTTTAACACAAACCCCACAAATATGACCAATTGATTTGTTTAACCCAAAACCCCACAACTTAAAAAAAAAAATGACTAAATAATTGCGAATCGATCTAGACTAAAACAATGGGGTAATTTTGTCTCTTCCGATGTTGATTACTCCCTCTTTTCAATTTGAAATTTTACATACGTATACAGTAGTAAGTAGTACAGTATACCGTATGTACTAGTTTATTTAGGCAAATTCTCGTTTCCGGCCGTCTCACGCCGTGCGACCGGCGCGTGAGACGGACGCGCCATTTTCCACGTGTGTTAAAAAAAAAAATCTTTAAAATGCTATATCTTGAGATTTATAAGTCAAAAAAATATTTAAAAGTACCGTTGTGTTCGTCTCGCCGAGACGAATAAAACTACATAGGTCATGATATGGTTTGATTTTTTTAAAAAAAACATTTTTTTACACATAAAAAAGTTTGATGTGCTTGCCAGCTGAAAGGTAACACTCTGTTCTGATAAAAGTAACACTTTCATCTTCAAAAAGTAACACTTTTTCTACTGTCAAATGTAACATCTACAAAAAAAAAAAATTGTTTGCATTTCAATTGTTACTTTCTCAATAAAAAATTGTTACATTTCATATATAATGTTACATTAAGGAATATAAACTGTTACAATTGAGAAAAAAAAATGTTACATTCATTTTTTATAAAATGTAACATTAGTTTAGTTGTCAATCCTATGTTATTTTCGGAGAAAAAAAAATGTTACATTTAAAAAAATGAGTGTTACATTCCCTTATAAAAAGTGTTACATTAATTTAGTTGTCAATCTTTATGTTATCTTTATCTATTGTAGCAAAATTGTGGTATATTTTTTTTAAAAAAAAGTGTTACATTTTGAATAAAAAAAGTGTTACATTTTGTTATAATAAGTGTTACTTTTGTTGGGAGGAAAAAAAGTATGGGTGGTACATTTTGAAAAAAATGTGTTACATTTGAAAAAAGAATGTTACATTCCTTTATAAAAAGTGTTACATTAATTTAGTCGTTAATTTTTATGTTATCTTTAATCTATTGCATCAAAATTGTGGTACATTTTTTAAAGAAAAAAAAGTGTTACATTTGAAAAACAAAAGTGTTACATTTCATTATAAGAAGTGTTACTTTTGGTGGGAGGAAAAAAGGTTGTGGGGGCAAAAAAAAAAAAAAAAAAAAAGGTATGGTCGGCGCCGCACCCCATGCGGCCGCCGCACCAGAGACCTTCTCGTTTATTTATAAGTCATTTGATTTGATGTAGCTTAAAAGTAATTTATTATTATTAATAAAAAACTAATTTAAAAAGAATTATTACTGTTTTGAATGTCTTATTATAAAATACACTTTTTAAAATATAATAGATCATCCTTCTAAAAAAAATATAATAGATTTAGTAATACGTATTTATTTACTGAAACACATTTTTATAATCACAATAATTTCCCGATTTGCTACACATATCTCAATTTTTCTCTCATAACTTTTTTTTATACTCATAACTCCCACCATACTAACCATTTTTTATTTTATTTTTTATATTCAATCTAAAAAAGTGTGTAGCTTGAATTCGAGGAAGGAGTATATAACAACTTACTTGTAACCAAGGTTTTAAAAAGCGCTAGGCGGTCGTTAGGCGCTGCAGCAGCGCTTAGTGCCTAGGCGGGGTCTAGACGGAACTTAAGCGGGACCGAAAATTCAGAAATAATTATAATATCTTAGGCGGGACTTAGGCGTTTCATGCACTCCCGCCTAAACAACCTAGACAGACGTCTTTTAGAACACTGCTTATAACTACTGGAAAGAGGCTAATTATGTCGTTATTACTTAAGATTAAAATCTGATCATGTAGTTTATAGCATCAGTTTAATAGTTTAATAATAGCATGTCATTTTAAAAGAAATTGTGACTTAGTTCATGATTGATAGATGTATGCGTTGTCCCAAATTTCAATTCTTAAACATTGTTTTGGGTCATTTTTGTGATAGTTGTGCTTTTTGTGCATCAATTACTTTCTATCGCTGCCTAGTTTTGTATCTCCTTTTTATTAATCAATAAAAATACAAAATAATAATGAAGGATAAATCATTGACTTTTTTTCTCTTTTCCTCCTCAAAAATATTTCGTTTTATTTTTTTTTATTTTTTTTTATTCTTTAGTTTTTAAAGTATTTAATTTTAGTTTCTTAATCATTAATGTTATTTAATAATAATTGTAAGAAGATTAATATATATAGTCAATTAAATATATTTGTGTGTATGAGAGAAAATCTTGAGTCATTATTTGTTCAAATTAACATTATACATATTTTATTTTAAAAAATATTTAGGTGAAGAACTATAATATCTAAATTAAGTTGTTGAATTTATACTCCCTCTGTCCCTAAATGAGTGTCAATTTTCAGAAAATTTTTGTCTCAAAATGATCATAACTTTGTCCCTAAATGTTTTTTTTTTTATTTTTTTCACCGGTCTCTTTATACATGCAAAAACTAAATGTTTGTAAAGAGAATTATAAAATTATATAAGAATTTTGCCATCAAATTATACAAAAAGTTATGTCTCTCAAAATGAAATTTAGACACTCGTTTACGGACAAAGATAGTATAACTTTTGATAATAGATGGAGTAATTATTTTTTTATTTACCCACCTCATAAGGGAGGTGAACATTGAATACGTACTTCTTTTCTTATCGTGTCAATGTGTGTATCTCTCCTAGAGGAAAGTAGGGGACCAAATTGGTAACATGGTCAATGCAGATTGGATCAAAGGAACACTTTTTGAATAAATGTTGCAAAAGATTTCCAATTTCCAATTTTAGTTTGACAAAAACTTAATGTGAGAACACTATGACCTGTCTCATGGATGAGACGGGTCGTTTTTACCTATAACCCGGCCCATTGAACCATCTCCATGACTCAGGGAGCGACCCTACCACGTGGCAGCCTCTCATAGGCAAATATATATATATATATATATATATATATTATTTTTTTTCGGTTTGTCAAAAGTAATAGTTACTATAACTTAATGTAATGACTGTATAGATATAAAGTAACAGTTTGTATACATAAAAGTAATACATATATACAGAAAAGTAACAGTGTTTTTTTCTATGTTTTCTTCGTTTGCCAAAAGTAATACTTATTACAACTAAAATGTAACGAACGTGTTACTTATATTTAATAATGTTTATACATAATTGTAACACATATGTATAGAAAAGGTAATAATTCAACCATTTACATTTCTAGAGTTAAAAACACTTGATTAGTGTTACATGTAAAAGTATTACATTATCTATAGAAATATATTATAATTTCTTTTATTAAAGTGTTACATTTACTTGTACAAACAATTACATTCATCTATATGAGTTGTTACTTTTCAAATGGTACTTTATTTCAAAAAAATAAATCAAAATACACAATATTTTACATTTTTGCAAAAGCATTATTACATTTCAGTATACATGATAATTACATTTAGATATTGTTTAGGTTACATGTAATTATAGTTAGTATTACATTTGAAAAAATGGGTAAAACGAGCTTTTGTTTTTGTAAAACAGGTGTTACATTTACTTATGAACAATGTTACTTTATATGTGTACAGTCATTACATTAAGTTATGGTTACTATCACTTTTGGTAAACGACGGAAAAGCCGAAAAAATAATATAAAAACTCAAAAAAAAATATAGACCTATGGGAGACTGATACGTGGCGCGGATCCCCTTGTTCTCATGGGAGACCACCTCTTTTAGTTTTTACTCATCTTTCCTCTACCGATTTTTTTTTTTCCGAAAGCTCCTCTACCGAATGTTGCCTATTATTTGTATCGATCATAATATAACATAAATAAATGTAAAATAAGTATAATTATTATATAATTTGATTATTTGATAAAAAAAAAATTTATAAATGTTTACGAGATTTTTGGGGGGAAACTAAATTATTTTTTGGAGGAAACTAATTTAAAATTTAGTCTCCCCTAAATTATAAAAAGTATTATCGTTCAAATTGTTCTTAAATGTTCGTCAAATGCTTGAAAATAAAAAAATACTTCCTCCGTCTCATATTTATTGCTACCAAATGGAAGTGCACGGGGATTAAGAGAATATGTTGGAAAAGTAAGTATTGTGATTGGGTAGAAGAGAGAAAAAAAATAAGTTAATGGATGGTTGTTGTGAGTGAATAGGAGAGAAAAAAGTGAATATTTTGGGTAAATAGCAATAAATATGAGACGCTCAAAATAAAAATAAGTAGCGATAAGTATGAGATGGAGGGAGTAGGCTTTATGTAATTTAGGGATAAACCAGTTTCCTCAAAACATATTCAAAAGTCAAAAATCTTCAATTCAATTCTTGATGAATTTTCTTTATATAATCCCTCAGTCTCAAAATGATCTTCATGTTTGACTATTCAAACTTTTTAAGGATATGAACATTTGCTTCACTAGCCATATTTTGGTTGTCACCTTTAAAGCGTAGATTGTAGAAATGAGAAGAATTTTTTAGGACAATGAAACATGGCAAATGAAAAAATTATTTTGAAACGGATAGAGTATAATGTATATGGGAGGCTTCTTTAACAATCACCTCATAAAGTTTTTTTTTTTTTTTTTTTTTCAAACTTCCTCATAAAGTTATTGTAATATACTAAACGTGTACAACCGCTGAACCACCCCGTCAAATTATTATATTCCATTCTATTCCATAATCCATACAAAAGAAAATGGGGACAAGATTTACTACTCTAAATCTATTTTTAGCATAAAAAAATGTAAGACCCACTCCCACTCTCTTCCAAAAGTCCTGAAGGTCATTGCTTGCCTTTTATAGCTTCAACTAGCTACACGATTAAGGAAAAAAAATTATAAATTTAAATAATTTTTTCTTATTAAAATGATAGTTTCATTTATGACAAATTCTTGTATACACCCACCGCACATGGTGCGACGGACCATATCCGCGGGTCAAACTCGCCTGCTCTAGCCAACCCGCCCGCTCCATCCTCTCACCCTCTCAGATCGCGACACGTGACGAACTTTAAAAATAAACTCCAATAACTTTAAAATGTTATATCTTAAGATTTATAACTAAAAATAAAATAAAAATACCATTGTTTTCGTATCAACGAGACGAATCAAACTATAAAGGTCATGATGTGGTTTTTTTTTTTTTTAAAAAAAAAACATATTTTTTAACACAGGAAAAATTTGAGTTGCTCATCACTTGGGATGTAACACTCTGTTCTAATAAAAGTAACAGTTCCATCTTCAAAAAGTAACACTTTTTACTGTATAATGTAGCAGCAGTTTTGCAAGAAAATTTAAATAGTTTGATAGTTTTTATGGTTACAAAAAGTAAAATTTGAAGTGTAACAGAGTGCATATATGATTATAATTTTCTATATAAATGAATGTAATATTTTTATTTAGTAAATATTATTATTTTTTCTTTTAAAAAATGTTAAAAAAAAAATCATGTATATAATCGGGTTTGCATCTCAATTGTTACTTTCTCAATAAAAATTGTTTTATTTCAGATTTAATGTTACATTTAAGAATATAAAATGTTACAATTGAGAAAAAAATGTTACATTCATTTATTATAAAATGTAACATTAGTTTAGTTTTGTCAATGTTATGTTATTTTAAAAAAAAAAAAAAGTGTTTTATGATTTTAAAAAAAAGAGTGTTACATTAATTAATTATAAAATGTGACATTAATTTAGTTGTCAATCTTATGTTATCTTTAATCTATTGCAGCAAAATTGTGGTACATTTTGAAAAAAAAAAGGTGTTACATTTAGTTATAAAAAGTGTTAGTTTTGTTGGCGAGCAAGAAATAACTGGAGCAAAAAAGTTGGGGGCAAAAAAAAAAAAAAAAAAAAAATTGCTCGGCTCCGTGCGAACCGTCGCATAGGAGACCACCTCTTCATTTATTTTTTCAAACATTTTGAAATTAAATGATAAGTCTTATAAATTTGGTAATTTTTAAGTATTGTATTCGTTTTAAAAATTAGATTAATAACAACCAAAAAATTAAATTAGGACTATCGTTTTGTAACGAAAGAAGTTTAAATTTGTACAATATTTTTGATGTATTTTTTATAATAAAAATAAATACAAAAAGAAAAATATATTCTTATAAAAATTGACAAATCAAATACTCACTCCACTTTGGAATTTGGATAAAATGTAATTGGGAGATTTAATATTGCCTCCTCTTGAAGCGTCGTGTTTGCTTTTCTTCTCTTTAACGTGAAGGGGAATCCTATGCATTGCTGGCAACATAATTTATTACCATGTTCCAAAATAAACGAAATTGTACATTAATGTATAAATTTGTTTTTTATCATGTTCCAAAAATGAAATTGCACATTAATGTATAAATTTAGTTTTGATTATACATTTATGAGACAAATAAAATATACTCCATAAAAATTATTTATTGATGTATAGATTTCGAACCGCTACAACAAGAGTTAGCTCCATCACTCGAACGAAATTAAAACCAGACAACGACGTGTTAAAAATATGCTACACAATGTAAAAAAATATTTTTCACATCCTTAATGTAAGTTTTATATGCATTGCAAAATAATTTGCATCACATTTTAGTATAAAAATGTGTTTTTATATTTGTGCAAATATTTTACATTTAATCATCGCAGGATTTTCACATCCAATTATTTGGTGTTGAGTGCTGAAGCTTGCTTCGTTGCAGCAGACACACATCCGTTGATGTACCAGTCGTTAACAAACTTTCAAGTAGATTACAGTTAGGTAGGTACGGCAATTTGTCAATAAATAATGATGTTTGGTAAGTGGTAACATTGAAAGAAACTTCTCTGTCCATTTAATTTTAGACGGTGTGGGTCTATTTTATAGTCAAACTTTAACAACCAAAAACAAAAAAACTCCTACCAATCATTTATTATGTAGATCAAATTTTTGTATTCATAACTCGATATGGCATGATTTATAGGGGGTGTATGTATATCAAATTTTTGTATTCGAAAGATAATCAGAATTATTGTGATGCTACAACTTCATATATTTGCATTTTCTTGAATGTACACTATACTATTAACTCTTTTCCAAACTTCAAGGGCAAAACGACACGGCCACGATGCCAAGGGCAGCACGACAAGGCCCAAGGCCTGCCATGGGCACCATGTCGAGGGCATGCCGAGGCTAGAGCCGTCAATATGGGCTGGCGGGACGGGCCCAACCTACCACAGCCCACCACTAAACGGGGCGGGCTGGCCCAAATTCTTGGCGGGCTGGGAAAATTGAATCCCAACCCACCTTGGGTTGGTGGGCCATGCGGGTCAAGCGGGCTAAGACTACAATTTTTATTTTTATTTTTTTTTTTAATATCACAAGCAAGGCAGCAACATTTTTAGAGCAAAAAGTCCATAATCACATTTTGATATAAAAGTTCAAATATCATTTTTGATTACAAACAAAAAGATAAAAACAAAGTAATTAAAATATGTTCAAGTTTAAAGACAATAGATCCCAATCAAAAAAATCCTTGAAGACTTCCTAACTGTCCCCAAAACATTTCGTTCTTGCTACTGCAATAAAGATTGAAGACGATGGCGACTGGTAGAGGCGCCGGCCAGTTGAGAGAAGGGTCGAAGAGATAGCGAGAGAGAAAGGCGATAGAATGAAATTGACAAGTGAAAACCTAGAGGCACACCGCACACGTTCACTATTCACTATTCACTAAACGACAACTGTCGACGACAAATGAAAATGAAAAAAAGAAAGAAAGAAAAAGAAGTGGGTTGGCCCGCCCCAAACCCGTTTGGCCCGCGACCCAAATGGGCTAGCTCAAAATGGCCCACTTGTATTTAGGTTAGTATATTTACGACCCAACCCACCTTTATTCTATGGCGGGCTGGGCTGGCCCAATGGGCTCAACCCAAATTGACGGCTCTAGCCGAGGCCACCACGTCAAAGGCATGCCAAGGCGCCCATGTTCCATCCTGTGCGGACGGCCGTACCAACGGTGTTGCGGCAAGGCGTGGCCCATGAGGCATTGCTCGGTATCTCGGATTCGGAACCTTTGGGGGTGGGGGGGGGTGGGGGTGGGGGGGGGGGGGGGAGAAAATCTATTGTTCTTTTTCTTTTTAGATGGATAATGAGAGTTGCGCACGTTTGTTGACTTGAAGAACTGGCTTTCAAACCAATGGCGGAGCCACATGCAATATTGCGATCCCCTTTAGTTTTGAAAAATGTCATAATCCTCTCTTATAAATTGCGAAAATGTGATACTTCACTACTTTGAATCTTATCAAGTTTGCCTCAATTTTGTAAGAAAATTTTGCACTACAAATATTTTTGCACAGGTGATAATATGACAACAAAAAAGTAACAAAAACTTACTCATAAAATCTTATGTGTAATGATTTTATTTGTGTTTTTAATTAGAGTGTGGCAGGTCCATTATCGATGCAACCAATAAAATATCGTCAGCTCATTTTGTGAGCAAAAATTTGTGACCTTATTTTGTATCCATAACATTGCTCTTTTGCCCATATTTGTCAAATGTATACCCCACCATGTAATGTTTTATGCTTTGAAAAAAAAAATCATTCCTTTATCGAAAATTCTTAAGTGCGCCAGGGTTATAAATGTTTATGGTAAATAAATGACATTGAGAGGTGAGGTTGTGGTCTGCAACTTAAAATTATTAAATACTACTTTAGACCCTCCAAACCAACATAAATCGCAAGAATAATATACGCAAACCCAACAAGTAAGAGTGAGTAATTAAAGTGAAAGAAAGTGAACACAAAGAAATAGTTTATCCAGTTTGTCAATATGTTTGATTATGTCTGGCTGTCTGGGGTCACTACCAAGTCAGGATCTTGCACTATAATATGTTAATATGAAGTTACAATGAGTTTTGGGGCGAAACCCTGCTTATATACACAACCTAGAGTAAGTCCAAACCCTAGATTAAATTAAATTCCCGAAAATCAGTGTTTTCCCGTCCGACGGTTGCACGGCCGCTCCCTGGTATATGCATGGCTGAGCTGCTCGGCCGTGCTCTATTTTTCCCTGAAGTCAGTAGCCTATGTTCTCCAAACATCTCTATGCACGGACGGGTAACATCCTTGATGACATGCACGAGCAACACGCCGAGATGGCAACTCTGCACGGCCGCTCCATGTCTGCTTCGCCATTTTGCTGATTTCTTCTATTTTGATCGCTAGTTCTCGGTTTACCTCTATTCTAACAACTACTACACATGCATATTTAACAAAGTCCATTCACCACCCATTGGAGTCACATGCACTTTGTTTATGTCTATGTTTGTTTATAATAAGATTAGAGTAAATTATGTGTTAAGTATCTAACTCATCTAAAAGCTTAAACTTTAGAGAGCATTCACAATGTATATCATGTTCATATTAACACTCTCCCTCACTTGCAAAATGGATTTTTTTTTTTGGTATTTTTTAATAGGATAAATGCAAGCAGGAAGATTCGAACTCAGGACCTTACCAAACTTAGAGTTCTAATACCATATTAAGTAACAAACTCATCTAAAAGCTTAGGCTATTAGAGAGCACCCTCAATATATATCATACTCGTATTAATATTAACAGTATGTATGTTCCAAGCTCAAGGAGGGTTTTAAAATTAATCATTGGATTCTTATCTAGTCAACCACTAAATTCTTACATGGGAAATAATAAAGTTACAAAAAATAGCTACAAAATGTGGCTTACAAAATGAGGTGTCATAATTGTATTGGTGTTTTTAATTAGAGTGTGTCGGGTCCGTTACTTAACCTTATACTTAGTATAAGGTTAAGTAACGGATATATATCGTGTGCGGATGTGAGATTGTGTGAGATTTGTCATTGCCTCACGCGTTATATTTTCCTTGTCTTAAAATAAATGTTCAACTTTTGCATTATGAATAATCAAGACTATTATAGAATCATTATTGGTTAAGATGAAACGTAATTAAAGATGGTGATGATGTTTATGCAAGGGAAAGGGAGAAGGGAAAGGAGGGTCAGATGCAGCCAAAAGACGGCCGCCTAGACGTTCATGAAACGCCTTGGTCCTGACTAGCATATTACCCCGCCTAGGGGCTAGGCCAGCTGCGGTGCCTAGCGCTTCTTAGAAGCTTGGCCATTAAGGTTTGATCTGATTCATGTTAATGTTTTGTGGGAAAAAGACAATTTAATCCCATATTAACATGGGATGGGTTGTGCAACAGCCTAAAAATAATGGTTTAAAAAATTCCGACCTGCCGGATTCGAACCAGCGACCTAAGGATGGCTGAGGTATGACCCACTACAGTCCTCCGCTCTACCAACTGAGCTAAGGTCGGTTGATGCTTAGTTCGCCCATATTTTTATATAATCTAATAGATTATAATTATCCAATAAAAATCTTTGGATCCCTAATTACGTTTGTATAATAATAATATATTTATTATCTATAAATAATGTCAATAACAATTATTAAATTTTTATTAAAAGAATGTGGATGTAATTTACTGGATAAAGGAGTATTATAAAATTTTCATTTTAAGTGATGAGACTTATTTGATATATCTAAAAGAAAATTGTGTCATTATTATTATCATTATTATGAAATGGAGTATATATTCAATAACTTACATTGTGATAGAAAATTACATTTTGTTACTCATATTTTCTTTTTAGAAGACAAAGATAATAAACGTGTGACACAAACGCTAATCATCCATGACAGGGGCGGACCTTAAGTATTAAGTGGGGGTGCAAGTGTACTCGGTGACTTTTTATATTTAATAAGAAAAATTATTATTTGTAATATATTTATAGTTGTGCACCCCCAACACAAGTTGCTCTCTTAGTAGGGGTGTAAATGGTTCAGTTTGGTTCGGCTTGAGCAAATTTAGAAACCAAACCAACCGCTAGTCATAGGACTGAAAAAATCTCAAACCGAACCAAACCATTAAAAGTTCCAAACCGTACCAAACTAAACCGCCGTGGTTTGGTTTGGTTCGGTCTGAACCGAGGTTTATAGTTTCAGTTTGAACCGCAGTCCAAACCGTTATTCCAACCTCAATTTAATTCATACACCAAAAGCAACCAGTCTGATCGAGCATTTAATCCATGGATATCGGCTTAATCGGTTAAGTCACATAATCATTTAAGATTCCCCAATTACACCACCTCCTTTTAACTATACTTCCTTCCTCAACCCCTTCCTTTTTTTTTCATGTGGGAAGCATTGAAAAAGCATGAATCAACAGACAAAACAAACCAAAAGTCATCCTCAACCATACAAACACATCATGGAGCCATGGAGGTTTCATGAACCCATAAAAACAATAAATCCAACCAGACACCAAAAATCAAAATAAAAGCCCTAAACTTTAACAAGACTCAGATACTAAAATTTTAAACTTCACAACACCCATATTCTTGATTGGACTAACAAGCCACTTCCAAGCTGATTGTTATATGTTGGGATTTTGCTTTTGAAAACCCTACATTTTGACTGAAATTATTGCACACTCATTTGTTTTCATTTTCATGTCAATAACAGTTTAGGGATATCTAATACTATGGATCTTTCAGAAAATTGTTACTGCGGTTTTCGAACCGTATGGGTATACAAAGACTCTGCTTTGCTCCGTATAATTACTTGCAGCTTCAGGAAATCATTTCAAGTCATCTCCAAAGATTGATGCATTTGAAAAACTAGATATATAATTTGCTTCAAGGAAAGGTTGGTCAATGTGCTCATTATTTCATGATTTCATCAACCTTCAAGTTTGCCTCTTACATTAAGCATAATCAAGGGATTATTGATAAGACATGGTTCTTGTGCCTTCTAAATCATTATGTGCTTAATGTTTATTGTACAAATATAGGTAGCAGAGCCATGGCTTTTGAGTTCATAACCTTATATTTGAAGAGCCATGGCTTTTGAGTTCAGGGGACAGGGGAGAGACTTTTGGAAATGGTGTTCAAGGTGAGAAGTTGAGTTATTACATTTATCCCACATTGAGAAGGAAAGAAAGGGGAAGAGGGAGGAGTGGATACAAATAGTCAAGCCAAGGTTCAATTTATCGGTTTAGACCACGCTTCTGTCTCTTGGTTTAGACCTTGGTTAGGTCTCACGGTTCAAACCTCGGTTTGGTTTAGAGTGGTTTGGCTCGGTTTAGTTTGGAGGGGTCGAACCGTAGACCAAACCGAACCAGGTGGTTTGTCAAATTTACAAACCGAACTGAACCATTAATGTTCAAAAACCGAACCAAACCGCATGGTTTAGTTCGGTTCGGTTTCGAACCGTAGTTCAGACCGAACCACTGACACCCCTAGAGCTTAGCACTGATCCATGGAAAGACTAGTGTCGGAATCCCAACAAGCAATGGCACTTATCTAAATTGTTCAATTTTCTTTTGACTTTGGTTAGGGTTTTTATAATTAAAGCTTAAAATTGTTAAATTTTTAAAATCTACTCCCTCCGTCTCAAAATGATCTTCTCATTTGATATTTTTCATTGTCCCAAAAAAATCTCCACATTTCTACAACCTAGGCTTAGAAGTGTCCAAACAAAACATGACTAGTGAATCAAGTGTTCATATCATTAAAAAGTTTGAATAGTCAAATGTGAAGATCATTATGGGACAGAGGGAGTATAATGCAATTCAAAATTATTAGAAAGTCAAAACATGACTACAGTTTGGGACATAATTTAACTAATTGGTTTAATTCATGATTCAATACCAAATTAACTATGTTGGTTTCAAAATTTGCTTCATATATGCCCGTTGTCATTATTAATAGCAAAATATATATCATAATTAGCTTTTAATTTCTCTTTTTTTTTTCCCTCCATATTTTCGTTTATTGAATCGAAGATAATTATATTTTAATACATCATTTTAAATTTTGTATATTTATTACATAACAATAAATAAAAATTTGATATTTTATATTCTCTCTGTCCCTAAATGAGTGTCCAAAATTTATTTTAAAGAGATACTGAAAATCTCATTTTTTTTGAACAATTTGGTAACAACGATTCATATATATAATCTTGTGATATCCTTTCCAAACCTTTAGTTTTGCACGTATAAAGAAACCAGTGAAATTTTTTTCGAAAAAAAACGTTTAGGGAGAAAGTTATGTTAAAAAAAAAACACTCATTTAGGGACTTTTTTTTTTGAAAATGGACACTCATTTAAGGACAGAATGAGTAATACTTAATAATGTAAAAGGCAATTATAATTTAAATCTTTAGTGTTATTTGTGCACTCGATGAATGGAAGCTCTAGGTCCCATGATCCATGACATCCAAGGAAGAAACGAACATCTAAAATGAAAAAAAGAAAAAGAAAAAGAAAAAGAAAAAAGAAAAGAAAGTTAAAACATAAAGTCCATTTTATCGTTGGCGCTTTTGAAGAAAGAATGAAAGAATATGAAAATTTTGTTCTACATTCCATATTTCCTGGTCAACTCAACGCGCCTTCGATGTTTGATTTTACAGGCTCTTCCTTATTTACATTGCTCACGTTCCGTCAGCTGGATCTAGATTCATATTTGAGCACATTCTCATTTTGATTCGAGGAATTGGCGCGTTCTTGGGCAAGCAGATTTCTGTTTTCTTTTTCGGTGGAGGGAATCATTTCGATTCCTGTGTTAGTTTTTTTGCAAAACGTTGGATTGAGGGTCAACGATAATATTGTGTTTAAAGCCTCTACAATTGGGATTTTTGGAGGACATTCTTTGAATAACAGAATTTTGAGTTAGGGTTTGTTTTTCATCAATGGCTTCTTGGGTTGTATGCCTTAATTTGGGTTTTAGGGTTTGGATGATTTTCTCATAGTTTTGTGTGATTGAAGAGCAAATGGATGTGAAAGGAGTTGTTACTTTGATTGCATTTGCTCTTGTACTTTTCGCATCGGAAGTTGTATGTTCAAATAGCAAGAAGAATTCAGCTGGGAATTTGATTGATTTTCAAGAGATTAATGAGGACGTGGTACAGTCTATTACTCTTACTCCAAACCCTAAGATTAGTTTACTTTATTGTTAGTATTATAGCATATGCAAATTGTTTTGTGAATTGATCATTTGATGATCTTTGATTTGCTTGGTTTGCTTTTCTGCCGGTAAAATGTCAAGATCATACTAGCCCTTTAGATATATAATAAACAAAAGGGTACGCTAATTCTAGCTAAGTCTACAAAACAAATGTGGTCCCAAGAACTAGGGTTTATGCTCGAGTAACTCGTTAGAACAAGCCTTCTGGTTTCAGTTCATACCCTTTCGAGATCCATTGGTGATCCTGAATACGTGTGGTTTATCATTTGAGTATATATCAGCTGAATGTTTGGAGTTAAACAAATGGATGAGTCCTTACCGCCACACATTTTTAAAATTGACTCCAACATAAGGCGTAGGAGCTCATTTTGTATCATTAACAATATGACCATTGCAACAAAAGCTATTGGGTTTTTTCTCTATAAACTCGTTTTCTTATAGAAGTTGCTCGTTAGTGTTGCCAATATCCTCTTGCATGTTTATCTGCAAGATTTCATCTCTTTTATTAATTTATTTATTATTTACTCTAGAAACGAGAACTCTCAGTTGTGATATGATTATATGATTCATATTGGGATGTAATAGAATCCGCTTTGCAGGTTGAACTGTTATGGGCCAAATGTAAACTAGAGTTGAGCCATTCAAAGGAATCTGTTGTAGATGTCAATTTAGATGTCACAGAGGATACAATCTCTACAGATAATAGCCTATCAGCTAAAGAGGGGATTTTGAAATCTTTGAGCATCCATGATCACCATGTTGAAGATACTCTTTTAGATTGCATAAGGAAGAAGAGTATCGGGTTCCCGGTTTCTGGAGAAGAGAGTCAAACGAAAAGTTGGTACACTGAGTTTGTGGAGTCCATTTTTTCGTCTCGTGATGCTTCAAAACGACGGAAAATGGTGGAAGCCCCGTCCCCTTCCCCGTCACCATCTTCTGGTCGAATACATTCGCATTCTAGGGTTCCTACTACTCAGGGTGTTTCAGGTCCTCCATTGGCACCCTTTTTCCGTCGAGATTCTTCAGCAGTTTCAAACACTGATCCAAGTCCTGATTCTGCTAATGAGATGGCTGAAATGAAAAACGACAACAACAGAACAGTTGTTATTGCTGTTGTCGTAACAGCAGTTGTGACATTTTTTATTGTCGCACTGCTGTTTTTATGCTATAACAGGATATGTGGGAGTGGGAGTGTGGGACGGAATGATGAAAAGCCTCTCCTTAGCTTAAGCTTAAGTGACTATTCTAGTGGTATGTATGTATGTATGTACTGTGCAATTCCCTGAAGCTATTGGGTTACATATTATTTCCATGTTGCTTTTCTGATGTGTCAAGTCACTTTTGATTTTTCAGGAGGCTCACAAAGGCCGTATGCTTCAGAAAATTCACTTGACAAAGGAAAGCTTGGCCATCAATCATTTCATGACAACTCATCTTTGGATGCAAGTTTGTCAATGAAGTCAGATGCATCAAAAAATGGAAATCCACTAGAGTCGCTTTCGGGAAGGTTGAGCACTTCCGGATTACCTCCTTTAAAGCCTCCCCCTGGAAGGATGGAACCCCCACTACCACCACCACCGGGAAAGGTCGAAACCTCATTAACGCCGCCTCCTGCAAATAGTGTTCCTCACCCTCCTCCTGTTGCTACCGGAGCTCCTCCCCCTCCTCCTGTTGCTGCCGGAGCTCCTCCCCCTCCTCCAAGGCCGCCGCCACCACCACCGCCATCTTCTCTGAGACCGCCTACTGGTGGGCCTCCACGTCCTCCCCCTGCTGGCCCCCCACCACCACCGCCACCTGTACCTTTTGGAATGAAATCTGGTGGACCTCGTCCACCACCGCCTCCAGGTGGTGGTGTCCCTCCTCCTCGACCACCTTCTATAGGCTTTAGGCCGCCCCGGTCAAACGCACCTCCTGCACCCAATCGTCCACTCGAAGAATCTGATAGTTCTAAGGCTAAGTTGAAGCCGTTCTTCTGGGAAAAAGTCTTAGCCAATCCAGATCAAACGATGGTTTGGCATCAGATTAAATCAGGCTCATTCCAGTAAGTTCCTTCTTTTTTTGGTTCTTCATATTTTCAAATTAAACTTATCAAGCTTAGAAAAGGTAATAATATGTTTAATGGGCAGGTTTAATGAAGAAATGATAGAAACTCTGTTTGGCTTTTCGGCTACTGAGAATAACAAAAAGCAACTAAAGACGTCTTCATCCCATGACCCTCCAACTCAGTATATTCAAATTATTGATCCAAAGAAGGCGCAAAATCTGTCGATTCTTCTAAAAGCGTTGAATGTGACAACAGAAGAAGTTTGTGATGCACTTCGAGAAGGTGAATGCATCTTTTATCTCATTACATATGGCCTCGATGTCTTCATTTAATATGCCCCTGAAAGATAGTCTCATTTGACTTTTGATAGTCAACACAAGCGAACTTTGACCAAACATTAATGTCAATCTAATCATTTCAATGAAATTTAAAAAATAGTTATTATGATTTATCAAGAGTTTTTTAGAATTTGACTAGGATGATTAAATTACTATTAATATTTGATCAAAGTTCACCTGTGTTGACCATTAAAAATCAAATTGGACTATCTATCCAATCAGGTTTTTCTCCTCACAATCTGCTCTAAGAGCCCACTTCTGAAAGTCAAACTCTTAAAATGGTTATAACAACCTCTCACCGATGCCCTTAGTCTAGGCGTTAGTTTTGTGAATGTAAGTAAGTGTAGCAAAGATAATTTTGAAAGTCAGAGAACTAATATGGTTACCGTTTCAAACAGTCAAGGTGGAATCTCTATAATATAAAGTAAGAGCGAAACTGGTGGAGAAGAAATACATAAATCACAGTACCCCACACACAGTGTGAGCTCTTGTGGCACACGGTTGCCCCTTTTTATATGTTATACTCCCTCCGTCTCATAATAAACTACATTTCCCACAATGTCCAACTTATACTCAATGAGGCCCACTTGTCATTATTACACAACTATCCCCCTCAGAATATTCACCCCACTTTTCATACTCACAACCCCTACTCCAATAACAATAATATACTACTTTTCCTTAATTCCCGTGTTTTCCAATTTGGTATATTTTATTATGGGACGGAGGGAGTATATTGGAAGGTATTTCGTAAGATATTGATCCTTATTATGCATCAGAAAGGGATCACAATCTTATTATGATAGCAAGAATAGTTAATAATCTGATTGCAATAGCAATCAGCAAGAATAGAAATTTATTGTTCTCCCAACTTAAAGATGACTGTTTTTGGCTAAATATCATGCCCCCTTGCTCAAGAAATGGATGTCGCTATTTTCTTGACACAATATCCCATATATTTGAAGTCAAAGGGTCCAATTATGATAATTTATGATTGTCAAATTAAGTTGACAAAGAAAAAGAAGAACCTTTTGAACACCAGAGGAGAAGGCTTGGGAACTGTACAACAGAAATTATAAGAAGTTTTGACGTCCGTAATTTCTGTGCAATTGAAGTACAATGTATTTTTGTGCCATGGCCTTCTTTTGTTTAACAATAAATACGCCCCTATTCATGAGTGGGGAGAAAATGAAAATGTCTTGTTAAACATATCAATATATCATTCAATGAAATTTTGAGTTTTAGCATCTTAGATACATGAGTAAAAGAAAGTCTCTGAGTCCCATAATTTCTTGACATGGGGATTTACTCTAGCTGTCAATCCATATTATTCAACTTCCAAAAGGGTGATCGTTGAAAAAAATATTGTAAGTTTAATCCAAATCATAAGAGATACAAAAACATGAAAATGCAAAATTAAAAAGTGTGAATTTCAAATCTGGACTCTTAACATGAAACGAAGGAGTATAATTGTGTCTGAGGTGTATACGTTGTTGTTTAACCTTGTTTCATTTATTCTTAATTTGCTGGTATCTTTACAGATTGTTTCACCAATCTATTGACTAACCTGTATGATCTGCTGAATCAGGAAACGAGCTTCCGATAGAACTCGTTCACACATTGATAAAGATGGCCCCCACAGCAGAAGAAGAACTCAAGCTCAGGCTTTATAATGGTGAAATTTCTCGACTTGGAAATGCAGAGAGGTTCTTAAAATTTTTGGTCGACATACCCTTTGCCTTTAAAAGGCTAGAGTCTTTGCTTTTCATGTGCACCCTTCAAGAGGAAGAGTCCATATCCAAAGAGGCATTCACTACTTTAGAGGTATCTCTTCCAGTCTCTTAATTGCATCATCTTTTATGCTTAAAACACGGTTTCAACTGCTGAACTACTATTATTATGATTTACTCCCTCCGTCCCAAAATGATCTTCCCAATTGACTATTCAAACTTTTTAAGGATACGAACACTTGATTCACTAGCCATGTTGTGTTTATGCACATTTAAGCCCAAGTTGTACAAATGGGAAGAAGTTTTTGGGACAATGAAAAATGGCCAATGGGAAGATCATTTCGGGACAGGGGGAGTATTATTTTTGTATATTCGTTTCTTCTCTTTGTGTGAATGTGTGTTTGTTGGGAGTCTTCGACTCGCAAGCTTAGTAGAAGTTTGCTTATGTCATTGTGCAGGCAGCGTGCGTAGAATTGAGAAAAAGCCGTTTATTCCTCAAACTCTTGGAGGCTGTTCTCAAAACAGGGAACCGAATGAATGATGGAACTTTCAGAGGCAGAGCACAAGCATTCAAACTCGATACATTGTTGAAATTATCAGATGTAAAAGGAATAGACGGGAAAACCACCCTTTTGCACTTTGTTGTTCAGGAGATAATCCGGTCAGAAGGTATACGAGCTGCCCGTGTGGCCCGAGATAATAGAAGCTTCTCCAGCATAAAAACAGACGATCTTCTAGAAGACGCATCTAACTATGCAGAAGAGCACTATCGCAACCTTGGCCTTCAAGTCGTGTCTGGTTTGGGGAGTGAGCTCGAAAATGTAAAAAAAGCTGCGATTCTTGACGCTGACAACATCATCGGGACGGTGGCTAAACTTGGTCATGACCTTGCGAAATCCCGGGACTTTTTGAATGCAGAGATGAAGAATATAGAAGAAGATAATGGATTTCATGAAAGTTTGAAGAACTTTGTGCAGAATGCTGAGAAGGATATAAAATGGTTGCTTGCTGAGGAAAAGAGAATAATGGCTCTGGTGAAGAGCACAGCAGATTATTTCCATGGGAATGCTGGAAAGGATGAAGGGTTGCGATTATTTGTCATTGTTCGAGATTTCTTGATAATATTAGACAAGGCATGCAAAGAAGTGAAAAATGCTCCAAAAAAGGCGCCAAATAAGCCGCCACCTAAGAAAGAGGACACATCAGCAGCGAATACTACTTCCTGGCCCCGACAGTCCCCGGCAGCTGATCCACGTCAGCGGCTTTTTCCTGCTATTGCAGAAAGGCGGATGGATAATTCTAGTTCAGATGAGGACAGTCCTTAGGTATGTGAATAAGACCTTTTTTCCTTCTTGGCTCTTGTCCAAATCCAATGCTTTAATTTATTATCTCTGATGAGAAATTATATTTTGTGCAAACGGCGAATAAAAATGGTTGAAAATTTTTTGGTCTCATCTGAGGGTTCGCCATTTTTTTTTTTGTAGTTGATAGAAACTAGAAAGGGGTTTAAACCAAAGAAACTCTTAATTCTTTGAAAGGCGAAACTCGAGTTCGACGATGGAGTATGTACATATGGTTGACGAAAGAACATCATCGTCGTCACGGTAAGTTGATTTAGCCTCTGCCGGAGATCTGTTAATGCTGTCAGTAGTTGAGAATACTTTAGGTTATATTTTTTGTTCATTCTTTTCATTAGTTTGTTCATTAATTCTTTTCTTAGAGAATATAAATACATTATATATTAGAAGCTAGAAATTGGTCAATGTTACTCTTTAGAGCAAAGAAACAAATGTTTTTGTGGCATGTACAATTTATTCCCGATGAATGGATTCACAAATTGTGTCAACCCTTGTTTTGATTAGATTACTATCACACTTCCATGTACTGTGGGTGTCGTGTGAACTTCGTATGTAAAATATGAGAATTTTTCGAGGGAAACTAGTTTCTCTGTAAGTTATAAAAAGTCATGTTTTTATATGGGTTAAAGTTTAGGGTTTAAAGGTTAAAAACAGAACTTTTTATAACTGAGGAACTAGTTTCTCCAAAAACCTACTCGTAAAATATTTTCACACTTGCACTGGCAATACCATTTTTTTTTTCTTTTTCTTTTGAACCATGTCTTTTTGATTGAAAAACAAAAAGGAACAATAGTGTTAGTAATGGTAATTACTCCTTTCTTTAATTAAAAGAAAAAAAAATAGGCATTGTACTCTAAACTTATTAAAATAAATATTATAAAGAAAAGGTGATGAGAATAAATAAAGAGGGGACATATCAAAGGAATAAAATAGGTTATTCACGATCTATTGAGACAACAACTTTTAACTGATTTTTAGTTTTAAACTTAACGGATGTTGCTTTTCAAGCCTTGTTTCAATAGATGTGTATCCCAAAAAAAGACACTATCATCCCTATAAATTGAGAATAAAATTGGCTAATTCATTAACTTTCTGGAAACAAAATGACATACTCCTAGTTTTTCTGTTATTGTTCTCTTTTAAACTATTTTATTTTATTCATGTTCGCCGAATAATTTTTAATCAGCGCAAATTAGAAATTTTAAACTGTTGTATCTTGATAGTCTTCCAATCTATTATTGTGTGCATTAAAGCAATGATCGAAAATATTGCCTTAAAAATTGCATTAGCAAGCATCAGTCAAATCATTAAGTGTTTACTTTCGATTTTTTTTACTATATTTATTAATATATTTGAATGTGGGACGCCATATTAGAGGATTGTACCACCGAAGATTTCATAATGCCTAGACAAAGCAAGAGAAAAGGGGCAGTGCACGAGTCGTGCATATCATATTATGCCAAGCGACCAAAGGATCCCGCCTTGTGATCTGTGACTTGAAGTTGGTTGGCACGACTCATGCTCATATACACGAGTCGTGCAGTAGCGGCAGCTTGGCACCAGACTTTGCAAAAAGGCAGAAAACGTGTGGGACAAGTTACTTCCTTTTGGGAGTTTTATTTTGGGACTCCTTATGTTTTCAGTGTTAGGTTATGACTAGTATAAATAGAGGTTATCATCCTAACAAGAAAATACCTCAAGATTAAATTGAAGATTGCTCAGAGAATATCAATAATTCTAGATCTAGGGTTTTAGCACAGTCAGGAATTTTGTGACCAAAATTCGTTCTAGCATAGATTAGTGTGATCTTGTAAACGTTTCTCCAGATTGATAATAATATTCTCTCCCCTCCCCGTGGACGTAGCCAAGTTGGTGAACAACGTAAATCTGTGATCTAGTGATTGCTTACCTTTTTCATCAAGTCTTGTTCATTGCTCTAACAATATAATTTACTAAAGGGTCGTTTGGTTGTCCTTCTTAATTGGATATGATTATTAGTCAAACGAGTTTGATGTTTGGCAAATTAAATGCTAACAACGTACTAATACTAACAACCTGGACAAAACATCTTATCCCCTCTTGTCCCCTTCATATTTAGGGCAAATGACAAATAAGAGTCTAAATTTTGGAGGTAATTCGTAGAAAGAGGTCCGATATTCTAAAACTCGCAGATCAGTGTCTAAAGTTGATGAAAACTAGCAATTAAAGGCTTTTTGACGAAAAAAATTGATTTTTCAGTTAAATTTACATGTGCCATGCACATGTAGACTAAACTGAAATTAGTTTTATTAGTAAAGGGGTAAAATGAATATTTTAAAGTTAAGGGACTAAAAGTAAAATTTGTACTAGTATAGGTATGTATGATTCGCGAAATTATTGTTTTTTAAATTCACTAAATTATTTTTTGTAAAAATATTAATTTTACAATTTTTAATTTTGCTTTTGAAGCATTATTTCACAAAATTAGTTTTCCCATGAAAAAAATCACTAAATTATTTTTTGTAAAAAATATTTAATTTTACAATTTTTAATTTTGCTTTTGAAACATTATTTCACAAAATTCGTTTTCCCATGAAAAAAAAAATCACCAAATTATATTTTTGAGAAAATATAGCACTAAATTAATCTATCCTAAAATCAAATTTCCAACATATTGCTTTGAATGATATTTTTTTTCAAATACTAGCACCTTGAATTAGTATGTACCAAAATGACACTGCCAAATTTTTATGTACCAAAATAACACTTTTACTTAAAGTCGGCATTGGTAATGCCGTTTTCATGGTGAAGTCGGCACTAGCAGTGCCGTTTTCTTGCTGACACCATTTCGATTAGGATTTTTAAAGTCGGCATTGGCATTGCCGACTTCATTTAGGGTTTCTCTAAAGTCGGCGTTGGCAATGCCGTTTTTAAATCAATTTTTTTTCAAAATCTGAAACAATTTTAATCTAAATCGACAATTTAATGACAAATGTACTAAAATTAATCTTATTTATTCTCTGTCTATTTTTTTTTTAAAAAAAAGTTGTTATGAGACCAAGGCAATTAAAATGATAAACTATCTTTTAATATATACTCCATCCGTCTCACCCGAAAGAGGATGTTTTCTATTTTGGGTGTCTCACTCGAAATTGGACATCCCAAAATAGGAAGTTTTTATTATTTTATTATTAATAGGACCCACTTGTCATTCTCGCAATAATTTTTCACTCATTATTCTCTACCCACTTTTTATCTGATTCATACTCACAACACCTATTTTTTAAACCATTTTTTTAGTGTAATATTTATCCTCAAACGAAAAATTAGTTAAATATTATTTCGAAAATACAAATTTAGTAAAGTATTTTCCACAAATAATATAAAATTTAGTGAAATTAGTAAAAAATAATTTAGTGGAATATATTTTCAAAAAAATAATAATTTAGTGAATTTTGAATGTACTAGTGAAAATTTAATTTTTGTCCTTTAAGTTTAGTATAGTCATTTTACCCCTTACAAATTAACTTTTATTTCGGTTAGATCCATATGTGCACGACACATGTGGAATTAACTGATTTTTTTTTTTTTTTTTGTCAAAAAGACCTTAATTACTAGTTTCATCAACTTTGGACCTTGATACGCGAGTTTTAGAACATCGAACCCCTTTATACGAAGAACCCTCAAACTTCAGACCCTTATTTGTCATTTAGCCACATAAAATTTAGTGCAATTTGTTTGGAACGAGAATACTATACTACTAACAAATTTAAAAATAATATAAAATAATTATTATGGATTATTAAAAATTAAAAGATTTTTATAAGGAAATAAAAGTAAGCCGAATGAAGTCAAAAGAGAAAACTGAAAGGAATTACCCTAACAGGCCGCCTATCAGGTGGACCGAGCATAATTAAGGCCGTCCCACGAATGGGCCCAACACTTGAGCCCAACTCGTCCCCCGATCTGGGATGGAGGTCAAGAAGAATCTGTTGAGAGTAATCAAAAACCAACTCGCCTGTCAAACCGTTACAGCTCGTGTAATTCACCGAGCTACGGGTACCGACCTAAGGACAAGGAAAGTTACCGTCAATCAGGTTGTTGGTCCAGCTCGTGACGACCAACCAGTCTAGGCTTCCAGAAGAGCCCAGTGACCGTTCCCTTCTGCTTGGGCCCGGCCCACTAAGGCTAGCTGGGCTTCAGTTCTCAATTCGAAACCCTACTATGGATAAGGATGACTTGAGTGACTTCAGACAAGGACAAAGCTGACCTCATCCTATCCTTAACTTGGGGAGAAGGCCAGTCTCCTATAAAAGGGGGGTCCATCATCTATTTTGCAGGTTGAATCACTCATTTTTACTCTGAATATTTCATTCTTGAGTAGACTGATTTACTCTCACGCCGGAGGGTCTTCGCCGGTGCAACCCCGGCTAAGCTCACGGTGTTCATTTTGCAGGTCTTAACTAGCATTCTGGGTATCCAAACCACTGATCCGGCAATTGATCACATTTTGTGCGTGATCAATTGGTTCCATTGCCGGGAAATTTGAAATAGCTTGTTAAGACCTAATCAATATCAAGCAGACTCCCTGCCCTTTATTTCTGGTGGTTCCGACGAGCCAATGGCTGAAAACGCTGAGAACACCCATTCGGGGTACCATCACATTCCCCGAGTCTTCATCCCTCCCGGAGATTCCCAGCCTTTCCAACCTTCTCTTCAGCCACCTACCGGAGTGCTGACTAGAGCTCAGGCCGCCCGCCTAGGTTCGCGAGCCGGAAATGTGCCATCCCAGGTGAATGAAAGGATAGACGGCGCGCCGCCGCCGACGGCTCACCCCACCAGTGAACGACTGAACATGCCCAGAAACCCTCCGTTAATCTACGCTCAGCGCACCACCACCATTCCTCATGACGAAGCTGGACCCAGTGTTACAAACTTGGCCGGGGGAACGGCTGCGCAGGCGGCGGCGGTGAATTACCGTTTGGGTTTGTTGTTGCAAATTCAAGAGTTGTACGGAGCTTTGGAAGCCCTAGGCCCAGAGAGCATGGTGAATTTACCACCCTTGCCCTCTATACCACGTGTTCCTCTCCAGCCTTGTGGCAATGCCCCACTGGCTAACGTGAATGCCAACAGGGATGCCAACAGGGCCCTAGATCTAGAGCAAGAAGTCTCATCTCATCGGGAGCACCGGCGCGAGGACCGGACTGGAGCCATCGGATCGGGCAACATCCTTGGTCAAGAAATCGTTCCACCCCTACCTCGCAGTGACAATCTAAATCAGCCGCCGCGCCGTAATCCCTCTGCGCGTCGTTCTCAGTACGGGAGTGAGGATGACCAAGAGTCAGCACGATCTGGGAATCCGAACGCCCGAGATGCCGTGATCTTGGACTTACAGGGGCGAGTACATGAGATGGAAAAAGCGAAGAAAACAACGACCAAGTTGGCAAATACCATGGCTCCGTTTGCCCAGTGGATTCTAGAGAGCCCTCCCCAACCTACTTTGAAACTCCCATCATTAGGCAAGTATACAGGGTCTGAGGACGCCCGTGATCACATTCACACTTTTGAAGCCATCATGGCACAAGTGTCTCACGACGACGATGTGCTTTGCAAGGCAATGGTCAACACTCTAAATGGGCCCGCGTTGGCTTGGTTCCGAGCTCTACCTCCGGGTAGCATTGATAGCTGGGACGAGCTGAGGAAAAATTTTGTCGAAAATTTCTCTACATCGGGTGACCACAAGAAACGACCTACAGACTTGGCAAATGTGAAGCAAAAAGAGAATGAAACGAGCATGAGTTTCTATCAGAGGTTCAGAACCCTTGCTGAACAGATCGAGGGTATCACCGACGACATGGCTATGGTTTGCTTTACAGCTGGCATGAGTGACCCGAAACTCAGATTTGAATTTAATGTGAGGCCTCCGGAGACTAAAGGCGATATGTACGAGCGCGCATACCGAGTTGCTCTAGCTGAGTTAGCCCTTAAGCAGGAACCCAACAAAGAAAAGGGTAAGGGACGAGCTGAATCTGATACGGCGGAGGGCAAGAACTACGATGAGAAAGATTATCACTCTTGGCGAGGAAAAAACCGAAGTCGTGGGACAGAGCGCTACAACCGCGGAAGCGAGTTTAAGGAGGATAAGGTGGATAATTTTACCCCTTTAACCAGAACGAGGAAAGAGATTATGAATGTGGTCGAGCTAGATCCACCTCGTCCTATGAAGGGGCATGAGGAGTCCAGGCGCGCCACAGGGAGATGGTGTTCCTTTCACAGGGACTACGGCCACGAAACGGAAAATTGCTTAGCACTGAAAAGAGCTATTCAGCAGCGAGTTGATTTAGGCGAGCTCGAGCGATTCGTTAAAAGGGAAGCTAAGAGGGAAAGAGAGAACACGGGGAAGGCCGATGAGCACCACGAAGAGCGGGCTCCTCGTAAAAGGATCGGGGTAATCAGCGATGAAGCCCTGTCCATCACGGCCCTGAAAAGCCAGATTTACAGTCTGAAGAAAGTGCCTTTTGTGCCAGCGTGGAACAACAAAGAGGAAACCATCTCCTTCTCACCCAACGAGCTTGCAGCCAGTCGAACGGCTTGTGAACAACCCATCGTATTGGAGGGGCGAATTGATAATTGCATAGTCGACAGACTCCTCGTTGATACAGGAGCAGCCCGAGACGTACTCTTCTATAAATGCTTTAGAGATATGGAGCTATCCGATAGTATGCTCGTCCCATACGCAGGCCGTTTAGAAGGATTCACCAATCATAAGGTGGAGGTGAAGGGTACAGTAGAATTGCTGGTCGAACTCGGTACCGTCCCATTCAAAGTTCAAGAGCTCGTGACATTCATGGTCATTGATGTCTGCAGCGATTACCACGCCATCTTGGGGGTTCCTAGCCAAGTGAGATTAGGTATGGTCGTCTCTCTACCCCATCAACGGGTCAAATTCCCCACACCGGCTGGAATAGGGTGTCTCTGTGGACGGGCCCGGGAATTTTTGGAGTATGTCGTAGAAACAAGAAAGGCAAAAAGGAAATACGAGCTCGATACCCCCGAGGAGAAAGTTACCATCTCGAAAACGATCAGAACCCGAGAAGCAATGAATATCGGGGTTATCAATGAGGTGAAGTCCGACGAGGAAATTACCGGAGAAATCATTAGCCTCAAGAGGGAAGTGAGTGGCAGAATCAAAGAGGAAGCCCTAGGCATCGAAGGAGAGGCGGTGGAAAAAATAACGGACATTATCGTGGACACCTTGCAATTTAGGGAAAGCTCCGAACTGAAACCCATCGACGAGCTAGAAGAAGTCGTTATCAATCCTTCCTTTCCCGAGCAGAAAGTTAAGATAGGGAGACAACTGACCATGGGGGAACGGGCCAACCTACTTAATCTTCTACGCGCTAGCACCGACATCTTTGCATGGCAAGTAGAAGATATGAAGGGAATTAGGGAAGAAATAGCCGTGCACGAGCTGAATGTGGATCCTGGATTCCAACCAGTTAAACAAAAACGAAGAGCATTTTCGTCAGATAAGCAGCAAGCCATCAGGGAAGAAGTAAGCAAGTTGTTACGAGCTGGAATAATCAAGGAGGCCTACTACCCGTCATGGCTGGCCAATGTGGTCATGGTGAAGAAGGCTAATGGCAAATGGAGAATGTGCGTCGATTTTACCGACCTCAACAAAGCCTGCCCCAAGGATTGTTTTCCCTTACCGTGGATAGATAAGCTCGTCGATTCAATAGCCGGTCACAAGGTCCTAAGCTTCCTAGACGCCTATTCGGGCTATCACCAGATAAAAATGGTCAAGCAGGATATCGAGAAAACAGCCTTCCAGACAAGCGAAGGAACCTACTGCTACCAGAAGATGCCTTTTGGCCTGAAGAATGCGGGGGCCACCTACCAGCGTATGGTGAGTAAGGTGTTCAAAGATCAGCTCGGCAGAAACATGGAGGCATACGTGGATGACATGGTAATCAAAACAAAGGAGGGTGATCACTGCCCCGACCTGCTTGAAACGTTCGCGACACTCCGAGCTAACGAGATGAAGTTAAACCCGAGCAAGTGTGTGTTCGGGGTCACCGCGGGAAAGTTCCTGGGTTTTATGGTCTCCCAGAGGGGAATTGAAGCAAATCCCAAAAAAATCTCTGCTCTTCTAAGCATGAGGGAACCGGCGACAATCAAGGAAGTTCAGAGGTTGAACGGTCGAGTAGCAGCATTGGGTCGCTTCATTGCCAAGTCGGCTGAACGATCTCTTCCCTTCTTCAAAACTCTCAAGGGCGGCAAAGAGTTTGAATGGACAAAGGAGTGCTCGGAAGCTTTCCAAGAGCTAAAAGAATACTTGAGCAAACCACCAACACTTAGCAGCCCCGTTCTGGGAGAAACATTGTACGTATATCTGGCCGCTTCGGACCGAGCTGTTGCAGCTGTCCTAACGAGGGAGGACAGGGGGATGAAGCTTGTGTTCTACGTTAGCAAAGCGTTGAATGATGTGGAATCCCGCTATTTCAACGCAGAAAAGTTGGCATACGCCGTTGTGGTCGCAGCTCGGAAGCTGAGAGCATATTTCTCCGCCCACTCAATTGTCGTTTACACTAACGCCCCATTGAGAAAGATACTGCACAAGCCCGATAGCTCAGGTCGGCTGCTCAACTGGTCGATTGAATTGACGGAGTTCGATATCTCCTACCAACCGAGGAAAACTCTGCAAGCCCAATCCCTCGCTGACTTCGTGGTAGAAACTACATTTAGCCTCGACGGTAACCAACCATCCCCGGAAGTAGAGCCCGATCAACCGCGAGGCATAGATATACCGGCCAATCGTTGGCAACTTTTTGTTGACGGGTCGGCCGGTAAGAATTGCGGTGCTGGCGTAGTCCTGATCGAGCCCGGCAACGGCGAGATCATCGAGAAAATACTAAGGTTTAAGTTCCCGACCTCAAACAATCAGGCTGAATACGAAGCACTAATAGCCGGGATCGACCTGTCAAAGCATATAGGAGCCGCCAAGCTTCAGGCCCACACCGATTCTCAGCTCGTTGTAAACCAGTTGAAGGGGGAGTATGAGGCCATCAATCCTATCCTCTCGAAGTACAAAGATTTGGTTCAAGAGTTGGTAAAAACTTTTGAGTTCTGGCAGATCGTCCAAGTCGCCAGGAAAGACAATGCGCGGGCGGACCTGCTCTCAAAGTTAGCAACGATGGAAACCGAGGAAGTAGACCGACCCAAATGGATTGAATTCGTGGAGAAGCCGGCCATTGAGAGATTTCAAATAATGGAGATCGGTGAAGCGAGCGAAACTCCTCCCAACTGGGTGGACGACCTCAAAAATTTCATCGAGAAGGAAGAACTCCCTCAGGATGGAGAAAAGGCGAAGATGGTAAAAAGAAAAGCACCCAGGTTCACCATAGTTGATGGTGTGTTGTATAGGAGGTCGTTTGTCAAGCCACTGCTAAGATGTGTACCCCCCGATCAAACTCTTAGCTTGATGGAGGAAGTGCACGAGGGAATCTGTGGGGGCCACCCGGGTGCTAGAACCCTGGCAGAGAAAATCATAACATTAGGCTACTACTGGCCTACAATGAGAAGGGAGGCCGTTGAATATGTCCAAAAATGTGATAAGTGCCAGAGGTATGCAGATATCCCCCGTCTCCCAGCAACAGAGCAGACTCCGGTAGTTGGTTGTTGGCCGTTCCACATGTGGGGAATAGATATGATTGGGCCTTTCCCTTTGGCACGAGGAAAATTGAAATATGCCGTGGTGACAGTTGATTATTTTACAAAGTGGATAGAGGCTAAGGCGCTGGCAGAAATCACCGAAGAAAATGTGCTGAACTTTGTGCATGATCATATATGGTGCCGCTTCGGAGTGCCCAAGCACATAGTCTCGGACAGAGGGTTGCAGTTCTCAGACCGCTTCACTACAGAATGTGCTCGCCTCGGTGTAAAACATACGAAATCATCAGTATCGTACCCCCAGGGAAATGGTCAAGCTGAAGCCGCAAACAAGTTGGTGATGCATGCTCTTCATAGGAATTTAACAGGACGAGCTGGGAAGTGGGTGGATGAGCTCCCCCTCGCTCTCTGGGCAATTCGGACCACGACCAGAGGACATACCGGAGAGACTCCCTTCGCTCTGACTTACGGCTCTGAAGCCATGGCGCCGGCCGAGCTCGCACTCCCCACAGCCCGGGTGTCTTTCTTCAATGAGGAATTAAATGAAATGAGAAGGAGAACAGATTTAGACCTGCTCGATGAAAGAAGGCTGGACGCTCATCTCAGGTCGATGAATTATAAGCAGAAGACCAAAAGGTATCACGACCAGAAGGTTAGGAAGAGGACCTTCCAGGCCGGTGACTGGGTCCTAAGAAAGATCGAAGCAACGAGCAGGAAAGCTCAGCAGAACAAGCTTTCTCCCAACTGGGAAGGACCATTCGTTGTGACAAGAATATTGCGAGAAGGGACGCACATGCTAGCAACTCCAGAAGGCCGTGAGCTCAAAAACCCGTGGCACTCCACCAACTTGAGAAAATACTATCACTAGCTGTCAGTTCTGTTTAGATCATTTGGAAAGGGTAGCTCTTTTCGAGCACTTTCATGTTTGCTTTTCTGTAACCAGGAAGATATTCCTTTATTAGCACTTTTAATGAAATTACCCCTTATTGAACCAGTGTGTACATTTAGTCGCTCGTACCAAACGAGCTCAAGCCTTGCTCTTAGCAAGCATTGGGTAAGACCTGCTCCGAGCAGGCATCACATCGCTCGTGCCAAACGAGCTCGAGCCTTGCTCTTAACAAGCATTGGGTAAGACCTGCTCCGAGCAGGCATCACATCGCTCGTACCAAACGAGCTCGAGCCTTGCTCTTAGCAAGCATTGGGTAAGACCTGCTCCGAGCAGGCATCACATCGCTCGTGACAAACGAGCTCGAGCCTTGCTCTTAGCAAGCATTGGGTAAGACCTGCTCCGAGCAGGCATCACATCGCTCGTGCAAAACGAGCTCGAGCCTTGCTCTTAGCAAGCATTGGGTAAGACCTGCTCCGAGCAGGCATCACATCGCTCGTACCAAACGAGCTCAAGCATTGCTCTTCGCAAGCATTGGGTAAGACCTGCTCCGAGCAGGCATCACATCGCTCGTACCAAACAAGCTTACCAAACTGAAACAAATCTGGTGAATCCCGATCTGACCAAACGACATAAGAAAGAGTTCGTTTACTAAGGGGATCAACAACCGACCCCGTGGCTTACATGACTAAAGCTAATTACGAAAGAAAAAGAATTACAAGGAAATAAACACTAAGTGTCAGCTTGCTCGTCATCACCCCCAGTCAGTTCATCAATCATAGCTTCACTCTCTTCACGAGCTCGCTCAGCTTCCCTCCTAGCCAACACCGTGTCAACGTTCTCGGGAAGTAGCTCGGGAGTGACCCAGGGATCTTTCTTATCTACCTCATCCTCCCCAGCTAGTTGCTCCAGCTCCTCTGAATTGAAAGGAATCATAGCGTGTGCGCGCCGAGCAAACTCGTTGAATTGAACATTTGATGACTCCACCAAATCAGCTAGCACCTCCGGGTCTTGAGGAAGCAAACCCCGACCATAGGCATCCCTCAGCCCATGCCTATGACCAGTCTTCCAATAGGGGAAGGCTTTGGACATCAACGCCTCCTCATACCTCTCAGATTTTTCGTATTCATCAATAATAGCCTCTTTATTAGGCGAGGTGAATGAGGCAAGCGTCTCTTTGAGGTGAGCCAATTCTTGTTCCAAGTCGTTGGAACGAGCTTGAGCCTCCCTGGTCCGACCTATGGAAAGGCCTAACTCTGCCTGTACCTTATCAACCTTATCCTGCTCGGCCTTTAAGGCTGCCTCAACCCTTCTCGCCTCAGCCTGGCTCTCCTCCGCTAACTTTTCAGCAACGGCTGCTTTCCTTCTCTCTTCCTCCAACTCCTTATGAAGCGCGGCCAATTCCTTCTCTCTCTCAACCAAGGTCGAGGCCTTGCTGTTCGCTCGATCCTCCAATTCTTCGCCGGTCTGAGATAAACGCGCAGCCAAAGTAGAGAGCTACAGAGGAGAAACAACAGTAAGGAATAAATAAAAGGCCAATCAGAAACGAAAGCGTAAACACATGATGTTACCTCAGAAATAACTAGGCCCATGCGGTCGCGCAGGACAGAAGGAGAAGCTAGCTCTTCTTTCAGTCTATCCAGATGATCGAGGTCCACGGCACGACAAAGAACTGCATGACCAAGCCCCACCTTGATACCCGTACGTGCGTTCAGATTTAGGCCCCTCAACGGGGTCACACCTCCCAACTGGTTGGCAATGCTATCAATATCCTCCTCAGTGCACGCCTTGGCAATCTCCTCCCTAATGACAAAACCTCTAGCGATTGGCTTTTTTGCCAAAGGGATGTGGTCGTCGGGATCTTGAGAGCGATCCCTTTTCTTGGACGTCGCCGTCTCTGGGCGATCTGTGAGCTTTCTGGCGACATCGGGACGAGGTAGAGCTGCAGAGGAACCTCCTGCCGTCTTCACCAACCCTCCTGACTCCCTCGTCTTCAACCCGTCATGACTTGCCAGGGGAACATTGGCTAGCGCCTTCTTTGTCAGCTCAGCCTGACGAGTTTTAGAACGCTCTTTGGACAGCGTTGCGTTGGTACTCTTGTTCAAATTGCCGAGCTGACGAAAGGACAACTTGGTCTTTTTCTTCTGTGCATCAGCCATGAGTTGCTCTCCATGACCACTCATATCTGCACGAGAAATAAGAAAACAATTAGACTCCGATGAGATAAGACTAAGAAGTATAAGTTTAAATTTTCACCCCCGAAATGCTCGAACTTCCAACACGGTGCAGACGAGCTCAAACACAAAGGGCAGTCCACCTCGAATACACAACCTTCATGCATCACCCATCCGGGATAACGACGATCTCGAGCTATGGAGATAAGGGGCTCGATTCCCTCATCATAACAGCCAGCCAAACCAGCTCGCGCGAAATAACTCGCCCGTGTCTCAAGCTCCTCCCAGTTCACTGCCCAATCATCTCCCTCGTAGGGACCAACCAGTTGAGTTAATGCCTTCTCTAAGTCATCGCTCCAGTCAGGCTCCCATACTTCCGAACCCCGACCAAGTTTTCCCTGAGAACACTCAAACTCCCATCCATTCCTGCTCTCCACCAATATGATATGGTTAGCAAAGGAGTTGATCTTCCCTGGAAAGGCATGCAGCAAACGAGGAGCGCTGGGGACAGCACCCAAACAGACCGTTTTATAGGGGGGATCAGCTCCCTTGCTCTTCACTCGGGATATCCTAAAGAACTTCCTGAACACGCTCATACATGGTTCGAAACCAAGATGGCGACAAACCACCAAAAAACTATTTATCGACCTGATGGCATTAGCTACGAGCTGTATGGGTACCGACGGGTTTCTGTCAAAAACTGATTAAGGAAAGGGTCCATAGGCAGCCTAAGGCCCTGTTCAAACTGACCGACATAGAAGGCCACTCGCTCTTTATCCTTTATTAGTGAATCAATGGGCACGCTCCCTTTGGGAACATAAGTTATTTTGTAGTCAGCTCGGCTTATTCTGTACTCCGAGTATACTTTATTTACTAGCTTTATTTGATACGCCGTTGGTCGGTGGTAGGGAGAAACACGCTGTAAATCACCGGGTGAAGGTTCAGCGCCCAATTGGAGAGAAGACATAGGTGTGGCCGACCGAGCAAGTTCCTTCTCTATATAGTCAAAACTCATATTCTCAATAATTCTACTGTCCGCCTCATCCTCATCATCGACCTCAACATGCATTTGACTCTCCACATCACATCCTCCGTCCTCGCTCCTTGAGACAGTATCTTCTTCACCCTCTAAGGGAAAAGGCCTCGTGCTCGTTTCCTCCACATGGCGATACGAGGAAATGGGGTCTATGTCGAGCACCACCTCGTCCGAGGCAAGCTCAAACTCATTGTCGGGATCATCAACGAGCATAAGTTGGTGCGGGGAAACAGACCCAACCTTTGTTGACGAATCCTTCTGAGACATACCTGCAAGAGTAACATGGGGGCCAGACCCCGTATCAAAAGCCGAGCTGAAGCTCGTTTGGGGCCCAGACCCCCCTACGGAACTGGCGCGCGCTAAAACAAACGGGGAAGAAAATTTCCCCCCAAACGTATAATACGTTGCTAAGTGCCCAAGGAGGATATTAAAACTCGTAAGGTGCACCATGCTAGGATCATCACGACCTATAAATTCCTCGCCATTAAAAGCGGGCAGTTTCAGATCGTCTGTAACTTGGTGGGACCCCAGAAACTTCCGAACGGCCCCTAAGCTCAACCTTTTCCAACCACTTGGCGCACTAACATACACCAACTTGGTCTGCTCATGATAGCAAAACTCCGGCGGCATCTCTGAAGAAATAGCCTGTTACTTGCCGGAAACGCTTCGCCGGCACCGGAAAATTCAAATTTTCCGGCGACGCAACCCAGAAAAAGAAGAAAAATAGCAAAAAAAAAAAATCCAAAAATAAACGGCGAAGTTAAGAGCACAAAGCAATTTACCTGGTTAGCAAAGGATTGAACGGTGATGAACAGTGAAAGACGTCGAAATAATTGTCGCCTGCGAAGCTTCAAAGGGTCGTCTCTCTTCTCTGAGTGGGCGCAAAGTGACAGACGGAGGGGGGAAGCAAGGGATTTTATAGTTCTCAAAACGGGTCAAACCCATGGACCGACCCGAACCAACTGACGACCCGTTGGATCAATCACTCAAACGTCTTTTCCAAAACACACGCCAGCACCACTTTCCATGTCTCGATTCCCCAAACGGCGCCATCCCTCAGTAGACACCCCAAACGTCCCATCGTCCTTGTCACACCTAAAAGCCTGCAACCGCCAGTCTGATCATCCATTGATAAGGCACCACGTGTCCTCGCGGCTACAGATCATCCGCTTTGGAAAAGCACTCTGTCAGATCGCTTAAAACGTGTGCTCAGGAACTTACCTCGCTTCAACAAAAAGCAGCGAGCCGGGGGGAAATATATTGATATGTTTAGCTTCCCACGAACGACTTCAAGGAATTAATGGGCGAGGAACGTCCGTAGCAAATTGGGAGATGCTTCCAGCTCTCAACTCGTTCGAGCAAGAAGCAGGGGGCCATTGAAAGGAATTACCCTAACAGGCCGCCTATCAGGTGGACCGGGCATAATTAAGGCCGTCCCACGAATGGGCCCAACACTTGAGCCCAACTCGTCCCTCGATCTGGGATGGAGGTCAAGAAGAACCTGTTGAGAGTAATCAAAAACCAACTCGCCTGTCAAACCGTTACAGCTCGTGTAATTCACCGAGCTACGGGTACCGACCTAAGGACAAGGAAAGTTACCGTCAATCAGGTTGTTGGTCCAGCTCGTGACGACCAACCAGTCTAGGCTTCCAGAAGAGCCCAGTGACCGTTCCCTTCTGCTTGGGCCCGGCCCACTAAGGCTAGCTGGGCTTCAGTTCTCAATTCGAAACCCTACTATGGATAAGGATGACTTGAGTGACTTCAGACAAGGACAAAGCTGACCTCATCCTATCCTTAACTTGGGGAGAAGGCCAGTCTCCTATAAAAGGGGGGTCCATCATCTATTTTGCAGGTTGACTCACTCATTTTTTACTCTGAATATTTCATTCTTGAGTAGACTGATTTACTCTCACGCCGGAGGGTCTTCGCCGGTGCAACCCCGGCTAAGCTCACGGTGTTCATTTTGCAGGTCTTAACTAGCATTCTGGGTATCCAAACCACTGATCCGGCAATTGATCACATTTTGTGCGTGATCAAAAACATTTTTAGTTTGATTAGTTAGTTGCTTTACTGGGCGAGGTATTAGTCATTGTATCGTGGCCGTTAATTAATATGCCAATCTACGGCTAATGTTAGTAATTCTCGTCACCCCTTTCAATTGGCCAGCTTTCGTTAGACATCCCACTATATAAAGTCAACATTGAACATGTTTTGAATCTCACTGTTAAATTCAACAAGCATAAATCTCTCTCCTCCCTCCTTCGAATTTCACCTGCAGATTTACACAAATGGCCGGAAGAGGAAAGTCACTGGGTTCCGCCGCCCCGAAGAAAGCCACCTCCCGCAGTAGCAAAGCCGGCCTCCAGTTCCCTGTCGGTCGTATCGCTCGTTTCCTCAAGGCCGGCAAGTACGCCGAGCGTGTCGGCGCTGGCGCTCCTGTCTATCTCGCCGCCGTTCTCGAATATCTCGCCGCTGAGGTATAATTCTCAGATAGCCTCGTTTATCTATCTATCTATCTATTAATACAATTATTTATTAGATCTGGTTTTGATTTATTTTTTTGGGGCGATTTCGTTTAATTTGGGAAATTAGGTTTTGGAATTGGCTGGGAATGCGGCGAGGGACAACAAGAAGACTAGAGTGGTGCCTCGGCACATCCAGTTGGCGGTGAGGAACGATGAAGAGTTGAGCAAGTTGCTTGGAACCGTGACGATTGCAAACGGCGGTGTGATGCCTAACATTCATGCTCACCTTTTGCCGAAGAAGGCCGGCGGTGCGTCTTCTAAAGCAGATGCTGATGATTAGATCTGTATATCATCTTTCATTCACAACTTCTGTGAATTTGTAATGGTGGTAACGCTTGTAGGATAAATAGGAAGTTGATTGTAGAAATCAAATATTAGTAGTTTTTAATCATGAATGAAAAGAATCTGTTGAAATTCAATTGAGCTTTCTGATATTCTGATCATGTTTCAGTTATGATTTTTGGAATGTTGATGGATAATCTGTAGTTTTGATGCTCAGATGTGTGCATTTTATCCGTGCTTCCATTTTTATTGTTCTAGGTATCTGTGTCAATTGAAATCACCAGCAAATAGAAACCGATAACCAAAAGCTGAAACCATGGTTCTATGATTTCTTTAGAACAAATCTGAAACCATGTCAGTCCACTTGATTCTTGCTCCCTCCATATGATGGTCCAACACAATCAACCATAAAAATATTATCAATATAATTGACTTTATTTGGAGGGCAGTGGCAAACCAAAATTTTCTCCCAAGAATAAATTTCTTCCTTTTTCTTTTCTTCCAAAACACTGTAAATGTCTGTTTTACTAAAAACAAGGTATGAAGTTTGGTGATCTTCCTAATTCATACTGCTACTCATTTTAATAGGCCCCCAGAAGTTAAGTGAGAAGTTTTTCTCTTCCTATGATTTGTCTCCTAGGCGTTTCTGCTGATGAGATGATTATGTATTGAGTTCAACTATGAATTAAATTTAAAAAAAAAAAAAACCAAAAAAACATTACAACGTTATAGGAGGTGTCGCTCTAGCCATATATGAATAGATTGGGACAATCAAAGAAATATAACTAAAAGTTTTAAAAAAAATTAAATTATCAATTATGACATTTATTCCGGGACAAACTCCCTCCGTCTCTCTTTAACTTACAAATTTTGGGTTTGGCACATTATTTAAGGAAAAAGTGATAAAGTTGATGTGTTGTGAGTGTAGACAATTGAGTGGGAGAGAGAAAGTGTGGTAGAGAATAGTGAGTGGATAGTTGTTGTGAGTATGATAAGTGAGTCCCATTATTTTAAAAATATTAAAACTTTTCCTTTTTGAGATTTTGTAGATTAAATTGAAACAACAAAAATGTCAAATTTTGTAGATTAAAGAGGGATAGAGGGAGTAGGGAGTAGAATATAGTGATACAATTTAGTATTAAGTTAGGAGCCTGAATTGTTTATACTCTTTGTCTCATTTTAAAAGTCAAAATTTTCTTTAAAAAATGTCATTTTAGGAGTCAAAATCTTAAAATGGAAAGTGGGTCCTACATGTCATACTCACAACAATTATCCACTAACTCTTCTGTACCTCACTTTCTCTCTCCAACCCAACTATCAACAAATCACCTTTTCCTTAATTTTTGAACCTACCTATTTTTTTACTCTTAAAATGAGACGGAAGGAGTATAGAACTGCAAGGAATAGACTTAAACAGTACTCCTTTAGATGAGTGGGTTAGTTGAACAATAGCTCAAAAATAACACTTATTTTAAACCATTTTTTTTTTCATACGACAACTATTTATGACAGGAAGGAAGTAGATAATAAGAAAATCTTGAATTGGGCTCAAAAATGGGCTTTTGGCCCGTGCGATCTCACCATGCGGCTTCATAACTCAGTAACTCACTCTCAAATTTTATTATGTGGCCTCTTCATGCGCCCGCATAACTAACCATGGGGTCTTGGTTTTACTACAGCCACAGCCACTACATAACGCATTCAACAAAGAATCAATTTTTTTCCCAACCAACTTTGGTAAGAAGATCATTAGAAGCCAAACTGAAATCAATAGCGGTTATCAGTTTCCCTAACCGAAAGTTGGATGCGAGCGAGCTAATTGATTCGCAACAAACTAATAAATGAGTCGAAAGAAAGGCCAATACAGAACTTCTCGTTGTTAGTAAGTTATGCACATCACTAATGCATGACAAGAAACGATATCAAGTTTTGTAGTAATCATATACTATATGGCAATGCGTTTTGAGAACAAAGTCCGCGCAGTGACACTGATAATAATTTAAGAATGATCAAGCGAAAACGCATTTGGAATCATACTAAAATCAGAAAAGCAGTATGCGATTACCTTATATGCAACTGAACAAGCTAGTTAATGTAACCAAGAGAATAGCCTTCTTACATTTTGCTGATTTTAAAGCAGTAGCTCTCTCCATGTTGCTAATTCAAACATCTGCTCGTAATTCCGGCAACTGAAATTACTATTTTGCCCATTGTATTTATTTTTCTGATTATAGTAGTCACACTGTAATCTAATTTTTCTCTTGGAGGATTTTCTGCATCTTAGGAAGTGTTATGGAGATTATGCAAACTGGGGGTCATTGTATTTATTACTTAAATGAGCCAAAATTCTGTATAGTAATCCAACTCCTTTAGCAGACAATGAAAAAACTTTCTAAGTAAAGCTACAACATATTACATGAAATCTTTAACTTGATGAAGATTATGGAGATTAGATGCTTGTATTTCTTAAATGGCCATTTCACAGAAATAACTTAACTGGTATTAAATGCTTTAAGTATCGAGTATCGACTAGAGCAGAATAGGTTGCAATTAGGTAGTGGTTTTTACTACAGCCGCTACAGATAGAGATAGAGACGTCACATTAGATGCCAAACTGGAATCAATAGTGGTTTATCAGTTTCACTAACCGAGAGTTGGATGCTAGCTAATTGATTCGCAACAAACTCATAAATGAGCCAAAAGCAAGGCCAGTACATGACTCCTCGCCGTTACTATGTTATAACTGACAGAGATGGACCATCTATTTTAACCCCATAGCTTGTCAACTATCAAAAGTAACTCACATGTACTTGAAAATACAACTGACCAGAATATCAGAGATGAATTAGTTGAGATTATAAGCTTTTGCATGTAATGTGATGTTTGGATACTACCAAAATAAATACTCCCTCCGTCCGAAAACGAATGTCTGAAATTGTTTTTGATCAAAAGCTATTTCGGACATTCATTTTGGGATAGAGGTAGTATATAATGCACATACTAACATAAAGCAAGCTACTTACTAGAATCATATAGAATTGCACCTCTTCAAGAAAGTCATACCTTGTAGTTTTGAAATTATCTCAAGAACTAAGATCAATATCGCCTTTTTTTAATCACTGTAAGATAAATTAAAAAAAGAAAAAGCAGTAACATTGTTTACCTTGTATGCAGAACAAGCTACTTACTAGAATCACTGAGCAGAAGAGCAACATACAAAATCTATCAAGCCACTTTTCGTAGTTTGCCTTGACGTTTTGCTTCTTTTAGAACAAAAACCGCTCTCTCTAGCCTGCTAACTCGAGCATCTAGTTCTGTTTCCGGCAACTTAAATGTTGTACCATCCCAAGTACCTTTATCTTCAACGCACATTGCCTCTCCAGAAGTGCTGCTCTTCCTTTCACAGCGAACTAGTTCTTTAATGGACATTTTATCCTCATGATCAATGCAAACACCTCCCTCCTCTCTATCAGATTCGGCCAAAGAAGCAGGTAGAACCAAGAGAGAGGCGTCTCTTTTACCTCCCCAGGAAGCCCGATTGATTGTTCTGTGAATGGTTGAACGCTTTTTCCTTGTAATGTTAACACCCTTAAATGAATCTTTAATTGCAGTTGATCCCTTGTACCACTTCAAGTATCGCATGGTAACATCTGCCTCAAAAAGCTGTGGTGGTACATATAGTTTTACGTCTCTAATAGGCCTATTGTAGTTGCTCCAAGCATCATCATAACTCCCGTTGGATCGAGTGACATGACCAGGAATATCTTGATCAAACCCGAATTGCATAGCTACTCGGTTTGGGAGATACTGCTCAATGCAATCTAATCCAACAAGCTCAGACACTCTCAAGCATCTAGCGTACGATTCTAACTCTGCGCCTATATCAGATTCGACTAAAACGCACTCTCCATTTTGTTTATACAAATTACTGAACATGAATTTACTCGAATCTAAAGCATAAGGCCTCCAGAGAAAGCATTCTTGAGCTGAGTCCAAGGCCTCCCTTACATTGACAACATCCCACTTTTTCACTCCCTGCCGCCGACCTAATCTTGGCTCTCCACAAAATCTTTTCCATGCCCAAAGCAGCACTAATTGTAACGGAGAGGATGGGAAAGTCTTCGATACCTCATTCATACAATCATTATCCCCTAATTTGCTTGAATCAACAATCACTTTCTTTAACAGCCTTAAGTCTCTATAAATGCTAGCAAGAACAGCGGGCGCAAGCGCGATCGGGCTACCATTAGATAAATGAATAGCAACTGAAAACAAATTTCTCGCAATGTAATTATAGTTTTTTGTAAGAACAAACCTAGACAACCAAAAGACAAGAAATGCCTGGTGCTCAAATCTGTTACCGGTGTCCATGAAATAGTCCATCCAAGCATGGTGGGAGACACCTCTGCTATCATTTTTCTTGATTTCTTTTTGAGCCTTTTTTAAGCTTGAACTGATTTCAATGGATTCCTTAGTTTTTAGAGGAGACAAAACTGAGTCACCCAAAACAGAGTAGCCACCCAAAACAGCCATATCTTCCAACGTCAAAGTTGCTTCCCCCCATGGAAAGATGAATGTGTTAGACTCCACACACCATCTTTCTGCAAGACCCATGATCAAGACTCTGTCTTTAGGGATTTTCTGGGTAGAAAACAAGATTGAATTGTAGATGCCAGCTTGATTCCAAATTTGTTGGTACATTGGTTGAAGGCGATCAACCCAGGTCTTCCATTTTTCTGGTGGGGGTCTATGACTATGGTAGAAGAGAGATCTGTAGTGGGTTTTCTTGGACTCAGAAATGGTGATGAACTTGGAAGAGGGTGGTGGTGGTGAAGGGAGAGAGTGAAGAGTGGGGTTGAGAAAATGGGCAGTTCTTTGAGTTGGGTTTCCACCACCTGTGGGTGGAATCATTAGCTCGGCCTGTCTTTCCTCCATTAAAATATCAGATGGAGAAGAGGCTGCCATTTTTAGGGCTCAAGATGAAGAGATTTCTTGGTGGCTAATTCAGAAAAAGGTGTGAGTGATGAGAGAGAAGATTGTCATGTAGCAATGCAACGTTGGTTCACACTGATTTATTATGTGTATTTAAGACTCATTTTTACATTAACATAAAAATTCTCTCTCTCTTCTTCCCCCCACCCCCTCCCTCTCTCATGATGTCACCTTTTTATGTTTTCTCATTAATGTCTCTAGTTTTCAACAAAAACTTTTATTTATTTGTTCAATTGTGATTACTAATTTGGTGTGTTAGTTTGTTGTGTTCAACAATAAGTGTGATGGCCCAAGCATGTTTGGCCGAGTAGCATAGAGCTTGGGATCTCATTCGGGAGGTCTCAGGTTCGAATCCCCTTCCTCCCATCCCCAATAACAAGTGGCCTCCACATAATGGAGGTCCCAGGTTCAACTCCCTTCGGGGAGATTGTGGAGAACTTGTGTTACTATGCCCCATAAGAGTCAGTTGTGCGGCTGCAGGTGATCGTTCAGATGGCGCGGGGACGTTTATGGCAAGCGGACTACTAGATGGCGCAAGGACGCGGGGACGTCTATGGCAAGCGGACTACTAGATGGCGCAAGGACGTCTGTGGCAAGAAGACTACCAGATGACGCGACGTCTATGGAAGATTAGGTTGTAGGGCAAATATTATTCGCTGTAATAGGTTCCAATAGGGGTAGGAACTTGTAATAGTCAGGGTCATAGATATGTAATAGATTCCATAGGAATTTGTAAACGATGGCAATTGCCTTGAAATGAATGATATGTTACAACTCAAAAAAAAAATGTGATGAGTAAAACAAACAATATACGCCTTCCGTCAGAAAAACACTTTTACACCATTTTGATGATGCACGTGAATTAAGGAAGGAATTTATAAATTCAAAAGTATTGTTAGTGTGAAAGAGGTTGTGAGTTGGATAAGTTGAGTTGAGATTTACAAGTGGAGTTCAAAATTAAGTGTGTGAGTATGACAAGTGGGGTAGGTAGAATAGAAAAATAATAAAATTTGAATATTTTAAGAAATAGAACTTACTAATGGATCACCCAAAAAAGAAGTTAGTGCAAGGTGTTTTGAGATAGAAGGAGTATAACACTTTAAGATGTTTCTAAGTTTCCAAGAAAAACATTTCATCTACTCATTAATTGTGATTGATTCAATATGAAACTATTATTAGTGTAATGAGTAGTAATAGAAGTAAGTAGTTTGAATAGTTTGTTGTATTTATTACTCCTCCGTCCCAAAATACTTGTAGTTTTAGGATATGCACACAAATTAAAAAAAACAATTAATACATGTTTAATGGACTAACTTACCCTTAAAATATTTCAAATACCAAGACAATTAAATGCTTTTACAATGACAACTACCATCATAAATAAGGGTGTTGGTCCCAAAGACACAACAAGGGTATGAAAATGAGGCTAGAGGGGAGGTGGGGTGAATAAGCTATTTAAAATTTCAACCATTTTTCAAAATTCAACCTTATGCTTACACTTTGAATTTTGCGGTCAATGAAAACCACGCGATCAAGTGTAATATGCACAGCGGAAGTTTTCGATAAAAATAAGGTAGAGTTGGTTTTGACCAAAAACACTAAATGTTGGAAATAAGCACTTCACGGTCGAACACTTGCGGTCGAGTGAATGCGGTCAAGGTAGGTTGAGAGTTTGAAAGTTGATGTCTAGAAAGTTTGGTAAAAAATGATAAGTTAGTCAGATTTTAGGTTAGGCAATATGGAGAACATACAAACACAATTCACAATAAGTTTGAATATCTGAAAGATCAAACACTAGACAACAAACAAGATTAATATGAACAATGAAGAACAAGATGAACAAAACTTAAAGTAAATTTGCAGAAAGTAAAGAGCAGTAAGTAAATGACACAATGATTTGGAAAAGTTCGATTTGTTAAAAGATCTACGTCCTTTACCAAGATTGTCAGTCTTGGATTTTGAATGTAGGATATATTGATTCACTTGAGTACAGATTATAAAGATGAAGTATTGAATCAACACCTACTTTCTATGAAGAACAAATCCTAGACTTAGACCAGTGTATCCCTAATGATGCAATCTATGTGATTGATAAATCGGGGTGAGTATGTGTGTAAGAATCAATAGCTCTATATAATGTATATGATTGAGAGCCTAATGAATCTTTGAGTGTTACAAGGCTTGAGATTTGATAGGCTTGAAGGTTGCTGGAGATCTTTGAAGATTTAAAGGTGAACGCTTAAAGATTCAAATGATTCTGGAAATCTTGAGTATGATCTTCAATCACCAAGAATTTCGACAACAATTTATCTCTTTGAATCTCAACAATGTTCAATGAAGAACTTAAGGTCTATTTATAGCCTTGAATGAGAGACTAACCATTTGAAATACTTGGGGTCCAAGTTGAAGGACAATGGGCTGTTGAATTCTGATTGAAGCTCAGTCTGAGTTGTCCTTTTGTTGCAAAGTAGTGGTGGTCCAACTGACAGTTGTATTCAAATTTGAAATTTGAATTTTGCAACGTTCTAAAATAACCATAGTTTTGGACACTAGTGTGACCATGGTTAAGTTTGAAACAAACTTGGTTACTTGGACAATCTTCAAGTGCGGTCGAGAACTTGCGGTCAAGGGACCTGCGGTCAAGAGAATCACGGTCAAGCTCTTGACCTTGAAATTTCCAGACTTAGAAATTTTTAAGACCTGTCAATTTAAAGCCTATTCTACTAAAATGGACTATTCTAAAAATGAAGTTTAACACTTCTTACAATATATCCTAAAGTTCACAAAAAGTAAAATTAGGTTATGGGATCAATCAAATTATGGTAATAGGAGTGGTTTATAATAAGCATACCCAACAAATGGTATATTTGACAAACATAAAGTCTAGATAAAAGCAAAACTACAAACATTTTGAGACAAATTTCAACCTCTTAAACTACATGTATTTTGGGATGGAGGGAATAGTAGGTCTATTGAGCAAAATGAAACTTATAGTTCTAGTCACATTTGTTTTCAAAATTTTAAAATATTTTTTAATTAATGAATTTATTTGTTATATTCGCATCGACTGAAATTACTTATTATTTTTTGTTCCACTAAACTTTAAATCTCAATATTTATATATTACAAACAACACATCATAATTACATACCACTTCGTAATATATTTTACTATTTATACTCAAAACACTTTATTATTTCTCTTAAGGGAAAATCAAACCCAGTACCTCCTCTAAGGCAAGCCCTTGCACACCCACCCAAATACCACTAGGGCAGAAGACCATTGGTATTTTTTTTCATATTTAAACTTAGGTAGAAGGAGTGTGTATTGGGTTTTCTAGACAAAAACTCTTATACTGTCTCACAGCGTAAGAAGGATCCCTTATAGGCCGCCCCACCCAGATCCAAGCCACACGACCCTGAACTTTCATTAGTTTTAAAATGAAATATCTTGAAATATTTAAAGTCAAAAAAATCCTGTAAACATCGTTGTGTACGTCTCGACAAAACGAATCAAACTAAATCTTATGTTATTCTCAATCCCATTTCTGCAAACGTATGGTTACATCTCAGCATAAAAATGTTACATTTCAAAAAGAAATGTTACATTTTGAGAAAGAAATGTTACATTGAGCAAAAAAAAAAAAAAAGGTACATTCATTTATTACAAAATGTAGCATTATTTTGTAGCTAATCTTATATTATCCTTAATCCATTTTCTGAATTTTTTTTGTTACATCTGTTGAATAAATATTGCTACATTTCACAAAAAAATAAAGAATATAAATAAAATAAAAGTGGTGGGGTATCAAATTGATAATGTCAATGGCCTTGGTTTTAGAGAAAGTGTTATCAAAGGTGTTGACAGTACAACGATAACACTTCCGGCAACACTTTACACACTCGAATTAAAACAATTTTCAAAACGAGTTTGCAGCGGAAATTTGACACAGAGAGATAATATTTTCACAAGTTATATAAATATATAACTTGTGGTAGCCTCATGGCCAAAAAAGACTTTCACTAGAAGTATTTCTCTTAATTACAAAGTCTAAACAACTCATATCCTCTAAAGAAAATAAGAGTACAAAATGTGCTAGATACAAGAACCATCAATAAAGAAACAACACCCCCATCACAATCAAAAGGCTAGGCCAATTTAGCCTTCAACAAATAGTTTCATCAAGAAACTAGATTGTGATGTTGGGTTGGGTGTTGTAACATCACTAGCACTTGGTCTTAGACTATGGGGTTTTAATAAATCTCACTTGTGTTTGTAAATGAAAACCCATCAACCTTTTTATAGCTGATTTTCAGCTTGCTCCCCACTCAAAATCACGTGGCCTCCTCTCCAATTAGTGGAGAAATTATAGCTTGAAGTGCTCCACAAGTTTAGGAACAAATTCTCATTTCCCACATGTTTTATCTTTACATCAAGCCTCATCTTCTTGTACACTCCAGCTTTCTAGACTTGTACCCATGTTTTTATTCAGCAAATATGAATGACCAAGTCTTCTCCCACGTTTTTCTTCCTTGAGTTATGCATAAATCTCCATTTATGCATAATTCTTCCTTTGACTAACTCCTTGTTTGTAGCTCCATCTTTTTATTCAACCTTGAATGATTATTTGGACCTATAAATAATATTAAACTTGCAGCAAATATTAAACATTAATATCCAATAATTTTGTGAATAAATGATGAAACTATTACAAATCCCGTCTGGGGTAACACTGTTGGCAGCACTAGTGGTAGCACCCCTTTTTTGCACTAACAAAAATGATGAGTTGGGAGGGAGATAAAATTAATTTTAATCTAACCATTGTAGGGTGGTTAAATGAATAGTTAGTTGAATTATTAGGTGAATGAGGGAGAAGATGAGGTGGAGTGTTAAAGTGGGAATGAAAGTAGGATAACATTGTGGATGGTCTTAATCTCCATGTCAAGTCAAACTAAGAACATTAATTTGGGACGGATGGAGTACTATCTTGGATGCTCTTCAATAGAAGATCTAAAGACTTATCAGTGTGAGCAAAAAACTATTTTGAATTTTGTAAACAGATTGAATGCATTTTGTTTGGTTTCCGGGCAACTGTTAAACAAAGAGAAATCAGCAATCCTTTTTTCTCCTGGAGTGTCAACTCAACCAAAGCTTTCTTCATTAAGGATTCTTAAATTTTGAGATTTTACTCAAGGGGAAAAATATTTGGGAGTCCCACTTCCGAATGACCGTATTACAAAAAGTATTTTTCTTACTTTACGGCAGAATTTTGTTGCTAGGGTTTCTTTGTGGCAAAATAAGTTGTTAGCTAAAGCTGGTCGTGTAACGCTAATCAAAGACACCTTATCAGCATTTCCTATTTATACAATGTCAGCATTTTCTCTTCCTAGGTATGCCATGGAAAAGCTTTCTTCTGTGATTAGATCTTTTTACTGGAAGGGTTCAAGTCAAGGTAGAGGGTTAGCGATGGTTGCATGGGACAAAATAGAACGACCAGAAGCTTGTGGGGGGTTAGGGATTAGGAATTTGGGGCTTACTAATACTGCTTTCCAGCTTAAGCTATTGTGGAGACTTCTCACGGAGTCTAATTCTCTTTGGGTGAAATTGATAAAAGCAAAATATTGTCATAGTTCTCATATTTTACAGGCTTCCTTTTCACATAATGCTTCTTGGGCATGGAAATAGTTGCTTAAATTACTTCCTTTATTTTCGTTGGGTCTAGTTCATTTAGTGGGTAATGGTTTAAATACTTTTTTTTAAAAGGATAAATGGTGTTTGCCACGCACTTTAGAGCAGGAAAGTTTGAGAAAAATTCCTCTCAGTTGGGAAAATCATTCTGTTCAAAGATATAGAACAAATAACGGTTGGAATCTGGATAAGTTGAGACATTTTTTTAATCCGGAGACTGTAACTAAAATACAATCTTATCCTTGGCCTATTTTTGAAAGCTCTGATTCATTGCTTTGGGGTCCCAGTGGGGGAGAAAAATTTTCAATTAAGAAAACTTACGAATGGCTTGTTGAGCTAAACAAATCTCATATACAGCAACCTCATATTCTTTGGAATTTGCTTTGGCATCTTCCATGCCGGTATAGATTAAAGCACTTTATTTGGCAGGCAAGTCAAGATGTTCTCCCCACAACCACAAACTTAACAAGATAGAGAGTTATGAGTTCATCTGTTTGTCTCTTGTGTCATCAACATGAGGAATCAATTTGGCATTTAGTTAATGAGTGTGTCAGGTTCGCAGAAATTTGATGGTATGGCCTTTTAACTCCGCTTTTATCTGCGAATATGTTTATTCATATTTTGTTACATCCTTTTTATAAATCAAAAACCTGGTCCGCTTTATTTTCTTCCCTTAATGCTTTTTGGTTGGTTTGGCAGTTGAGGAATACGTTCATTTTCAAGTCGGAGGATATCACAATGTTTAAATTTCGAATTGTGCTTAATCAAATGAATGTTGAGCATGCAGCTTGTTTTAGGGAAATTAGGAGTATACCTGCTCCTATAAATTTCTATACCAGTTAGGTGGAAGCCTTCTCAGTTTACGGAACACAAGCTCAACGTGAATGGTTCAGCGCGAGGTAATCCAGGGATGGCGGGCATAGGAGGAATTATAAGAAACAGAATAGGACAGTGCGTTGCGGGTTTTAGCAAATCAGTAGGAGCCACGACCAACATTGTTGCTGAAGCAATGGCTTTTCCGACAGGGTTTAATTTGTGCAGTCTCTTAGAATATCTGAGATTCATGTGGAAACTGATTCACTTGTGGTGTTTAACATCTTTTGCAGAGGACAAGCACCACCGCTAGGGGTGTTAACTATACTCACTGACTGTCGGAAATTGATGGACTCTTTTGTACATGTTTGGTACTCTTTTGCATACCGGGAGGGAAATGGAGTGGGGGACCTTTTAGCAAAAAATGCAACGATCTCGGACTGTATCACTAATCTTTTTGTAGCTCCTACGTTGTACTTGCATCAATGGTTAAGTAGGCACATGGAAGGTTTTTTTTTTTTAGTAGGGAAATAGTTGTATATCAATGTGTGACAATGGCTGTAAAGTACTCCCTCCGTCCTAGGGTAAGAGTCATACTTTCCATTTAGGTCTATTTATGAGTCGGAAATTGATGGACTCTTTTGTACATGTTTGAAGCAGTCTGTTTTTGTACACAAGTAGGAAGAGACTTAAAAATTATCTTCACAAGTTCACATTCAAAATTTATTTTTATATTTTAATTAATTTAAAATAAATCAAAGTACCCTTCTATACCATTAAATAATCCTCATATATGGTTCAAATTCAACACAAATTAGAGCCTCAATTAAGAAAGAAAAGAACAAAGGAGTCAAACCATATAAAGACCATCGAAATGTCAGATGATTAGGATAATTGAGGTCTATACACAACTAAAGAAAGCTCTAAAACTACACAAAAAAAATCAACGGAAAAGAAACCAAAGAGGCTCACAAACCCTAATTTCCAAACCAAGAAGATGTAAAATAGGCTAATTTGACAGAGTCCTAGACCATAATTTCCAGTCTAATCATCATCAGCAATTGGCTTCGATGAACCACCGGTTTTCTTTGGAAGCAAAAGGTTGTGGATGTTTGGCATCACGCCACCGTTAGCAATCGTCACATCACCGAGAAGCTTGCTCAATTCCTCATCGTTCCTCACAGCCAATTGAATGTGTCTGGGCACAATTCTAGTCTTCTTGTTATCCCTCGCCGCGTTTCCAGCCAATTCAAGGACCTGGAATCACCAATTCAGACCAAATTTCAGTAAAACGTCATGAAACCCTAGAAATCATCGAAACCCTAAATTTTGGGGGTAAAGAATTTAACCAGAAATTGAATCAATAGAATGCGTGGATGAGAGGGTAATTACCTCAGCGGCTAGGTATTCGAGGACGGCGGCGAGATAGACAGGAGCTCCGGCACCAACACGCTCGGCGTACTTGCCGGCTTTCAAGAACCTGGCAATACGACCAACTGGGAATTGAAGACCGGCCTTGCTACTTCTTGATGTGGCCTTCTTTGCCGCTCCAGATCCTAGGGTTTTGCCTCTTCCGGCCATCGTTTTTCAAGCAGATTTTTAAAATTAGCAGGGAGAAATTGAATCAATGAAACGATAGAGAGTAGGTGAAAAACAAGATGTTATATGTTCGTGAAATCGGTTCGCGTTGTGAATATATAGTCGCGAAGAATTTTGAAATGAACCAATGATGCAGAAGTACGCGGATCGTGGATTTGGGCCGTCAGATTAAAGTGAAATGTAGGGTTGGATATGTGACGCAACTAATTTCACATGTCAGATATTGTCTGATGTCATGATTGAAGTATGAAGTAGAATGACAGTTATATCCCTGATATTTCATGCTCTTTTCAGTTGGGCCGACAAACATCTCTATTACCAGATCACAATGAATTTTATGGGCCATTGGGCTTATGAAAAATTTAGTTAGTAAGTGTGAAGCCCAATTAGTTCGGTGTGTTTCGCGAAAAACAACCTACGAAAAATAATTATGTTAAGTCTGAAGCCCAATAATACTTTGACTCTCAGACACAGGCTGTTTTATTTATCTTTTCCCTTTCGTTTTTTTCTTTTTAATACTCCGTCAATCTGATAATAAATATCCCACTTTCATTATTTATTTATCTGTCTGAAAATAACTAGTCTCAAAATAATTATCACATTTCTAATTTTTAAGAACAATAGAATACTCCTTCCGTCTCAGCAGAAGTGAGACTTTTTTTCCTTTTAGTCCGTCCCACCACAAGTGAGACTGCCAAAAATAAAAATGTTTTAATATATTTATATTCACTCTATCTCAATTAAATTAAATGTGCGTTATTTTTTTAACAAATTTTACTATCATAATTTTCAAATTACCCCCATAACTACAAACCTTTTCCCTTTTAAAAAATTATCTACAAATCTTAATAATTTCTTTTTTTTTTTTTGTTTAAAATTCTTTTATTCAGAATTTATAATAAAATTAGTATGTAATATTTTTTCAAGAAACAAGAAATATATAAATAAATAATAAAAAAAAATATTCTACTTCTTAATAATTAAATCCAAAATCAATAATTTAAAATATGTCAAAAAATAATCAAAAATGTAATATTTCTCACAAAAACAAAATTTAAATATGGTTAATTCAACATCACCACCTCTCCTTCCCCCCCCCCCCCCAAAAAAAAAAAAAAAGAAAAAGAAAAAATCACCACCGCACAACACCCACACCCACCGTCTTACCACCGCCCACAACCACCATCCTGTAACCAACACCCACCATCAACTCCATCTTTACCAACTCAACACCACCATGAAATCACCAAAATCAAATCCTAATTAAACATAAACTTCACCAACACCTATACCCATTTGCAGAAAACCTACAAATCTGGGAAGGGGATGAAAGTGTAAGAACCAAATCTGAGAAGGGAATGGGTGTAGCGGGATAGGTCGCAATTCTGATAATCGGAAACCGATTGTGCCCTGGAGGAAGTAGAGGGTAGGGCGGATCTGAGTTTTGACGTTGCAGATGAGGAGGCGGGGGCGGCGGTGGATGACGCGGCAGATATGTTGGGTGGAGATGTGGGCTTCGCAGGGGATGAAGGTGATGACGGAGATGACGTTGCGGAGAGGGGATGTGATGATTTGGGGGTACATGGAGACGGCGCGGCGGAAGTAGTGAGGCCGACAGCTAAAGGAAGGAGACGGTGGATTTGAGGTATGCGAGTGTGATTGGGAGAAGGACGAGATGGCAGGAGTGGGGCTGTGGGGGACTGCCGGAAAAGATGAAGGAAAGGAAGAATTTGAGGAGTGGGGGCCGGTGGAGTAGACGGTAACGCAGGATGAACGAAGGAGATGGCGCTGCGAACGGATTTTAGGTTTTTGTTTTTATATTTGGGTATAAGAATTTTCTATTTAGCCCCTCCATTAAGGTTTATAGTTATGGGGGTAATTTGAAAATTATGAAAGTAATATTTGTTAGAAAACTAATGCTCATGAAATTTTATTAACTTTTTTAACGATTTTGGTTATTTTGGTTATAGTACGCAAGTTAGATTGGTTTTTTCGTTAGTACGCATGTAAATATGTAAAAAGTTGTTAGTACGCGGATTATTTTGGTAGTTTACTCAATTAAAATTAAGGGTAAAACCAACAATAGCAAAATGGACTAGGCCCATCACTCTTTATTCTACAGTATTGGGCTGAGGATTTGAAAAGCAGAGAATATTCTGGTCTTCTTCTACATGGCCCATGCTCCATTGTGTTGCCTTTACCACCGCTAGTGACAACAAAAATGTAGTGGTAATCTCAATTTCATTAATATAATACTATGTCCCAGAAAAATATTCTCATTTTGATTTATTTTTTTATGGTTAAAAAAAAAGAACTTTTACCAAATATTGGTGTCAATCTAATCATCACAATAAAATTTTAAAATGCGTTATTGATAAATCACTTAATGATTAATCGATTACAACTTTTAGAATTTCAGTAGAATGATTAGATCAACACTAATATTGGTTAAAATTTATTTTTGTTAATCATAAATAATCCAAAGGGAGTATAAATATATAAAAGTTGATTAACCCATTAATTCTCGCAAGTAAAGCACTTTTTCATCATTTCAATTTGTTTTGACCTTTTTCCCCCCAAAAAGTGAGTACAGGCAAAGTTTTTATTGAAAATGCTGCTCTGTAAATAGGTAGCTATAACCAGATTGTCTTTAAAGTTTGCGTGACTTCCTTTTGATGTTTACAAACTTTATGTTTGCTCATTAATTCTTTGGTGCCAAATACTCTTCGTCTCATTTTAAACCTCATAAATTTTCATTTTGAATATTTTATTTTAAATTTTAAAACTTAAAAAATAAATTTATTTATATTTCTTTTTTTGTGAGCCCACATGTCATACTCACAACAGTTACCCACTAGATATTTCATAACCCACTTTTTCTTTCCTACCAAACCATCTACACTCACAACATATCACTTTTTTTTTAAGTTTAAATTGGGATGAAGGGAATATATATTCTATCCTCTCCAAAGTATAGAGATAATATCTCTGCATTTCTTTTTTGGTCCGTTTCAATATGTGTTTGTAACCTTAAGTTATTAAGTTATAAATTTATAATTATTTACAAAAATTTCAACCTACATTTTGATGCAGAATCTTACTCCTTCAGTATCAGAATAAATGACACATGTGATCAACTAAGTTGAACTTTGATAGAAAAAATTATGAAAATTTGAGCATTTTTATAATATTTTGAAAATGGTTATTGATACATCAATAAGAATACTATTCATATTTTTTTTTTTTGAATTTCAATGAAGATAAATAATTTTGCTTTAAAATTGGTTAAAATTTAACTTAATTGATCATATATGCCATTCTCTTCTCTGCCATTTTTTTCCGGAAAGAGGTAGTAGAGTTGGTTTTGGGGGAAACTAGTTCCTCAATAAATTATAAAAAGTCCACTTTTTAACCCTCAACTTTAAACCATACTCCCTCCGTCCCAAAACAGCTTTCACCATTTTTGAAAAGCACGGGAATTAATAAAATGTGTAAGAAAAGTGGGTGGTGTGAGAGGTAAGGAGAGAGAAAATGGGGTAGAGAATATTAAATTGATAGTTGTTGTGAGTGGAGTAGACATGCCCATCCGGGTCAAATAACCCGGCGAACCGGCGGGTAACGAACCGGCTAAAAACCGGAAATAAAAATGTGAACCGTGAACCGGCGGTTCACGGTTAACTATGGGTTACCCTCTGAAAACCGGCGGATAAACCGGCGGTTCATGAACCGGCGGGTTATCCGGATATTTACTTTTTTTTCTATACATTATGTTTATTGAGTTTTTTATGCAAAATACAATAATTTTTTTTTTTTTTTAAACTTGCATGATAACATGTTTTTAAAAATTTATGTAAAAAGAAAAAAAAAAGTCAGAAATATACTTTGCATATATTCTGTCAAAGAAAAATGAAAAAAAAAAAAAAAAAAAAACAGAGAAACAACTAAACTAAACAAGGCTGCTATGCATGAAGCCATGAACTGAAGGCAGGCCCAATTTGGGCTGCCCAACCTTCCATTCCAATTTCCTAGCCCAGTCAGCTCCTCCAGCGGCCTAGTCCAAGTCCAAGTATGGGAATTAAAAAAATAAAATAAAAATAAAATAAAAAATTGAACGAACCGGATGAACCGTGAACCGCCGGATGAACCAGCGGTTCATGAACCGGAACCGTGAACCGTCTATATACGGTTTATAGCGGTTTATGATTTTTACGAACCGGCGAACCGCCGGTTCATGAACCGGTAAACCGGCGGTTCGATGACCCGGGCATGTCTAGAGTGGAGAGGAGAGAGAAGTAGTGGGAATTTTTTCCATTTTGGGAAAGTGGGACTTACCAATGGGACACCCAAAAGGGAAATATGTGCAAGGTGTTTTGGGACGGAGGGAGTAAATCCTAACCCCAAACCCTAAACCTTAACCCCTATAAAAACAAGATTTTTTTATAATTTAAGAGAAACTAGTTTCCCCAAAAATTTTCGATGTAGTATATTTACAAAAATGATGCAACATACTAGACACTACACTAGTACTTGTAAAAGCATGTTTTTCTTTTTGTATTTTCTTTTCTTAAGATTATTCCAAATCACAATGCATGCCCCTATTCTCTTTAAAATCCCCCATCCAAATGAGGTGAGTGGTACTGGTAAATATCAATCAAATCTTGGGAAATCTTTAGGGTGTATTATTATCACTGTCTGAATCCAGATTTCCTGTAATTTACTCTCATTTATTGGTGGAACTGAGCCAGGTTCCTTTCAACTTGCCTTGTCTTCTTCTCTAATTTAAACAAAACAAACACCCAACATGATTTCTATTTCCCTTCCTCTTCCTAACCTCTTTCAAATGGACTGGTTCTCATATGGTAAGTTTTTATTGTTGTCATTCATCCCATAATTAGTCCATCTTCATCCTTCTTGGATTCCCCCATAATTATCAAAAAACAATCCTACTCTGTTTTTGTCTTCCAGATTTCAGAGTTTTTCAAAAGGGTAATGTGAGGTTGGTTGATGTGTAACGTTTTGTTATCTTGGATATTATAAATGGGTATAACAAGGAATTTGAATTTGGTTTGAAGATTCTTACTCTCTGCGCTTGAGAGTGTGAAATAGTAAGAGAGAGAGAGAGAGAGAGAGAGAGAGAGAGAGAGAGAGATGCCAACTGTTTGGTTTTCTTTGAAGAAATCACTGCATTGTAAATCAGAGCCGTCAGATGTGATTGACCCAAAATCAAGGAAACAGTTGAGCTCAATCTTGACTAGAAAAGTAGGAGGAGGAGGGGGAGGTGGAAGGTCAGGGTGTTCAAGGTCAATTGCAAATCTCAAAGATGTCATCCATGGTGGCAGTAAACGACACTCTGAAAGGCCTGTAAGTTGTAGTCCAAGATCAATTGGCAGCAGTGAATTCCTTAACCCAATTACCCATGAAGTAATTCTCAGTAATTCAAGATGTGAGCTCAAAATCACCGGCTATGGTGGTCTTCAAGAAACCGGCGGCGGTGGCGGTGATGGGTCGACATTTGTGGGTACTTTAATGCCGGGGACACCAGGTCCCGGCGGTCATCACTCAACGCATTACTTCAATTCTTCGTACAAGAATCAAGCAAGAAAGACTGCATCAAATTTATCAGAAAGAGGGGAAGGGAATTTAGGGGGTGGAAATGGAATTCCCCCAAAACCTAGGGTTTCCATTGACACAGAAACTAATGGGTCTTCTGGTGTCACGTGCCACAAGTGTGGGAAGCAGTTTGGGAAGTGGGAAGCTCTTGAAGCTCATCATCTCACCAAACATGCTGGTAAAAATCCATTTTTTTTTTTTAGGGTTTGTTCTTTTTCCTTCTGTTCTGTTGAACTGTTCATCTTCTTACTGATTTGGGTCAATTTGGACTAGAAAGTAGAAAGTCAAAGTACACCTTGTCATTTTTGGTCCTTTAGAAAGAAAGGGTTTAGAAAAGAATTTGAATCTTTTTTCTTGATTCTCTTTGCAGCTTTCTCATTAGGCTTTTCATTTGATTTTCTTGATTAATTAGGCATAAAGGCACATACTTTACCCTCCATTTCTTTAGAATTCCTACTTGAAATCTTACTTGTATAGTACTATATTGTGTCTCCACATAATTTTATATGGTGTTTAGAATTGAAACTAACTACATCCTAATTTGCAGTGACTGAACTTGTTGAGGGTGACTCGTCAAGAAAAATAGTTGAAATAATTTGTAGATCGAGCTGGCTGAAATCAGAGAGCCAATGCGGTCGCATTGAGAAAGTTTTAAAAGTACACAACATGCAGAAAACCCTAGCTCGATTCGAAGAATACAGAGAGACCGTTAAATTAAAAGCTAGCAAACTCCCCAAAAAACATCCCCGCTGCCTTGCAGATGGGAATGAACTTCTCCGTTTTTACGGAACTACCCTTGCCTGCTCTCTAGGCATGAACGGAGCTTCCACTCTCTGTATATCTGATAAATGCTCTGTTTGTCGAATTATAAGAAATGGGTTTTCAACCAAACGGGAACTTAAAGGTGGAGTAGGGGTTTTTACAACTTCAACTAGTGGAAGAGCTTTTGAGGCTATAGAAATGCATGGAGATGATCCGTCCCTGAGGAAAGCTTTGATTGTGTGTAGAGTTATAGCAGGACGTGTGCATCGGCCTTTGGAGAATATACAAGATATTACTGGGCAAGTGGGGTTCGATTCGTTGGCTGGGAAAGTAGGTCTTTATTCAAATATTGAAGAGCTTTATTTGCTCAATCCCAAAGCTCTGCTTCCATGCTTTGTGGTAATCTGCAAAACCTGAAGGACGGAACTTTTTGTTGTCAAGATTTGTAAAATTCCCTTTTGATTTATGGTAAGTCCTTCCTAATTCCTCTAATGAAAGTTCTTTATCATCTTGGTTACTTGCCTTTGACTATACTAAGTGTTTCTGCTCACTGTAAAGTTACTAATTCCTCTATCAAGATTTGAAAAAATATAAAAAATAAATAATCTTATTTGGGTCTTCAATTATTGGAAAACCATTCAGCATATAACTCAGAACAAAATTGATAGAAATCAAGAATGTGAATATGTGACGTGCGAGAAAATAAATTATTGACATGGTATTTGTTTCTGTTGAGTGTGCTCTCACTGATAAAGACCCATGACTGTGATTTACCTGTTTATGAACTCGTGGGAGTTTTTAATGATCATCAACCGTTGAAATCACTGCCTAAGTTCGAGGAAACACTTGCATTTAAGTTGATCTAAAGGTTAATTTTTGCCTTGTTATGTGTGCATTTTACCTTGAATTCGAGTTTGCACCTCCATGTTAGCGTTTCTTGGATTTGCAACTAAGGACCGTCACCATTTGGTACTCCCTGACTTCAAGATTTTGAAAATTTTCAAGAAGCATAATGCCTAAACTCATGGTAGTATTCTAGTGTTGATCCAGCATTGATATTGCTGCCTAAGTTTGATTTAGTGTAAATGCTCAAGTTCAACTGAGATGTAGTGCCTGATTTTCGTAGCGTCTTTTGTGCATCTTGCCCTGAATTTGAGTTAGCGTCTTCTTGTAGTGTTTCTTGGAACCACAACTAATAATTGTCACATTTTGGTAACTCGCTTCGAGATTTTGAATAAAATTTGAATAAAATTTCAAGATGCATACAGCTGAAACTATTGGCACAGAACAGCACCACATGTTTACAACTAACTTTGAGGCAATTAATTTTATTTTTCACTAGAATAAATAATCTAACATTAACTTATACTCCCTCCGTCCCAAAATGATATTCATACTTTTTTCACCGTTACTACGAATGATTTCTGATCAATAATTTTAGGTTAACTCAATTGTACTAATGAAAATCTAAAACTTGTTATTGACACATCATCAATACTATCAATAACAAGTTTTAGATTTTCATTACGACAACTAAATCAACCTAAAATCATTGCTCAAAGTTCCTTCATGGTAACGTCCAAAAAAGTGTGAAGATCATTTTGGGACGGAGGGAGTACTATGGATGACCGGCCATGTGACTTGTACATGTATGACAGTTCTTATTGGCATAATTGTTAATTTTATTTGCCATGTGACTTGTACATGTATGACAGTTCTTATTGGCATAATTGTTAATTTTATTAGTGTTTGTACATATAGTTTACCAGATATTATTATACCATAAGAGCATGTGGTCCTAGTTTGCATAGCTTTGTTCAAAGTTCAAACTAGTTGCAAAAATGAAAAAAAATTGTACCTTTTTACATGTTCCTGCCCAATTAAAGGCAAATATCTTTTTGTTTTTGTTCTTTCCTTTGGAAGGTTTTCCTTTTTGTTTTAGGACCTCAACCATCAGTTCAGATAAGGCTACCATCCCTATCTCTTTCTCCAAGGGTTTAAAAAGAAAGGGATTAGAAATTGCTGCCAAACCAAGAATTGATTTTTACCCAAGTAGTGTACAAGTATTAGAGAACAATGTACAACATCTTATAAAGGGAGTACATATATATATATATATATATATATATATATATATATACCCTTCAGTAGTGGGGTTGGTACCACTTGTCGCAGTAGTAGTAGGTAGTGAGTTCCATCTTCCTTTCTATCGGTCATCGAGGTCTTTTAGCAGTATCTATCAACGTAGGGGTTGGTCGTCTTTTTGTGTTCTTTTTTTAGCCCTATCTATCAACATAGGGGTTAATCATTTTCGTTTACGAAGTATTTGTATCACCTTAAATGCGATGTGGGTACATGCAAATTTTCATTAATGGCTCTAATTTTCTTACTGTTTTGGAATCCAGGAAAAATTCAAAAAAATGTAGGAATAAAACTGACACTTTTTGAATGTTTTGAATGAATTGAATATATGAACAGGAAAGATACCAATTTGCAGTTGGCATTTACTCTTGATTTAGACCCTTCAATGGTTAGGTTGTCTCTTTGCATTGCAGAAACATTTTCACTGCCTGAAAGTTTCAGACTTGCAGTAAAAATTTCAAATTTCAAATTTAAGAAGCATTAGATGACCTAAAGTCTAGGTAAAATTAAGCTGTTAAAAAAAAAAAAAAAAAATTGAAAGCAGAAGGGGAGGCTTAGAGCTACGGTTGGAGTTTTGTGCATATTTTACGCGAAGGTTTGAGTTCTTAGAAAATCTTGGCTTCATTAATGGTGATAGTAGTTTTTGCTGGGTGAGTGTTCATTTTTTCTTAATGTGGTCCAAAACTCTTGAACTGAACAGTTGCTTTCTATTGCAGCATAAGGAATAAATCATTAATGGCTTGCCTTTTGTTGTTGAGTGAATCTTGTTTCCATTCAGCACTAGGACTAACAAGTAGAATGTCGCATTTGAGTTTGGACACATTGTCAAAATCCATGAAAATTACGCGATGAACTCGTCGTGCTTCCGTCTGCAGGTCAAAAACTTAGTACAGAGTTTGACATTTACCATCAACAAGTTTCTACGAGTTTTCAAGGTATTAAATTAACTCGGTGCTTCCTCTAGGGGGTAGAAATCCATGATCGATGCAGTAATCAATAGTTTGCTGTATGATTTCGTTCAAACCATATTTATACGTAAAACCCAAATCTTTCAGCTTCTTTGAAGATATCTCTGCTGGTATTGATCCTTGTTCTTCGTCCTTAACAAATCTGTAATCCGAACAATAAAGTTAGAATCTTTAATGAAGTTAATTAAGTTATAGCTTTGGAAATTTGAAGAAAGTACTACCTCTGTAAGTTAGAGCAACTAGGATACTCTTGAGCTAGATTAAGAGCCAATTCAGACATTGTACAACTCTGGGCACAACAGATGTATCGACCATTTGCGAGAGGGTGCTCCATGAGGAATATATGGGCGTTGCATATGTCTTGGATATGAACCAATGCAATCGACCCCATTCTTGAATTTACAGCAGATAGGATCGGGAACAGTTCAGGATCTCCTGTTAAAGGGGACAATAGAACTCTAACGCTAGTGGGTATGGTTGGAGTGAGGAAGGGACCCGCAACAGTGGTTGTAATTACAGATACGAGATCAATGCTGTTCTCGTTTGCAAATTCGAACGCCGCCTCTTCGGTTAAACGCTTAGCCAGAACATAGACCTGAAGAAATGGAGTGGGAATATTGAGAGCAGAACAGTTTCTTTGTATGAAGAACAATTTAGGAGGAGGAGATATATATATATATATGCTCCACCCTTTCCAAAATGATGTTCCCACTTTTCTTATCATTACTATGAATGAACTTTGGGTAGTAACTTTAGGTCAATTTAATTACTGCTAACGGGAATCTACAACTTGTTGTTGATGCCATCAACTATCGATTATGTTACCTGGACTCGTATACGGGTACCCGACACGGGTACGGATCCTAGTGCCGGATTCATTGTTCCTAAAAAATTGGACACGGGCACACTGTCCTAAATTGGACACGGGTGCGGGAATATGCTAATAACAAAATATATTCAGTCATTTTATATATTTTGCTTATTATAAAAAATAGTCTGATTTTTTTCCTGTGCTTTTAATGAAATTTGGCTAAGATATTATGTATAATTAAGTAAAACAAGAACATTAAAATTTGTAATTTTTTTTAATAAAGAAGTCAACTCACTCCTTTTTTTCCTTTCAATTTTTCTCGCCATACCCGACTGAAAAATCGGGTGTCGGGTACGGATTTCATAGCATGTCGGGGTGTCGTGTGTTGGACATGGGTACTTTAGCATATTTTAAGAGTCCGGGTAACATAGACTATCAATAGCAACTTTTAGATTTTCGTTAGGCTAATTAAATCAATATGAATTTATCGTTCAAATTAGTAACAATAAAAAAAAGTGCGAACATCATTTCGAGACATTTAGAGACCGAGGGAGTAAATACATACCCAGCCGGTGGCCTTTGTATTCCAGATATGCTGGATGGGAGTCTGACAAGATTCATCGACTATAGATTTCAAGTTTCCGGCACTGTCTTTAGCAGTCATGGTGCTGATTGAAGAAGTGAAAACGACTCGTTTGACAGAGTTAGTTTTCAAGCAAGATTTGAGAAGATTAATGGTTCCTTTGATAGAAGGGTCAATGATTTTCGATTGAACATAGGCTTCCATATCTACTAGTTCACATTAAGACAACAATTAGCGTTCATATAAGTATTTTCATTTTGGGACGGAGATAGTAATTAAGTAGAAGAAGATGAAGAAGGTACACAGATGTGAAATTACCAACATGGTTGTCTTTGGTTTGAACAGAGAACTCCATGAAAGCAGCAACGTGAAATGCGCCATGGCAACCATTAACGGCCTGATCAAAGCTGCCTTCTTCATTCAAATCAGCTCTGAACAATCTCAAACGATCGCTGCCTTGGCAGAGTTTTAGCAAGTGAGCGCATTTAGCTGAGATTTGTAGCTTCAAGATTAGATGTGCATTTCCATTTTTTTTTTTCTCGTATTTATAAAGAGAAGGAAAAGAATACCAGGACGACGGACGGTGGCATGAACAGAGTAACCTTTGTCGAGTAAGGAGCGGACGAGCGATGAACCAATGTAACCAGAAGCTCCAGTAACACAATACTTGGGCACCTTCATTTCTTCTTCATCTCCATTATCGATCTTCTCCATTTTTTTATTTATTTTTTGGCTTGCTAGATAGATCTCTAATCTGTCTACTGTGTGTATGTGTGTGTGTTAAGTAGTATGCCAAAGAAAAGGGCGGTGAATGGGAATGTGGATTGCATGAACTATTAAGAATGGAGTTGGTTAATTTTATTACTCCAACTATACAAATAATAAATGTACACAACTTTCCATGCATCACATTTTTTTTTTAATAGTAATAATATATAATAATACTCCCAACTCTCTTTGTAGCATAATGGAGTAGTTATCTTCAATGGAACTCCAATTGACCAAATAACTGAGTGAGTAATGCTCGGGTTACAAAATATTACTCACAAAATTACGAGTACAAGCATTCGATAAAAAACTAAGAGCTCTTATTTGGCAAGATTGTCCAAAGAGAGTCTTATTATTCACGCTTGTAAACTTAATCAATCAGTATATTCGTATCGGTGCTTCACAATATATTGTATTATTTGAAATCTTAGCATATTATCATATACTATCAAATAATTATTGTGAATAAGAACAAGATTTATGACAAGGGTGTTGGTCTAAACATAGAAAGTTTGTAATCCGTGAACTTCTACAAATGTCTGAAAAATAGTAGTTTTGGGTGCACATAGAACATTCTGGTTACTTAACCCTCATCCCCTTTTTGTGTGACAGTGTGAGCCTGCCTAAATTATCCAATTTCTAGACGCTCTCTGAATAAACACCTCAGTGTGCATTTGTAATTTTTCGTTATGGAATCAAAGTATTTTGATAAGAAGAAGTCTTGTATGATGAGACAGTCTCACACGCGAGACGGATCTCGACGAGAGAAGAAATGGGCTTGTCCTGGCCCACCCATAGGGGCAAACCACTTACTCTCTCAATCAACGATGAAACTGATATTTTGAAAAGGATAAATGATTAGATAAGGTTCAAATTTTGAGGTTTGTTCATGCATTAGAGTCTAATTCCTTTTCTTATCAATTTGGACAGTGCTCCAGATCTTCAAAATTATCATCAATGTGGGAATGAACCCCAAAATTTGAGCTATTTTTTTTTTTTTCAATTGCGCTAATGAAATACATATAACAACAATGAAAAATATAACAAACTCAAGGGTATCAACTTTTTTGAGACTGAAAATTCAAGTACAAAGTATTATCTTACGGAGCAATTGGTTACAAGGAGCTGAGAACGTTACAGTTAACTTGATTGAATTTACAATTTTCAACGAAAACTGCGATTTAATCCAATTTGCCACACAAACCAAAACATAGCGCACGAAAACAACTCTTTACCTACTAATTTAACTTGGAATACAGAAAGCTATAACACACAAACTACCTGAGGGGGAGGATGAGAACTTGGAAATGCACTTACTGCATTGTTACTCGGTTCCTACGATGTAGGTACAAGCTGGGTACTACGTTCCTCTCTTTCCCGCTTCTGCCACTTTTCAGCATTATCAATTATTTCCCCAGTTTTTATGAGGTACCGAACCCTTTTTCCGTTCTCAAGGACTTTGTGACCCACCCGGCTAGCAACTTCCTTCTCCTTTGAATAAAGCATCACATTTGAGCTATGAATAGGTGCTTCAATCTACATAAAAAGAAATCCAAAATCAAATAAAACTACTCCCACCCCCCGTCCTAGAAAGTTTTTCCCATTTTGACTTTTTATGGTTAACATAAATACACTTTGACCAAACATTGGTGTCAGTTTAATGATCGACATCAATGTTTGGTCAAAGTCCATTTATGTTGACCATAAGAAGTCAAGAGGGAGTATAATGTAATGGGTTACTGCTAATTGTGGCATAATGAAAAGTCAAGCTAAAGTATTGGGAAACAATACCGTGATTATCTCCCCTTTTTCCTCGCTGTTCTTCTGGGGCTTAACATGCTTTGTCTTCACATTAACGTCATCCACTACAACAGCGCTTTTATGCTTAATAACCTTTAATATTTCCCCAATTTTACCCTTGTCACGTCCTGATATTACTTTCACTGTATCCCCAACCTTAACGTGCATTTTGGGTATTATTGGCAGACTGTTTGGCTTGCATTTTATCCTCTCCCAATGCTTTATCTGCAATATTTAAATTGACAAAATACCTTCAGCTACTCAAATATCGCAAGCAGAAAACACAAACTTGAATAGAATCATGTGCAGATTTTCTTCTATATATCTAGTATATCAAGACCCCCCCTTCCCACAAACACAAACAAAAAAATAAAAATATAGAGAGCAAACCAGAATACTCGCGGGTTTTATATATTGCTGCATTTTGAGTCTAGTTTCGTACAAGTTCCTACGCATACCTCAACACTTGGTCATACACGAAAGAAACAATAACCTTGGCATACTGTATTATAAAAGACGGGAAGAAAGAAAGATACCAACCCTTGCTTGAACTATGAATGGCGTCTTTGTAGTTCTGACCTGCAGAATACCATATCAGATGATTATCATCAAGTGCAGTGTGATAGCTGCTATTTACTCAGACTCGTTCGAGTATGTAAAGCAACAAAATCATCAGAATCGAAGTTCAACTTATACAAAATCATAGGAGACAAGATTACATAGTTCTTTCAGATCTCCTAAAGATAGTAAGAACAATGGAACCGAGCTTTAAGATATTGTATTGTAGATGATGCAAACACTGCTGCCTCTGTATTTTTTTTTTCCCCACTTGGAAGGGCACAATCTGAAGGCTTGTGCTTCATAGACACCAACAAGAAACCAAAACACACAATCATAACTGCTGGAACAGCGAGAAAATGCATCTGGTATAGCATGGATCTCTTTGAAATGGGACAATGATTTATTATTTTTAGTACTCTCTTTCTAATACTTACCTGATTCCTTGTTTTATTTACTCATTATTCCTCCAAAATTTCCTTCCCCTTTTTTCTTCTTTCTATTTGGACAGTGTTAATTCCTGCTTTTCTCTGGTATGCCAAGTCAAAGAATGTCTGGTTATCACTAGCCTCAGACAGTAGCAGAACATTTTATTAAATGAAAGAGAAAAGTAATATTCTCTCAATCTCCAAAAAAAGAGTCACCTTTGACTTTGTTACTAAAAAAAGAGTTGCATTTCTGTAAGAAGAAATCTTCTTACAGAAATGCAACTCTTATTTGGGAGAGATGGAAATGGTATGAGCGACTCGTTCCTTGGGACCTAGGGAGTGCTTATGTTTGAAGAATTGCTCTACGTAAAGGGAAAAACAGCAAAAAAATAATAAAAAATAAAATAAAAATGGAGCCCTACTGATAAATGATCCCTATGAACTTACTAAAAATATACTTCATGAAATGGTTTGTAGACAATAAAAACTCGGTAGCTGAAGATAAATAGCCCAACTACTTCCGTGATTGAGGAGAAAAATAGGACTGAAAAGTTGGAGGATCTCATGCTTCAACTAGAGTATGAGAAACGAGCATGAGATTAAGCTCTAGGGTTTTTTTTTTAAAAAAAAAATCTCCTCCTCCCTCGAGAACAGGAATTTCTTATAAGGTTGATCGTCTCCTAACATACAAAGGCACAACGCAAATATCAGGCACCATACAAATATTTGAAGGAAAGGCTATCTCCTTTTATTTGTTTCTTCCTTTCTCCTACTTAGCGTTCATAAAGAGCAAAAGAATGTGGGCTAGAACATCAAAGGCTGTGTTAAACCCAAAATGCAAAACAATGGTGCAAGCAGGCTTACACATTTATATAGCTGAAAAGATAGTAAATTTGACCATGATATTGTATACACAAAATAGCTGAAACAAGAATTCTCTTTTCATTATTCTTGGTCAACTGGAATAAACTTTGACAAAATAATTTACATAACTACAATCCAACGGATTACAGTGTTTCACTATGAGTTTTCCCTTTGAGTTTTCAGTATACATATCATTATCCTAAATTTAAACACAGAAAGTGGAGACTTCTGAACATAAGATTTCCGAAATAAAATAAAATTTTAACAAAAAAAAAAGTAGTAAAAAGAAAAATGTAGGGGCTAATTAACCTAGGGTACCGAAATTGAGTGAGAAAAAGAGGGATATAGAACTGAGAAAAAAATACCATGGATACAGTGGGTGAGGGGAGACATATTGAGAAGCGTGGGCATAAGGGAGAGTTTGAGGAGAGAGAAAGTGAAGTGAAGGAGCTTTGAAGAGCCGCCATTTTTCTCCACTGATTTGCTACACCCACTCCCCCTAGTCCTTCTTCCAGACAGATTTCAGAGAACGATTGGCAAAGATAAGATTGGACGGGAAGAAGATAATGTTACAGATGGGCCTGGGCCTGGGCCGAACAATTTTCGGTTTTATGTCCAGTTTGAATGGCTCGAGCCCAAACTTTTAGTCTTCCTTTGTCGCTTCAATTCAATTGAGGCCACAAAAGTTGTTTACAACTCATTTCTTTTTAATCTTTGTATTTTTGGACCATCAAATACAATATTAATAATAGTTTTTAAACTAATTTAATGAGAATAATAAGTTCAAGTTGATCAAAATGTCTAATCAAGAAGATAGTCTTTTGAGAATGGCTAACCTTGTATGCTAAATCGTGTATCTTAACACAAGTAGGACTATAGGAGTGGGCATAATAATTAAAAATAATACTACCTCTGTTCCTAAATGAGTGTCCAAATTTCATTTTAAGGGACACTGAAAATCTCAACTTTTTGAACAATTTGGTAACAACGATTCATATATAATCTTGTAATCTCCCTTCCAAACCTTTAGTTTTGCACATATAAAGAATCCGGTGAAATTTTTTTCGAAAAAAAAAACGTTTAGGGAGAAAGTTATGTTAAAAAAAAGACACTCATTTAGGGACAACTCATTTAGGGACAAAGATTTCTTGAAAATGGACACTCATTTAGGGACAGAGGGAGTAATAGTATGTATGTATGTGGTAAAAAATGAAAAGAAAGAATGAGTGTGGTAAATAGTAGTGTTGGTTGAATAAATTTAGTGGTAGAAAATGAAGAAAGAGAGTGAGTGAGGCTAAATGGTAGGGTATGATGAATATAAATATATTAAAATGTAGTGGGACGGACAAAAAGGGAAGTAGTCTCATTTCTGCTGCTGGGTTAATTATGGTTGTTGATGGTGGCAGTGTGTTTTGTAGAAAATGAAATACGTAGTAAAATGAAATACCCAATAACCATTAACGGTACACAAAGATTTGGGAGAACTAATTGTTCCTTTAAGACTGTTCTTTAAATACGCTAAATGCTTGCAAGTATAAAATAAATAGACTTTCAGTAATTTAGGGAGAAACCGTTGATGGATGGTGAACATGGAAATTAATCCAAAGTGCAGGGAATAAAAATGGAGTTAACTCTAAATAGATATTGGGGAAAATAAACAAAGGGGAGCTGAACCCCCAATGAGAGCACTAAAGCCAATGATTGGATTTTCTCTAGTAGAAATTGCACAAACACTGAGCTACACTCTGTTCCTATCTACAAGATGTGAATATATTACAAGGAAAAATAAAAGAAAACGAAAAAAAACAAAACCAAAAAAAAAAAAACACACACAGGTCATTTAAATTTCACAGGAGTCAGCTGTGCTGTCCATTGACTCATCTCGCCGGTGGTGTCCGTTCACCGGACTCCTACTATCTAACTGGTCCACATTGATTGTAAACTCATCTGCTGCAGCAGCATCAGCATGTATACGGTGCTTTCTGTTTTGTCTCTCTTTAACAATCCGTGACAAAACTTGTACAATATCCCTCATGGAGGGCCGTTTACGTGGGGCTCGGTTCACACATTTGTACGCAAGATCCGCCACATCATTAAGCTCTTGCACATCAAATTTCCCCTCTAGTCGGGAATCCACAATTTCTTCCCATCCCACTTTTTCCTCTGCATTCATCGCTGCCTATTAATATTCAGCAAATACCTCAAAGTTAGAAATCATGTTTAAATTATTTACTCCCCCGCCTTATTATAGTAAATGTCACACTTTTCAGTTTAGTTTTAGTCCGTCCCAAAACAGATAAAAGTCGCATTTCTGTATACAAAAAGTGTTTTATGGGAAATTGGTCACTGTACAAAGTATTTAAAGCACATTATTTAAAAACGTTGACAAGTCAAGTGCCAAAAATATTTTGAGAGGGAGGGAATACTACTAATAAAAACTAGAAGCCATTTAAGATGGAATATGTTAGGGATCTTACAAGCTCAACGTACTCCATGAGACCTTGTTGAGGGTTCCGTCCTGCAATGAGTTCAAAAAGTAAAACTCCATAACTGTAAACATCACTTTTCTTAGTGAAGGACCTTGTTGATATATATTCTGGATCAAGGTATCCGAAAGTTCCTTGTATATTTGTTGCGTGTCTGTTAACCATATCCTCCCTCGAAAGCCCAAAATCTGCCACCTGCTTAGAAAAGTAGAAAACCTTATATTTAGACATTTCTAAAAATTACTATAGATAATACCTTAATGCATGAAACTATAATCTATAGGAGGGAAGAGACATAACCAAAAGGTAGTAAAAGGTAGACTTACCCTAGCACCCATTGATTGGTCCAACAGAATATTGGAAGATTTGATGTCCCGGTGTATCACAGGAGGAACTGCCTGAAGTTTAAAAAACTCAGATTAAAATGTGGAAAATATGTGCTTGAACGGTTATACAAGAAAGTTGACCAAAAGCACAGATAGGAATCCATGTTAATGTCAGAGAAAGTAGATATTACCCCGTCATGGAGATACTCCAATCCCCTTGCTACATCAAGAGCTATTTGCACCCTCAAATTCCAGATCAATGGCTTGTGTTTTTCGCCTGAACATCAACAACAAGATTACATGATAAGAAAATATGTTCTAAATAAGAGTAGAAGAAGAAGAATAAAGAAAAACATCTTTCCTTTCCACAAATTATGAACCGAGTGAGAATATCATGTCATATCAAATGTAAACTGGACATTTTATATAAAAATCGTTTCTGAGACAAAGTTGTGAATGAACTTACTGTACAAATGAGAAGACAGACTTCCTTTGCTCATAAAGACATATATAAGCATATGTTGACCCTTTTCCGCACAATATCCAATCAAATTCACAAGGTTCCTGTGATGTAACCTACCCAATAACATAACCTGAGAACAGATTTATATAACGAAACATTCAAAAGTTAAAACTACAAAACCTCAAGTCCATCTAAAAGATATTGTTGGTCCCAGAGACACAACAAAGGTATGAAAAGAGGCTAGAGGGGGGGGGGGGGGGTGAATAGCCTATTAAAATTTCAACCCTTTTTCAAAAATTCAACCTTTATGCTTATACTTGAATTTTGCGGTAGATGAAAACCACGCGGTCAAGTATAAAATGCACAGCGGAAGTTTTTGTTAAAAACATGTTAAGTTGATTTTAGATAAGTATAATGCGGTAGGCAGAGAATGCGGTAGGTGAGTTTGCGGTAGGCAAATCTGCGGTAGATAAGGGTGAGGTAGGTTGAGAGATTGAAAACTTGTGTCTCAGAGGTTTTTGGCAAATGATAAGTTAGTCAGATTTTAACTTAGGCAATGGGGTAGACAAACAAACACAATTCACAATAGTTCATAAATCTGAAAGGATCAAAACACTAAACGACAAACAAGATTAATATGAACCAATGAAGAACAATAAGAACAAGATGAACAATAAGTAAATTTGCAGAAAGGTAAAGTGCAGTAAGTAAATAACACAAGGATTTGGAAAGGTTCGATCTGTTAAAAGATCTACGTCCTTTACCAAGATGGTCAGTCTTGGATTTTGAATGAGGTATATATTGATTCTTGAGTACAGATTACAGAGATGAAGTATTGAATCAACACCTATTTCTATGAAGTACAATCCTAGACTTAGACCAGTGTATCCCTAATGATTCGATCGATGTGATTGATCAATCGGGGTGAGTGTGTGTGTTAAGAATCAAGAGCTCTTTGGAATCTATATGATTTTAGAGCGTAATGAATCTTGTGTGAGAGGCTTGAGATTTGATCTTGAAGGTAGCTGGTGATTTGTTGAAGACTTGAAGGTTGAGTGCTTGAAGATTCGAAGGATTCTGGAAATCTTGAGTATGATCTTCAATCACCAAGAATTTCAACAGCAATTTCTCTCTTAGAATCTCAGCTCTTTTTTTTCAATGAAGAATTCAAGGTCTATTTATAGGCTTGATGGAGAAACTAGCCGTTTGAATTCTTGGAGGGCAAGTTTGGAGGACAATGAGCTGTTGATTTCTAATTGGAGCTCAGTCTGAGTTGTCCTTTTGTTGCAGAGTCATGGTGGTCCAACTGTACTAAAATGACAGTTGTGTTCAAATTTGAAATTTGAATTTGCAACGTTCTAAACTAACCAAGGTAAGGACACAGGTGTGACCATGGTTAAGTTTGAACAAACTTGAGTTTCTTCAACCATGGTTTCATGCGGTAGAGTTAACTTGCGGTAGGATGGAACCATGCGGCAAGGTTATCTGCGGCCAGCATAGAGAATGCGGCACCTTGGTCATGCGGTAGGTTACATGCGGCAGACATATGACCTACCTCATTTCTCCAGACTTGGAAAAAATTGAGGGTCCTAATCTGCTAAGCCTATCAAACTAGAAGGTGGACTATTCTAAATGAAGTACAAGTACTTCTTACAATATATCTTAAAGTCCACAAAGAGTAAAATAAGGTTATGGGATCAATCAAATCTAGGTAATAGGAGTGGTTTATAAATAAGCATACCCAACAATCTCCCCCTATTTGATTGAGACCATTACCTACTATAACAAAGGCTAATTCATTGTACTTGGTAAAAACATGTTTTCAAGAACAAATATTTTATTAAATATCATGTCTCAAGTCAATGCACACTCTAAGCCAATGTCATAGATTTCTATCATCCTAAAAAGAAAAACAAATTACTAATCCTAGAAGATAGAAATATTATTCGAAGCATTTCAAGATAAGTAATTAAAGAAGGATAGAGATGCATCAAACACAATAAACATACTCCAAATGATAATCATTGAGGCAAAGGAGTAAGGTCACAAAAGAGAAATATTTGTCAAGTTACAGACCCAAAATAAAAACAGAAAAGTAAATTGTTTTAAACATTAAACATAAAATGTTTCAAATGACCACATACGGTCATATCAAATGCGGTCTATATCGATGAGGTCTTCAATGAATTTTGCGGCAAGAGGGAAGCGGTAAGCTGGGAAATTCAATCCTGGAATCATGACTGGAGCAGTGACTCCATCTTCTTCTTCCTCTTCACCGTGAGCTTGAACATTGCCGTGACCTGCTTCAGGAGGTTGAAAAGCTTCCTGCGCGGCTTGAATCACGCCTTGTCGATTAAGCCTGTTCATTACCGTATTGATGCGGTTGGATAGGAGGTCAATCTTGGTAGATTGTCCTTCAATTCTGACGTTGTTTACCTCAATGCGGTTGGTTTGAACTTTCATGGCTTCGGTCATTGCAGCAATCTTGGGAGTAAACTTTTCTGCAACCGTAAGAAGTGCGGTATTTGTTTGAACCATAATTTCCTCCTTTAGAGAAGATTTCAACTTCTTCAGCATTCATAGCCTTTGATAATTCTTTGCTCGCACCTTCAACACCATTGACAACACTGGTACTGATGTAATTAGTTTGCTTATGAAGGGCTTCTCTGAGTGCGGCATAAGTGAGAGCAGGATTTGCGGCAGGAGGTGCGGTAGAGTTGCTAGTTGTTCCTTGCATGATGTCCTTAACAGCCTTTGTTATCACAACACTCTCCCCCTTAATGGTCGAAATCATTTCGGAGGGAAGTGCGGCAACATCTCGCTTCAATGCGGCTTGATCAGTCTTCAGCTCAATAACCTCCTCTCGAAGCGCCACCATACTAGACACTAAAGATTCAACCTGGGATTGAGTGTCTTCCTGCATCTGAGTAAGAAGCTTGACTGCGGCAAGCAGTTCAGGAATTGATTGATTTGACTCAAGAGCAGGAGGTGCGGTCGATGGAGCTGGTGCGGTAAGGACAGGAGTCACGGTAGGAGGAACCTCAATGTTTTGCTCAGAAACATTAGCTTTTGGTGATAGGGTGTCATCATCATCACAATCCTCAATATCAACAAAAGTATCTACCTTTTCAGGGACAATGTCGTCTTCAACATGCTCAACATCCATATCTTTTTCTGCGGCAGACTTGTCACTTGCGGCAGAATTTCCATGTTCTTCCTCAGAACTCTCATCAATCAATCCCTTATCAATAGGCTTCTCAACATCCTGTTCCTCTGTTTCACTTTCAGTGTCATCTTCAGACTGCTCATCCTCTTCTGCGGCAGCATCATCCTCATTCTCAGAGCCACTCACTTCTTCCATATCAGCCTCTTGGGCATCCAGAACAAAATTCTTTGAAATTTTGGGAGGGGCAACCACTATTTCCTCGTCAGATGAAAGGGTTGGGGAGATTACCTCAGGTGAAGGTTGCTTAGCCACCTTAGCCTTTTTGGAGACTTTGACTGGGCTAGGGGTGTGAGATCTTTTCTTGTCAAACAACTCCCCCTGACTTGGTGCTGTTTTGAGGGATATAGAAGGTTTGGATTTGAGGGAAGGCACGGTAGATTGAGGGACAACATAGGGTTGTTTTGGTGCGGCAGGTTTGGAAGAGAGGGATTTAGAGACTTTGGATTTTGGTTGAGGTTCAGGGGATGTGGAAGGAGACATTGGAGGTGCAGTAGGAATGACCTTAGATTTTGGAGGTTTTGGCGCGGCAGGACGAACAGGTGCGGTAGGTGCAATCTTGACGCCCTGGGAAACTGGTCTTGACTTCCTTGTCGGTTCCCCAACCTTCTCTTTGCCTTTAACAGAAGTTGGAGGAGAGGGGAGTTCAACATTCTTACCCTTTTCACGAGCCTTCATTGCGGCAGCATTCTTGCGGTCGAGCTCAAATGCGGCAGCCTCCACATCACTCACCATCCTTTCACCAAGGTTGGCTTGACCTCTTTTAGAGTATTTGGGGGGAATGTACTCTTCGATGGGATCTCGGAGAAGGTAAGAACGGTACATTTCATCCCCAAAATTACCACGGTAATTGGTCTTCATAGATTTGCGGCAGAAGTCTTTTGAGGTAGGAATTGGAACCTTATAATTCTTGTTCTGCTCATACAATTCCCTGATTTTGATTGTGTGACTCATCAAGTAGGAAATCAACCTACTGTTCGTGCGGTACTTGGTCTCGCCTTCATCAGCCGCATCCTTATATGAGAGAATATTGGCTCGCAGGATATCATACATGATTTGACCCCAATCTAATCGCTTGCCAAGATAAATAGCAGCAGAGATCATCCATTGAGTGTGATTAAAGTTGGCATCATTGCCAGTCTTGCATAATAGGGCATGATCCACCAGATGGCCAATATGGTACATTATTTCACCAACGTCCTTACGCTGTATTTTGAGAATGTCTGCCGTGCCTGCTAGTTTCTTAGCCAGACTAAGGGTCTCCTGCCGTGAAATCGCATCAAAGTCCTTGCTTTTCTTGATTCCCACGGCATGGGCAATGTCACTAGCATCAAAAGCCAATTTGATTCCCATAACAGTGGCTTGAAAGAATTTAGGGTGTGCGGCAGGCTCTTCTGGACTTTCCATTTCAACAGCCGAACTGAAGAATTCTTCAACAAAATCGGGTAGATGAAAGTCTTGATCAAGTGTAAAGAGAGGGAGAATTCCAGACTTGTTCATGCGACCCAAAATATTGCGGCCAATGGCATCCTTTCTGAGGTCCTCATGATCTAAAACTATGCCAGGTATAAAATGATTTAAATCCTGAAACAAAACACAAAAAACAAAGTTTAGATATGAGGTAGGTTGTGCGGTCACTTGACACGTGTAAGGCAATGAAGGCACGGTCAAGTGAGGCACGGTAGGGAAGAAATGTGGTAAGGAGAATATGGAGATATCATGGTTACCGCAAACAACAAAGTGTTGCAAAAAAATGAATCAAAACGTGAACATTTCATAAACACTAAATGACAAAAGAGGGTAAATTAAGAGGGATCAAAAATATGAAGTATGTCAAGAACACGAAGAACATTTTGACGAAATTGAAGAACACCATAGCACAGTTACCCAGATTCCCAAAAAAGTGATCAAAACGAAGGAAAATAACCTGGGAAGAATCGGAAATGCCTATAGAGCAATAAAAACACATCAATTTCATGAACTAATCAACATTAAACTCAGATATTGAAAGGGGAAAGCTAATGGGAAACCCAAAAAAATGATAAACTCATTTGAGTGAATCGAATTCAACGAAACTAATGAACTCCAGAAATAAACGAACTAGATTAAAGAAGAAACAATCAATACACAATTTGCATACCAATAACGCAAGAAATCGATGAAAACTTCAAGGAATATGAAAGGTTTTCGAAATTTTCACCAAGAGCAATAATGGCGAGTTCAAGAGATTCATACCATAACCACGACTGGAGGAGTAGATTGAATTTGAGGTTCGTCTCTTGATTCAACTGATTTCGAGGATTTCTTAGATTGGTGTTTAGAAGTCATTTATAGAGAATTTCAAAGAGAGAGAGATGAATGACGGTTTTAGAGAGATTTTAGAGAGAGGTTAGAGAGAGGTGATTTTCTGAAAAAGTAAAATGCAGAGAGTGGTGGAGTATAAGAAGGTGGAGCGGTTTAGGTGGAGAGAGAGTTTGCAGTGTGTCAGGGTGATGGGAAGATGGGAGGTTAATTCTGAAAAAGGTGACTGACATGACCTAGGAGGCACTTTTTATTAAATGCGAAGTAGCAGGAGGTCACATCGGACTAGCCAATGACGGCTCGGATATTTTAAGGAATAAAGATTAAATACAAAAATTTAATGCCTTAAAAGATTTGAATTAAATACAAGCGAGGGAAAATAGAAAGTTACCTTTGTGCCCTTGAGGTAGATATCGTCAAAATATCTCAAAATATTACTAAGTTAGAAGACTTACCTGGGCCTGAGTGCGGTAGCTTGAGATGTGGACCGTGACATGTGCGGTCGGTGAGGTCTTACCTTGCTTGAATTAGTCTTTTGAGATAGATCATTACTGAGGTGACAAGACTTTATGCGGCAGCATGATTTTTGTGTTTTGCATTTGAATGATGCGGCAACTAGGAAGTGCGGTCAAGTGAGAGAGATCAATTGTTTGCTTGACCGTGATATGCCTGCCGTGTACCTTCCTTTGAACTTGGACAAACATTAGTACAAGAAATCTTATGGACAAGTTTGAGTTAGAGTTCAAGCATACCCATTTCTCCTCTTATATACCTAAATCTCTTGGAATCAAGAGCCTTGGTGAGAATATCTGCGATTTGATCATCAGTACTCACATACTCTAGATGGATATTACCTTTTTCCACATGATCCTTGAGAAAGTGGTATTTTATATCAATGTGTTTGGTCTTGGAATGCATGACGGGGTTGTTGGAGACAGCAATGGTAGATGTGTTGTCGCAAAAGATTGGACAATTTTCTTCTTTGATTCCGTAGTCAACCAATTGTTGCTTCATCCACAGCACTTGGCAGCAGCAGCTTCCAGCAGCTATATATTCAGCTTCTGTGGTAGATACAGAGACTGAGGCTTGTTTCTTGCTTGCCCATGAAACTAGTCGATTTCCAAGGAAATGACAAGTTCCACTTGTGCTTTTCCTGTCAATGGTACATGCTGCGTAATCTGCATCTGAGTAACCTATAAGATCAAAAGTTGAATCTTTGGAGTACCAAAGTCCAAGGTTAGTAGTCCCAGATAGATATCGAATAATACGTTTAACAGCAATAAGATGTGCTTCTCTAGGATCAGCTTGATAACGAGCACAAACGCAAACACTAAACATGATATCTGGCCTACTAGCAGTTAAGTATAGGAGAGAGCCAATCATACCTCGATATAAGGTTTGATCAACCTTCTTACCTTTCAAGTCTTTATCTAGCTTGTTACCAGTAGCCATAGGAGTGTCGTATGCCTTTGCATTTTCAAGACCAAATTTCTTGATGAGATCTCTTGTGTACTTAGCTTGGTTGAGGAAGATGCCTTCAGCACATTGTTTAATTTGAAGTCCAAGGAAGAATGTCAATTCTCCCATCATGCTCATCTCAAATTTGCTTTTCATGAGTTTCTCAAAACGCTTACATAATAATTCATTAGTAGAACAAAAAATAATATCATCTACATATATTTGAACAAGTAAAGTATGATCATTATATTTAGCAATGAATAAAGTTGTGTCGATCTTACCACGCTTGAATCCCTTTTCAAGGAGAAACTTAGATAGAGTATCATACCATGCTCGTGGAGCTTGTTTGAGTCCAAACAAGGCTTTACGGAGTTTGTAGACATGATTTGAAAATTTGGGATCTTCAAATCCGGGCAGTTGAGCAACAAAGACGGTTTCTTGAAGTTCTCCGTTGAGAAATGCACTCTTCACATCCATTTGATATAACTTGAATCTTTTGTAAGAGGCATAAGCTAAGAATATCCTTATAGCTTCGAGTCTTGCAACGGGGGCAAAAGTTTCATCATAATCAATGCCTTCTTCTTGTCTATATCCTTGTGCAACCAACCTAGCTTTGTTCCTTGTGATGCTTCCATTCTCATCCATCTTGTTTCGGAACACCCACTTTGTACCAATCACTCCTTGATCTTGTGGCCTTGGAACCAAGGTCCAAACTTTACATCTTTCAAATTGGTTGAGCTCTTCTTGCATGGCAACAACCCAACTTGAGTCCTGGAGTGCTTCATCAACTTTCTTAGGTTCAACTTGAGATATGAATGCGGTAAGTGCATCATAGTTTGATCTTCTTGTTCTAACGCCAGAATGCAAATCACCAATGATATTCTGAATTGGGTGATCTCTGACCTCACGAACTTCTTGAGGTATGTCTGGTTGAGTTGATGGTGGTTGTAAATCTTCTAGTGGTACATCATTTGAGTCATCCCAGTCATAAGTGATTTGAGGGATAGGTTCTTCAACATTTATGGGTGTCTCAACTTCAACTCCATTTGAGGTAGCAGCAGATGAGGCAGCTTCTGGTGCTTCATATGAGGTAGATGGAGGTGCAGTTGAGGTAGATGGGTTTCCTTGAGTTGATTGATTTTGTGGTTGAGTTGTACCTGTCTCATTTATCTCAACAAAATCATCAGCAACATTTGGAGCCATATGTGGCTCAAGGAGAGAATGTTCGTCAAAAGTAACATGGACGGATTCAACTATCTTAAGAGTGGTTTTATTAAATACACGAAAAGCTTTTGAGTGTTTAGCATACCCAATAAATATACCTTCATCAGCTTTAGGAGCAAATTTACCTCGATGTTCTTTACCGTTGTAGAGTATGAAGCATTTGCATCCAAATATCTTGAAGTATGCTATGTTGGGGGTTCTTCCTCTCCAAAGTTCATAAGGAGTTTTGTTGTAGGTCTTATTGATAAGGGATCTATTTTGAGTGAAGCATGCTGTGTTGACGGCTTCAGCCCAAAAGTATTGAGGTAGCTTTGCTTCAGCAATCATTGTCTTTCCGGCCTCTATCAACGTTCTATTCTTTCTTTCCACTACACCGTTTTGTTGTGGAACTCCAGCAGCAGAGAAGTTGTGGTCAATACCATGATCATCACAGTATTGAGCAACACCGTTGTTCTTGAATTCTGTACCGTTGTCGGATCGAACACTAACGATGTCATCTTCTTTTTGTGTTTGGAGCTGTCTAAAGAGTGCGGTCAAAATGTCATAACAATCATCTTTGGAGCTCATCATCTCGACCCACGTATATCTTGAGTAGTCATCTACCACAACTAAGGAATATCTATTTCCTCCAATACTTGCGGTAGAAACAGGTCCAAACAGATCCATATGTAGTAGTTGCAAACATCTAGAAGTTGAAGGTGTCGTCTTGCTGGAGAAAGACGCTTTTGGTTGTTTGCCTAGTTGACATGCTGTGAACTTCTCATCGTGGTGATCAGCTACTTTGGGTAGACCACGAACTAGATTTTCTCTACCAATCTTGGAGAGATACTTGAAGTTTAAGTGACTTAGTCTTTTATGCCACAGCCAACTATTCTCACTAACATTCTTTGCTACAAAACAGAGATTAGAAGAAATGCAAGATGAATTAAAATCAACAACATAAACATTTTTCTTACGAATCCCTTTGAGCAAAGTGACGCCGGATATGCCATCTTTGATGAGACAGAAATTTGAAGTGAAGTGGCATTGCAATCCTTTGTCGCAGAACTGAGATATTGAGAGTAAATTGTGTTGTAGTCCAATAACTAGAGAGACTTCTTGGATGGTGATTTTTCCTTTACGAATGACTCCATATCCTACAGTCTTTCCTTTGTTATTATCTCCGAAGGTTACTGATGGCCCTTTTTCTTCACGAACATCTTCCAATAAATTGATATCTCCGGTCATGTGCCTTGAGCAGCCACTATCGAGATACCATAAACTTGATTTATCCTTGAAGTGTCCAGCCATTAAGCAGAGGACCTACAAAATAGACATTTAAGAACAAGGTCCCCTTTTTATTCTTTTGGGTCCAAAGGGTTAGCAACTTTTAACAACCCACACTTGCCTCACAGAAGGGGGTTTAAGCCTTCTAGGATTTGGTGTGAATCTTAAAAGACATTCAGCAGCCTTGTGACCATAATCATCACACACAGAACAATGGTGGAAGCTACCCAACTGAGGGTTAACAAACTTTGTCACGGTCTTCAGCACAACATCGTTTACAGGTGTGGATGCGGTCTCCTTTACAAAGTTCATCCTTTTGAACTTTGCTGCATTTCCACCATATGCGGTCGACTTACCATGAAAGGTAGTCTGCCGCGGTAGGATTCTGCGGTAGGAAGACTCTGCCTTGCCGCATGAGGTAGACTCTGCGGTAGGTTCATCCACGGCAATACCTTTCATCTTTGCCTTGCCAGTTTGTTTCTTAGGGTAGACATAGTTGAACTCTAGTTTCTTCTTTGGTTCTTGTCCTACACCCTTTGAAACATGATGTTTAGCCTTCGACCGTTCCAAAGTTTGCTGGGTAAATTTCTCATCTCTTTCACAACAAGATGCACATTTAAAGTTGTCACTAGTTTGAAATCCTAAGCCTTCCTTATCACCACTAGGCTTTTGGGATTCTAAGATTTGTTCCATAGTGACACGAGAATTGGTCCACTCATTAGTGATCTTTTTCAAGTCATTTATCTCAGCGACCAATTCATCATTTTTAACTTTAAATATTGCATTTTGTTCTTCTAAGAAATGGTTTCGATCAATAAGAGGAGTCATGCTCTTGATCTGCTCCTTAAGGAGGGTGAGTTCAGATTTTAGTAGAGATTTCTCCGTCTTAAGCTGGGAAATTTCTTCAGTTGAAAGTGCTAAAGCTTCCTTCATGCCAGAAAACTTACTAATTACCTGTTCAGCTTTTGCAAACATCTTTTCTTGTTCATCGAGGGAAATGTCAAACTTGACTTGAGGTGTGGTAGACAGAACTTCCTTCACTTTAGGGTTTAGTAGAGCCTTCTTTGCTGCACTAACATCACATCTTGAAAATAGAAGATCACCATTCTTTTGAACCGGAGTTAGGAATCCTTTTTCAGCAAGTTCATCGGCCGTATAACTTATCCGTTTAGGTTTTGCATTTGGTGAGCGACGACTTTTATTATCATCCTCATCATCGGACTGAACGACCAAACAAATGTGACCTTCTTCAGAATCCTCATCGCTTTCATCAGAGTCTGACTCTATCCAAGTAGCTAACTCTTTTGAGGTAGAGTCTTCTTCAGCCATCATTCCCTTTTGCTTTGAATACCTTGGAGTAAAGTTACTTTTCTTCTTCATATATTCATACTTGGGAATTGGACATTCTGATGCGAAGTGACCTGGTTTCCTGCAATTAAAACAAACAAGATCTTCTTTCTTCTTGGAGAAGTTGAAGTTCTCTTTCTTCTTTGAATGGCTGCTCCTTGAAAACCTTGTTGGAGCTTTGCTTGTTGATCCGGGTCTTGCTGTCTTTCTGAACTTTTGGAATCTTTTCACGAACATAGCAAAATCATCATCATCCATATCAAGTAAATCTGATGTGGAGATTTTTGGATCTTCTTCCTCAATCACTTCTTCCTTTTGAGCAACCAACGATAAGCTCTTTGTTTTTCCTTCCATTTCAGCAATGTTGTTAAGCTTGATATCAAAGACTTTGAGGTTGGTATAGAGGCTTCTGAGAGACATGTCATCTAGTAGCTTGGTATCTTCAAGAGTATTTCCTTTGTGTAGATATTGCGAACCAAGAGCGGCAAGAAAATTAACATTGATTTCTTTCTTGGTAAGCTTCTTTCCGAGTGCTGTATAAGTACTTACGATCTCACAATAACGATCATAAGTGGCTCTTAGTGATTCACCGGGGATCTTAGCAAAGTTGTTGAATCTTCTTTGAATTGCAAACTTTTTGCTTTCCTTGCAAGCTTGATCTCCTTCGATGTAATCTTCAATTGCATCCCAAAGTTCTTTTGCAGTAGAACATTCCATGATCTGTCGACGCTGTGACGTACTCAAGGTACTTAGAAGTATACTTTTTGCTTTCACATCCATTCCAACCAGTCTTTTCTCTTCATCGGTCCATTCAGCTTTTGGTTTCTTGATAGTCGGATTTGCACCATTGGTTTCTGGATCCGGATTAGCTTTCATTGGGAAGTATGGTCCAATAGTAAGACAATCACCAAGTTGCTCGTCCATGGAGTAGAACTGAGTTAGAATGCTGTGCTTCCATATGTCAAAGTTATCTTCGTCGAACGCTGGAACGTGAGTGAAGTTAACCGTTGCCATAGTTTTCTGACTTGCCATTTTGAATCGGCACCCAAGCTGTTAAGCTTGAAAAACAGAAGTTTTATAAAGGTGTTTGCTCTGATACCACTTGTTGGTCCCAGAGACACAACAAGGGTATGAAAAGAGGCTAGAGGGGGGGGGGTGAATAGACTATTAAAATTTCAACCATTTTTCAAAAATTCAACCTTTATGCTTATACTTGAATTTTGCGGTAGATGAAAACCACGCGGTCAAGTATAAAATGCACAGCGGAAGTTTTTGTTAAAAACATGTTGAGTTGATTTTAGATAAGTATAATGCGGTAGGCAGAGAATGCGGTAGGTGAGTTTGCGGTAGGCAAATCTGCGGTAGATAAGGGTGAGGTAGGTTGAGAGATTGAAAACTTGTGTCTCAGAGGTTTTTGGCAAATGATAAGTTAGTCAGATTTTAACTTAGGCAATGGGGTAGACAAACAAACACAATTCACAATAGTTCATAAATCTGAAAGGATCAAAACACTAAACGACAAACAAGATTAATATGAACCAATGAAGAACGATAAGAACAAGATGAACAATAAGTAAATTTGCAGAAAGGTAAAGTGCAGTAAGTAAATAACACAAGGATTTGGAAAGGTTCGATCTGTTAAAAGATCTACGTCCTTTACCAAGATGGTCAGTCTTGGATTTTGAATGAGGTATATATTGATTCTTGAGTACAGATTACAGAGATGAAGTATTGAATCAACACCTATTTCTATGAAGTACAATCCTAGACTTAGACCAGTGTATCCCTAATGATTCGATCGATGTGATTGATCAATCGAGGTGAGTGTGTGTGTTAAGAATCAAGAGCTCTTTGGAATCTATATAATTTTAGAGCGTAATTAATCTTGTGTGAGAGGCTTGAGATTTGATCTTGAAGGTTGCTGGAGATTTGTTGAAGACTTGAAGGTTGAGTGCTTGAAGATTCGAAGGATTCTGGAAATCTTGAGTATGATCTTCAATCACCAAGAATTTCAAAAGCAATTTCTCTCTTAGAATCTCAGCTCTTTTTTTTCAATGAAGAATTCAAGGTCTATTTATATAGCCTTGATGGAGAAACTAGCCGTTTGAATTCTTGGAGGGCAAGTTTGGAGGACAATGAGCTGTTGATTTCTAATTGGAGCTCAGTCTGAGTTGTCCTTTTGTTGCAGAGTCATGGTGGTCCAACTGTACTAAAATGACAGTTGTATTCAAATTTGAAATTTGAATTTGCAACGTTCTAAACTAACCAAGGTAAGGACACAGGTGTGACCATGGTTAAGTTTGAACAAACTTGAGTTTCTTCAACCATGGTTTCATGCGGTAGAGTTAACTTGCGGTAGGATGGAACCATGCGGCAAGGTTATCTGCGGCCAGCATAGAGAATGCGGCACCTTGGTCATGCGGTAGGTTACATGCGGCAGACATATAACCTACCTCATTTCTCCAGACTTAGAAAAAATTGAGGGTCCTAATCTGCTAAGCCTATCAAACTAGAAGGTGGACTATTCTAAATGAAGTACAAGTACTTCTTACAATATATCTTAAAGTCCACAAAGAGTAAAATAAGGTTATGGGATCAATCAAATCTAGGTAATAGGAGTGGTTTATAAATAAGCATACCCAACAGATATCAATCTTCAACTTCATGATATAAAATTATAAATCCAAGACAGAAAATAGTCACATAATGCACCAAATATTTCCATTGGAAGCTCGAGTTCTAGAAAAGCTGGCGAATCATTTTTTCCCACCATTAATCAGGCTAGTCCAAATTCACAAACTTGAGAAAACATTCAAATAACATAGGCTTTTCTCATATTTTCCAAGATACTAATAGCAATGGTAAAATATTTTTTCCAGATATTTCCATCCAAGTGTCTGGAATCCGTTGACATTGACACAATCACATATATGCCATACAGTATATTAGAATTCAAGATATAGACTTCCATGATAGTTTCTTGTTTGTTAATCGTCTCACAAAAAAAAAAAAAAAGGTCCGTAAAGCTAGCTTAGGTTTCTCTTGTTCAAACAATTTCAAGGTCATCAGGCCAAACTCACAACTATACAAAAAGCCAACATATAATAATTTAAGATTGTTATGGCGAAATCTACAATGATTCCCAGGCCAAGTTACGATTTGAGGTAAGAGAGCATTCCTTTCTTCCTTAATCAGGCACTCAAAATTGATAGATTTGTCACGAGTTCTACACCCATGAAGTGGCATGGATTATAGAAAAGCTGGGACAATGTTTGCATAGTCAACGATATTATCATCTATTGATTAATTTTCTGCATAAAGCTACAATTGTTTCCCAATGGAGTTATATGACAGCATCATTTGACAAAGTAGTTCTCCTAGAAAGCAACTAAATCATTTAGAGATTGTAAATCTAAGTTGTACGATGTTATGTATCTAACTTATTTATCAAATGCCGAGTCCAGGGCACAAGTATGTGCCTGCATGTTTAATAGTATAACACCCTTTGAATAAAGTTTATAAATAACTAATCATTATCTGCCAATACCTCTGTTTGAAACTCTTTTTCGCCTTGTTTAGAATCAGTTGCAAGAACTTTGACAGCAACAGTCTCACCAGTTAACATCTGAGCTTTATAAACAGGACCAAATGCCCCTTGGCCGATCAAGGAGGTAAAATTGTAGGTTGCTTTCTGTATATCTCTGCTTGAGCAGCAAAAGAAGCATGGTTAGGAGAATAGACGCATACAACAATAGATGCGGGGTACCAGTAAAGAAGCATAAAAAACCAGAGAGAACACACGTTTTGTTCAAAAAGATTTTTAAGCAAAACCACAAGCATATAATTGTCCTCCAAAACACAAAAATTGTCTTGGTTGAAATGTTCTCTAAGGTTTAAATAATAGTATCATTCTGCATTCAAATCTGATGCTCGGTAGTTTGCTAGGCAAGTATCTTCTAGCGTATATGCCAATGAAGACATTCTCATATACCCTAACTGCATGGGCTGTGGTTATGTTACAAAGAAACAACACAAGTTTGCTAACAGCAAACCATTCAGCTGGCATAACTGTTCTCTCTTATTTGTGAAGGCTGTTACATACGCTCGAACAGAATAACTATCAACCACTCATGTCCCTGTTTATGAACGATCTTAACTTTAGGAAGTTGTTTCGTAACTATTTTAGGGATACTAAAGAAACTCGGATGCCACAAAAAAATGCCTTAACTTTCCAAACACATTAAGGGGTAGGTGTGCGGGGAGGATGAATTTGACTCCCTCAAAATGTGAGAGAAGTATATCATATCAATGACTGTTTTCTATGGTTTCAGTCAATATAACTTATTCTAGCCCACTCTGCAATAAGCAAGCAGACTCCACAAACATTTTCATGACTCGAAATTCACGCAGATGAAATAAAATAGGTAACAACATTATATAAAAGTGCTTGCAAAAGAGTCAATTATCATACTTATAAGAATACTCAAGAATTCCGGAAGCAGCAACGACATGAGTCTTCTTAAGTCCCCCAAGCCAAAAGGACATGCCATTCTGTCCAGATGTTTTGGATGATTCAGTACCCATCGACGAGTCTGACAATACGGAGCAAGAATCAGCACCATTTGCACGAATGGGGATAGTTGCCGCTCTTCTAGAACTGCTATTCCCTATCTGTGATCGTTTCCTGTGATACCTAAAGCAGAAGAGTCCAAAAACGGCCAAAAGCACTCCAATTACTACTCCAATGGAAACCCCTATAATCAGCCCAGAAGATAGGTCTTTCATCTCCTAGTTTGTGCTAAAATTGTAGCTATCCAAGCATCCAGCCCATACCTGTATAAGTGATGGTTAGTCTTTAGATAAGTAATATGCAGTAAATCAAAATTTTCCAGTTCTATTCCAAGGTAAAAGGTAACTCACAAAATTCAGGAGTCACAAACTCTTTCTATTGTTCAAACTGCATAACTATTGACAATTTGACTAACTAGTTCATTTGCACAAGGATCGTACCAATGTCTGCATACTATTGTTCCATTTTCAAACAATGATTATAAATGGTAACTGAACCCTACAGTTCTCTATCACGACCACACACACACACAACACAAAAGAGAGAACTACAAAAACATAAACATTGACAGTGATCAACAACAACAAAAAAAACAGTAAAGCAGAGTCAAATACTGATGAAATCAAAAAGTGATTCACTGATTTAGTGGCTTCTGAAAATCAACAAGGATATGCAAGCAGCAGGTATTGCTCCAAGATTACAACAGAACGATGAAATCAAAAACTTCGTAAATCACTCTCAACCATAAACCGATCTGACAGGGCTTCATTGGCTAGAAAATGCAGGGAAAGTAAGAAACCACATACTTTAATGCCAGGTTTTATCATTTACACAAAATTCAGACGAACGGAAAATAAAAGCCGCTACGAAAGACTGAAAAAAAAAAAGTGAAAACACACCAAAAGCCGAATTGCTGTAAGCTTTAACTTTGAACGCGTAATTACAGTCTATACATGTATAAATAAACACGTAATCAGCACTTTCCAGCCATTTCTCAGCATCTAAATACATTAACAGCCAATTTCAAAGCATTTAGATCAACTTTACTAACAAAAAAAAAAAAAAAAAAAACTACAAAAAATGGCATCAATTACGCGTATACGTAAACAGCAGAACGGTTCAATTTTTCAAAAAAAAAATCGTAACGCATTGATAGACGTGAAGAATGAGTTTATATCTGTACCTGTTAGATGCGGAAAAATGACCGCCGGAAGCAGTTACGAAAAATGCTGGTTCGAAATTGGCCGGAGAATCACAGATGTGAAGAACTAAACGGAAGGAAAGAAAAAGGAATCAACGAGAGAGAATTTGGGAGAAGCAACAGCAATGAAAATAAGATCCGGCAAAAGAAACTCTTCAGGAACGCACCAAAAACGAACTAGTCATTAATGGAGAGAAAATCGAGACAGAAAGAGAGAGAAAATGCAGAGAAATATACTACTCCAGTCCGCAGGTTAATTTTTCCATTTTTGTGATTTTTTTTTTTAAATGCCGTTAGTCGTCGTTTCGTAGTTAACTTGAAATGGGCGTGCCGCGTTGTAGCCCGTCATTAGATAGTTTCAATTGTCCGGACGGAAATGCCCTCGGCTAGTGAAAAACTTGTTTTACATAAAACTGTCTTGTCTTCATGTGTAAAACAAGTTTTTCATAAAACCTACTCCTTCCGTCCCAGAGTAAGAGTTCCATTTTCCTTTTTGGTCTGTCCCAGAGTAAGAGTTTCATTCCTAAAATGACAAAGAATCTTTACTATTTACCCCTCATTCTCTCTCTTATTTTACTTTTATACTCACAACACCAATCAATTCACTATTCTCTCTCATACTTTACTTTTACACTCACAACATTTACATCACATCCAATATTTATTAATAAGCGTGCAAATGAGAGGTGAGACCAGGGGCGGATCTAGTAGTGTGCCTGGGCAATAGTAAAAAAAAAAAAAAGATTTTTTTTTTTTTTTTACATTTTGAGTAAATAACTTCATAACTGTGCGTCAAATTTACATAATCTTTAGGTAGTTTAGTTGGTTGAGATGTTAGTTTTTTTGCCAAGTAACAGGGGTTCAACTCTCACTAGTTGCAAATAGTTTCCAATTTTTTTAAAAAAAACTCTAATAGGTGAGCTTTCTTCGAAGTTTTTTGTAAAATTCTTTTGATACCACTTAAAAATATTTTTTTCCTCTACTATGATTTTCTTTTTAAAAACATCAATGGTAAAAAAAAGTTAAAAAAAATCTTAACCATCACTTTAACTGACATTAATATAAAATTTTGTAGTTGTTCATGACATAAGCTTTCTTGTTCAAATTCAAAAAAAAAAAAAAAAAAAAAAACTTGACCACTTATGTTTTTAAATTTGCTCATCATTTTCATTTCTATTTTGTCGATTTATCAACTATTATTGTGCGAATGATTTTTTCTTTACTAGCTATTTTTAGAATGGAGCATCGACCTTTTCCAATAATTCCCAAAATTTTATTTAGGGTAAATTGCCTAAGTATTTTACTACCTCCGTCCCACTTGAAAAGGTTGAAGGTTGATATTCCTTTTTGAGTTGTCATACTTGAAGGGTAACTTTCGTCTTTAAGAAACACTAATACCAGAGTACACTAAAAAAAAATTCGGGGCCGCTGCCCCTGAACCACCGTTCATTTTAGTTTCACGGTATTTTTTTTTCTCGCAAAAAGTAGGCAACACCAAATGTTTTAGTGTAGATCCGCCACTGGGTGAGACTCTTACTCCGGGACGGAGAGAGTACTTCATTATCTTTCCAAAAAAGGAAAAAAAAAAAAAAAAAAAAAACTACATAAAAATAAGCACATAAATTAGTACGAGCAGACCTAACCACTTTAGAGAAAACTTCTTTCATAGTTTAAGGCTTTAAGCTAACTTAATATGCCAAATCAATTTAAAGTTGCTTAGAAGGTTGAACAAACAAACCAAGATTGAAATTTGATAAAACTTGTTCTTCCGTCGTCCTAAAATAATTTTTTTTATTTTAAAAAAATATGTATCAAAATAAATTTCTATTTTCTATAACATTTTATCTCAACATATTTAATTTATTAGTTTTTTCACTATTCATTATATACTTGCAAAAATAAATATTTATAAAGTGGATAACAAAAATGTATCTTTGCTATTAAATTTGTAAAAACTAGTAGATATTTTAAAAATGTCTCTTAAATAAAAAATAGACATTTTATTTGGAACCGAAGGACTACTAATTTTAAAAATCTTATGGACCGTGAAATTGTTTTTATGAAGCATTTCTCCCTCATCCCTAAATAAATCTATCAATTTTCAAGATTGTTTGTTTCTCAAAATGAATGTTAAGTTTGCCAAAAAAAAATTGTCCCTAAATATTATTTAACCGATTTTTTTCACTAGTCATTCTAATCTTGAAAAATTATTGTTCAGAAAATGAATCACAAGAATATATATGCATCTTTGCCAGTATAAAATATGAACATTTTCATGATATCCTCTAAATAAAATTCTGATTTTTATTTTGAGACGGGGTAGTATTAACCTGATTTAGGGCTTGTAATTAGTCTCATCCTCCTAATTACATTAGTAATCTCCACTACTGCATTTGTGTTTTTGAAAAAAAAATTGAAGAATCTTATTATGAAGTTTTTTGATTTTGAAAGAGGGCCAAAAACACACAAGTATCAAGTTGAACAAAATTTTTAGTTCTATTTCTTCACAATTTTCTGTAAAATTGCTAATGAAAGTCAATTTGAAACTATTCTTTAACCCAAGTGTGTGTGTATATAAATCAGGTTTTGTGCCATAATAACTGTATAGATCAACACGTAATATTGTAAATATTTTTCTGAAGGGTGAAATTGCAAATATTTGATTGGTACAAATGTGACATTACTCCAAGGCCCTAGCTAAATTATCAAAGGAATAATACTAGGGGTACAAAAAAAGTCACAAAATCTTGCTCGTAAAATCCTAGGTGTAATTATTTAATTGGTGTTTTTAATTAGAGTGTGGCGGGTCCATTATCGATGCAACCAATAAAATATCGACACCTCATATTATGATCAAGATTTTGTAAACTTATTTTTTACCCCTTGCATTGCTCTTATCAAAGATGCAGTACAAATGCACCAGTTAACATAATTTTGGCCCCTTTGGGACCACAATGAAATAAATTCTCACTGCCAAGAAATTGATTGTCCACTTACGGATTTAGTAAATTAGGTGAGATTTTATTTAGTTTATTGTAAAAAAATAAAAATAAAAATAAAAAATACTCCATTTAAGTTAGGTTTGAACTTTGAAGTCACTGGCTGCTATCCCTCCCTCTCAATATTGGCAGTTAATAGGGTTGAAAAATTGAATGAGCAATAATCAACTGTCGCCTAATTTTCATCTAATCTCAAAATTAATACATATCTGTATATGTTCCTCGTACTCCTACCGTTTCAAAATACTCCCTCCGGACACAAATATAAGTAAAAAAATTGGGTTTTTTTTTACCTAAATATAATTTAAAAAATTGGGTTTTTTCTGGACCTAAATATAAGCAAAAAAAGTTGGGTTTCAATACAAAACACATTAAATGTAACTGTATTTAATACTCTTTTACCAAAAATACTCTTAATTAATTACTCATATTCAAATACAAGTGTACATTTATTACACATTTAATATGAGGATATATTAGTAATTTAACATATTTTTATTATAAAATCAAGGCAATTAAATAAATTTAACTACTTTCTTAATAAGTGTGATTTTAATTACTTTTGCTTATATTTGTGACCGGATGGAGTACATGAGGTTTTAGTTCTTAAATTTTATTTCAAAATATTTGACGTTTTACTAGTTGCAAGACATATTTGCTCTTATTTTTTAATTATACCCTCATTCATTAATTGCGAACTATCTCTTGTTTAAGCATTTAATTATGAATAATACTAGGGGCACAAAAAAAATCACAAAATCTTGCTCACAAAATCCTATGTGTCATAAATTTATTGGTGTTTTTAATTAGAGTGTGGCGGGTCCATTTATCGATGCAACCAATAAAATATCACCACCTCATTTTGTGAGCATGATTTTGTGACCTTATTGTGCCCCTAGCATTACTCTTTAATTATTTAAGTAGTTGGATTTTTTAGGGGTACATAAATCTTTTTTTATATGTATTAATTGTATTTCTTAATATATGTGTAAAAGTCTAAAACAACATGTATTTTAAAACAAATGGAGTACTATACTCTCTCCTTCTCATACTCCCCCGTTTCGCAAAACATGTCGTTTTAGGTGTTCAATTTTGTTCCTAAATATTTGACACTTTTCAATTATCTAGGAACTATTGTCATTACTTACCAATTATACCCTTATTTAATAATTGACACACCCTTTATAAATGCATTTAATTACCTAGGTAAATGAATTGTTATAGGGGTGTTTGAGTCTTTTTTACATGTAATAATTGCTTTTCTTAATCTAAGTGAAGAAGGTTAAAACGTCAAGTATTACGAAACGGAGGGAGTACTAAACACTCCCTCCGTTTCAAATTATCTGTTGCTTTAGGAGTAAAAAATTGTCTCAAAATATCTGTCGCTTTACTATTATCAATGCACTTTTACCCTTTTGTCTCAATTATACACTTATTAATGATAGTGAAAGTATCTCTCATGCAAGCATTTAATCACCTAGAAAGTTGAATTATTTAGGGGCAAATGGGTCTTCTTAACATGCATTAATTATATTTCTTAATATGTGTGAAAAAGTCTAATGCGACAGATATTTTGAAACGGAAGGAGTAAAGAAAATTTAGTAGCATGCACATGAAGAAACTTTTAATTAATGATGATAAATTAATAAGTCTAATCGTTGTTGATCAACTTGATAACCTCATCACACATGGTTATCAAACTCTAATTAATCACATACTCCCTCCGTCTCAAAATAGATGTCGTTTTGAGTTAATTTTTATCTCAAAATACTTGTCGTTTCACTATCTTCAAAGTTTTTTTTATTGTTGTATACCAATTATACCCGTAATAATGATAGTGAACTATCTCTTACCTAATCATTTAATTACCTAGGTAGTTGAATTACTTAGGGGTATTTGTGACTTTTTCACATGTATTAATGACATTTCTTAATATGTGTGAAACACTCCAAAACGACATCTATTTTGATACGGAGGGAGTACCTTGGTTTTCTCAACTCTTAAGTTGACTATGGTTTATGGATAGATTGTTGTTTATCACATCCACTTGTTTTCTTGCTTCAAAAACATTTATTACAATCCAATGGATTACAGTGTTTCACTATGAATTTTCCCTTTGAGTTTTCACTATACATATCATTATCCATAAATATAATTTCTTCTTTTTTATAACTCTAAACTTAAAATAAATAAAAAACCTAATTTTCATTTTAGATGTCCAGCTCATACTTTACTTTTAGATTAAATGTCACATTGAGAATCGAGAAATGTAAGTACACATTTCGTTTCAAAATAAATAAATAAAATCTAACGATTCACGAATTGACTCAACAACAACAACAACAACATTACCCCAGTGCCGCAAAGGCTCCCACCTATGATGGGGTAGGGGGGATCGGATGTTTCCTGATGACCCATGATAAAAATTGCGTCGAAAATTGCATGGACTGACTAATAAAAAAAATCTTAAATTTGCTCTTGGCAATGATTAAACATTTTTTTTTCATAAATACTTTAGCCTTTATATCTCTTAGCTTATTTTGCATTTAGTCCAATGGGTTTCAGAGTTTTACTTTTACCCAACTATTCCCTCCGTCCCAAAATACTTGTAGTTTTAGGATTTTTACACAAATTAAGAAAAGCAATCAATGCATGTCTAATGTACCAAATTACCCTTGAAATATTTCGAGTACCAAGACAATTAAATGCTTTTACAATGACAACTACCATCATAAATAAGGGTATATTTGACAAACAATGTCAAAGATGTCTAGATAAAAGCAAAACTACAAAAATTTTGAGATAAATTTTAACTCCTTAAACTACATGTATTTTGGGACAGAGGGAGTATCTTTTATTTCCTTCCATCTATGCACATCTGTCCAAAAAAAAATTGAGAAAAAAAATCCAATTTCATACTCTTATACTACTATATTGCTGAGATTATTATAAAATTGTATATAATTGGTAATTATTTATTGATCTGCAAGTTTATTATAGAATTATACCTCGTAGATGATTATTTATTCATTGGTTTTCGAAAAGCAAGGAATCCACGGAATACAGAAAATGTTGGTTAAATAAATGCACACCATTGTAAGAGACAATTATCCCACATCTTCTAAAGAGAGAAACATGGACCGGCATATAGACTTGAGTAGTTACTCCCCTTATCACCAATTGGTTTTAAGGTGGAACCTCCAACATAGTCCATTGCCGGCCCAGTCCAGCCCAGGCTAACACTCGGGCCTCTCGCTTCTTCTTACCCCATCTCTAATTCTAAGATGGTATCAGAGCCACCGATCTATGGTGGCCTGACTTCCGCTGCTTCTACATGGGACGTACACGTGCAGGCCCAACGGGCCACGATTCTGCTCCGCGCCACCCGATTAACAAGTCCACGTTGTAAGCCTTGGCAAAGCCCGCTACACGTGAGGGGGCGTGTAAGAGACAATTATCCCACATCTTCTAAAGAGAGAAACATGGACCGGTATATAGACTTGAGGTAAAGTTTCGTGCATATAAGCAACACCTGCGCAACATTGTACTGCGCAGTAATTCATTTGCGCATGAAACTAATGAGATTTAAAGAATCTATTACGCTACCTAAAGCTCTGCGCATGACTTTAACATGCGCAATTCTTCGTGGATCGCAGGTAAGTACTCTATTCATTAGAAATTACACATAGGTCCCTGACTGAAAAGTCAACGCTAATTCACAAGCGTACTTGTGTATTTAAAATTTTCCCGCGCCTTTAATTTTTGAATCTTTTTGGGAAATTACTATTTTACCCCTGCGCATATCCCAGTGTCATCAATGCAAACTACGATTGTGACAGCGCCTGCTTTCGAATGTCTGCTCACCATTAATGAGGAAGGTGATGCGACAACCGTCAGTCACTATTTCGCTGACACACGCGCGCGCAAAGACTGCGCACGCGCGTTCCCCATTCGGCCACGTCACCCCGCTAACGTGCGCCCGTCCTTTCACTGACTCCGCATTAATGAGGAAGTTGACTCGACTTGACCGACCTAGAACTTCTCACTCACGCGCGCGCTAGGCCTGCGCACGCGCGCATCCGGTTGGTCCACGTCATCGCAGCACGTGTCCCACTTCTGCGAATTACATCGCTACCCCTGCGCTGACGTCACGCATTTTCCTTTTCTGGATAAAAACAACCGACCCCTCTCTTTCTCTCTCTTCTGCTTTCAATCTCTTTCACCAAATCTCTCTCTTTTCTCTCTCATTTCTTACCAACTTCCAAAAGTTTCCCCTTTTCAATCATTTTCTCCTTCTCTGAAATCTCTCTTGCTTCTCCAAAGCTTTCCTTTTCTTCTTCGTTGACTATCTTCAACCGCATCTCCCTCTCTCTTCTCTGTCAACACTTTTCTTCTATAAATGGCTCCCCGAAAATCGAAAGCAAAGGTAGTTGAGGTCCATGAACCGGTCGTTGAGGTTCCATTCGAAGAAACCAAAACCGTCGACGATATGGTAAGAACTTCTGATCCTCAAAACTCAGTTTATTCATTAAACGCCATTGTTGTTATTTCGAGTCCTTGAAACTCCCTTTTTCGATTTCTCTCTTTTCTGTTAATCATTTTTGAAATCGTTTGGTGTTTTGGGTTCGTCTCTCTCTGATCTACTCCTTTATGTACTTTATTTTATGATCAATGCTCTTTTTAATCGCTTTCTGCAGATTTTTTGGTCCGAAAATTTCCTGAGCAGACGAACAGTTATTCTTGATTTCTGGGTTTACTTTGTTGTTGTTGTTGACTTTCATACTTGCTTGGTTATTTTCGTCTCAGTTATGCGGTCATTTTGACATGCTTTTTGTTCATTTTGGTCAATCTTTGATTTTTAGTGTTCATGGTGTTCTTCATGTCCATGAACAGTTATTTCGTGTTCTTCAAGTTCTTATTCTTTAAATATGCTTTGGATCGCTTAATTTTCTTTAAGTGTTTATGATTTTGCGCATGCATCCTTGTATTTTGCGCATTCTTTATATCTTGTATGGAGTTTCTGCGCATCAATTTCTTTGCGCTATCTGCGCATGCGCAAAGCTCCATGCGCAATAATATTTGTCTAAACTATTTCTTGTCTTGCGCAGAATTCTTTCTACTTTCTACAAGGATGGGAATTAGATATCGCTGCGCTACAAAAAGACGCAGTGGGACGCAAAATCATCAATCTAATGGACGTTTCTGGAATTCTTCCTCTCTTCACATTGGATCAGGACTTCTATGTCCCTTCATTGGTGGATGAATTTTTCGAGAGCGCAGAGCGTGTAACCATGACGCACAAGCACACCAGGGAAAAGATCGATGTGATCCGCTCCATTGTTCAGAACTACTCAGTGCGCATTATTCCTGTGTCACTGAAGAAGCTGTGCGGTTTCAACGTAGATAATGCGCTGGAAGTTTATTCTGAAGCTAAACAGAACAAACTAGCGCAGAAACTGGTTGGGGAACCCACTCTTGTGAAGAAGTGGAGTGTCCATGATCGCAAGGAGTTTGGTGAGGTGATGTATCACCTGTGCACCATCATTGGCGATTCTGTGAACTGCAAGAATGGAAATAAGGGCAAGTTCATTTCCAAGCAGTGGGCTTACTGCGCTGCCGTCTACAACGGCGATGCCTTAGATTGGTCTTCAGTTCTATTTGATGAACTTTGGGACGCTTCTGAAAGCTACGACAAGCGCATGGACAAAAAGGTAGCCAAATACAGAACTCACTGTAGGCTCCTTTCCAAGTATCTGATGAATATCTCTGAGCTGCGCACCTTCGTACAGAAGCACCCAGACCTGAAGGTCCCTTGCTCCAAAACATATTCTCTTTCTCATCTATATTCACTGCGCAATGAAATTGGCCGCAGTGAGTATCGCAAGATCTGGTGTAAGGATGAGAGCCCCAACAAGGAGGCATGGGTTGATAGTGATGGTGATGATGATCTTGAAGAAGCCCCTCAACCCAAGTCGAAGAAAGCTGCTGCGCAGCCCTCTAAGGCCACTGCGCCTGACGCGCCTGAAACGGCAGCTGCGCAAAAGCAAAGTTATTGCTGAACCTGCGCCCGAAAAAGTTAAAGTGATTCCTGATGTCAGATCTACTGCTGGCATCAAAATCAGGACTGATGCGCCAGTTCCTCCTGCTCCCAAACCTTCGAAGAAGCGCAAGGATCCTCCTGCGCCCACTCCTTCGCCATCAAAGAAAAAGTCTGCATTCACCAGACTTCCTCCTGGTACTGCTGCTCCTATTGCAGAAGAAGACAGCGAGTCTCGTATGGATGAGACTGCTGCTGAGGATGAGGCTGCGGATGATACCGCGCAGGGGGAGCAGGATCCCAAGGTTGCTGCAAATCCTACTACTGCTCAGGGACGCGCAGACAGTGATGATTGGATGGATGCCGCGTTCCCTGACCCTACACCGACAAAGGCCCCTGCTGCTGCGCCTGCTGAGGATGTTCCTGTTCGAACTCCGCACAAGAAACAGACTGTGCGCAGCACTGCTAAGGGTAAGTCAAAGGCAGCAGATCCTCCCTCCTCACCTGAGCCAAGTGCAAGTGCCTTCCGCCGTCTCAATATTCCGGTTGGCACTACGCAACCTGGCACTTCTGTCCTCCATGATGGACTGGACTTGGAGGATGAGGATGAAGATGAGGATGAGGTTACCAAAGCTGCGCAGGCCGATGATGCTGCGCAGGGTACCCCAGTTATTGACCTCACCGAAGGGGATAAGGAGGGTGTGGTGCGCTCAACGGATACGGACAGCAGCAGTGCGCACTCTCCTGCGCAGAAGTCACCTGCTGCTGATCCTATTAATCTATCTCCTCAACAGCCATCTCCTTCACGCACTCCTCCGTTCGATCCCTTATCAACCAACTCTCCACCAAAGGCCTCCGCGCAAATTCCTCTTGCTTCATCAATTCCAGCGATCTCCACATCTTCTCTCTCCACGTCAACTGAACTGCCCCAAATTCTTCAAGCCTTGAATACTATTCAAGTGAACCAACTGGCAGCGCAGTCTCAGATGGCGCAACTGCTTACTTCACAGACAATGCTTCAAGAGCAGCTTGATGCGCAGCGCATAGAGATTGCTGCCATTAAGGGGGAGAGGAGTACAACAAAGGCAGGTGCAAGTACCTCCGCCGGCCCCTCTGCGCAGAAAATCCCCGATGCTCTAGATCAGATGATTTTTGACTCACTGAAGTCAATTGCTGGGATGCTCGAAGACGTTTGCACCTACACCGCGATTAATGACGGGTTTGTAGGATTGCTGAAACGTCTGCACAAGAGTCTAGCCGATGGCCTGCATGAAGGCTTTGCGGAAATTGAAGCACAGATCTTGGAGAAGACTATGCAAGGTGGTTCTGCGCAAGCTAGTGCGCTCAACATGGAAAGTGTCAGGGAGTGCATTACTCAAGCGATGACTGATTTCGCTGATTGGTTCAACGCTAGGATGGATCAAGCAATGTTCGACATTCAAGCCAGCGTGAATACTCAGCGCCTCCACACTGACCAACGACTGGAAGCTACGCAGACCACCATCTTGAATACCATAGAGGCTGCGGAGCAATCCTACTTCAACCAAATGACTGCTCATCAATTGCAGTATAAAAATAACTTCCAAGAGCTGCGGGACGACAACAGAGATATGCGCAGAGGAATTGTTACATATGTTGAAGAAAGTGTTGCGTTCAGGGAAAGGTTTCAAGCGCTGAAGATTGAACTTATGAACAAGTTCAACAGCCTGCAGAACGAGCTGCGTGAAGCCCTGCATCGCATTAATATCAATTAGTTTCTTGTATTTTTTGTTTTTGCGCAAGGTATTTCTTTTTGTGCGCAATTTTTTGTTTTTCTCTTTCAAACTTGTAATCTCCAACTTTTATCATTTCAAGTTTTAATGAGAAAATCGCATCATTAATTTCAAAACCTTGTTCAATTCAAACTTTTTGTTTGTGGAACAATGAATGCTTTATTTCACGTCATGCGCATATTATTATCTGCTCATATATTCTACGCATGATGTTTAAACATTCAGTTTAAACGCATACTCAAACTAAAATTCACATTATTTGTATGCGCTGCATGTTATTTCTGTCTTTCCCATATTGTAAGTTATATCTTTTGGATAGACTAGAAATCTATAGCATTGGCTAGTGTGTGCATTGACTTGAGGCATGATTGACCATTTTCATTCTTATGGACATGCTATTATCAAGTACAATAAATTGCCTTTGTTATAGTAGGTAATGGCATCAATCCTTTAGGGGGAGATTGTTGGGTATGCTTACTTCTTAACCCTCCTATTTATGTTAGAAATGATTGATACCATCACCTAAGAGTATTTTATGGACTTTAGAACCCTATGTAAGATGTTTTATAACTTCATTTTTTAGCATAGTCCATTTTATAGTATAGGCTTAGAATATAGGACTAGGAGCGAAGAAGGAATGAAGATCTAAGCAAGACTGTGGTTACTGCGCAGGACTCTCTGCGCAGGACATCACTGCGCAGGTCTCCTCTGCGCAGCATTCAACCTTGCACAGTTTTCAATGCATTCAGATCACCTAACTTGGAAAGCGCTCAGAAGATGTACGCTTAGTTGTGCATAAACGACAAATCCTGCACACTCAGCGTAGCCAACGATGTAGATGCGCTCAAACATAATATTTCAAATGGAGACAGCTTTCAACCTTCCAGATGAAGCGTTTGAATTTGGTCTTCATGCTCAGTCTCCAACGGCTCAAAGATACCTGCGCACCAATCACATTGTGCCAGGTCATCAACCTTTTATCAGAGCTCCAACGGCTATAAAGGACACCTGCGCACCAATCCTATTGTGCCAGCTCATCGTCCTTGCTCAGAGCACCAACGGCTAGTTTTATGCTCTCTGCTATAAATAGCCTGCTCATCTTCATTTCCAAGTTGCTAGAGTTTGTGCTTACAAGTATCCCTGAAGTTCTGAAGTTTGCTACTTACTATTCCCAGATTCAAGAACAACCTTCAAACCTTCATACCTTCAAACTCCTGCCCAGATCCTAAGCCTTATATCACCAGAATTCTTCGTGCTCTTCATCTCTTAGATTCATAGAGCCCAGAATTTCTGCCACACACACACCTCTTGAAGCTTCGATCATATAGATCTTACTTCTTGAGAAACACCGGTTTAGTCTAGGATTTGCTCTTCATTGATTAGATTTTGATTTGAGTTTTGATTCGTTGTAATCTTGTAAAAGCTCCTCATATCAATATATATCTCATTAGAAAATCCAAGACTAACCATCTTGGTAGAGGACGTAGATCTTTCATCGATCGAACCTCTCCAAATAGCTGTTCATTATTTCTGCTATTTACTTCCTGCTTAGTTATTTCTGAATTACTGCTTTGTTTGATCTTACCAGATTACTGCTATTGCTGCTGTGTTTGTTATTGCCTATTGCCTTAGAATCCGATTTTATCCAACAGTTTAGCCAAACCTTAGCGCGTGCGTTTTTACCCAGCGCAGTATACCCTGCGCAGTGTTGCTTTAAATTTCCGCTGTGCATTTCACACTCTCTCTGCTCGCTATACTTAGCTTATTTGAGAACTGTGCGCATAAGCCATTGATCTGCAAAAAGGGTTTGAAAAGAATTTTAAAACGCTATTCACCCCCCCCCTCTAGCATTTTTCATACCCTTGTTGCCCCTCTGAGACCAACAAGTGGTATCAGAGCTAACACCTTCATAAACTTGCGTTGTTTATCAAGCTTAACAGCTTGGGTGCCGATTCAAGATGGCTTCAAAATCTTGGGCAATGGCTAACTATTCACAGGTTCCTGTGCTGAATGAAGATCACTTTGAAATCTGGAAGCACTGCATGCTAACTCATTTTTCCTCAATCGATGAGATTCTCCATGACGTCGTTATCGAAGTTCCTTATATTCCAATGAAGGCTAATCCTGATGCTGCTAAAAATAAGGATAATCCCACTGTCAAGAAGAACAAGGACGAATGGACTGATGAAGAGAAGAAATGGGTTGGCTATGATGGAAAAGCAAGGAACATCATTCTCACTACCCTAGACCTCTCCACGCACAATCAACTTGTGAGCGGTGGAACTGCAAAGGAACTATGGGATGCTATTGAAGGCTATGTGAATGGAGACAAAGTAAGCAAGGAAAACAAAAAATTTGTGGTGCAAAGAAAATTCAACTGCTTCATGAGAAAGGATGGTGAAACATTGAGACAAACTTATGATCGCTTCTGTGTTGTTGTAAACGCTTGTAAATCTCTTGGAACTACTTTCACTAATAAAGAAGTCAATTCTCAATTCTTAGATGCGCTAGGTTCCAGATATGTGCACAAGGCAAGTCATCTAGAAGATTCTGGATTTTTAGATACTTAGCCTCTGCGCAGCTTATACGCTAACTTAAAAGTGCATGAGCTAAAACTTGATCGAATTGATGAAACCGAAGGCAAAGGAAAACTTGTTTCCTATGTTGCGCAAAAGGAACTTGCGCCTGCTCAAAACTCAGACAAAGTATCCACTTCCTCTCTGCTTGAAATGGATGATGATGACTTCGCTATGTTCGTAAAGCGATTTCAAAAGTTCAGGAAATCCTCAAAGCCAGGATCCTCGAGTAAAGCTCCAGTAAAATTCTCTCGTGGCAAAGACTCAAAGAAAGATGATGATTTGGTTTGCTACAACTGTAGAAAGCCTGGTCATTTCGCTTCAAAATGCCCAACACCAAAATTTGAGTACATGAAGAGGAACAATGCGCAAAGATCGTATACGCAGCGCGGAATGGTTGCTGAAGAAGACTGCGCAGACAATGAGCTCAAGACATGGATAGAGACCGACACAGAGGAAAGTGATGAAGATGACTCCGAAGACGGACTGCTCTGCTTGGTGGCAAATGCTGATAGTGATTCAGACAACGATCCTGATGTTAACACAGGTGCTGCGCCAAAGCCAATTAAGAAGAAAGGTCCCATTATCACTGAATTGGTAGAAATGGGGCATCTGACTCCAAGCAGACAGAATGGCAAGTACTTATTTGCCAGAGCAGATCTAACGAAGAAATTTGTAGCTGCGCCTTCGAGCAAGGAATCTCTTGAAATTCCTGCTGAAATTGAAATTGAAAAGGATGTCTCTGCCGTTGAGCGTGAAACTATTTTTCAACAAGCTGAAAAGGTAATCAAGAAATTTAATTCTATGAAAGAAGCAGTGGACTTATCAATTGGAGAAATTTCACAGCTTAAGACGGAGAAAACTGTTCTGAAATCTGAAATCACCCTCCTTAAGGAGCAGATTAAGAGCATGACTCCTCTTACAGACAAAAACCGTTTTCTGACAGATCAAAATGCGTTATTTAAAGTAAGAAACGAAGAATTGGCTGCGCAGCTTGCTGATCTCACAAGATCACAGATGTGTGGACCAAATCTCGTGTCACTATGGATCAAATTCTAGAAACCCAAAAAGCTAGTGGTGATAAAGAAGGCTTGGGGTTCTCAACTAGTGACGACTTTAAATGCGCAGTTTGTGCTGAAAGAGAAAAGGAATTTACACCACAGCAAACTATTGAAATTCCCAAAGCAAAGCGTTCCACTTCAATGGGTAAAGGACAGGAGAAAGTCCAGAGACAAAATTTCCATTATGTCTACCCAAAGAAGCAAACAGGGGAAGCCAAAGGTAAGGCTAAAGTTGACCCTGCGCTTGACGACGCATGTTTTGAATATGGTTGTGCTTCAACTCGAATGTCAAATCTGCGCACAAGAGCCATGCGCATAAAATCCATGCGCCTAAACGCCAGATGCGCATCCTTAAGAAAAGCGCACCCAAACTTCAAAAGTGATGATGTTTGTCAAAGCAGGTTCTACCACCCCTGTTAAGAATGCTGCGCCAAAGAAAAGTAAAGAGTTTGTAAAAACTCAATCTATAAGTGGCTTTCATCATTGTGTTGTGTGTGATGGTTTAGGTCACCAGGCTGCAGAATGCCTTTTACGATTTGCTCCTAATGCCAAGGGACGTAAAAATCCTATGGTCAGACAGGAGTGGGTTACTCTAGGACCCAAGAATAAAGGGGACCTGCGTTTTTAATGTCTATCTTTCAGGTCTCCTGCTTTACTGCGCACTCTTCACAACCTAAAGCGCATATATGGTATCTCAACAGTGGATGTTCTAGACACATGACTGGAGATGTCACAGCTCTTGAAGATGTGCATGAAGGAAGAGGTCCCTCAGTAACTTTTGGTGATAACAACAAAGGGCACATAGTTGGATATGGAAGAATCAGAAAAGATAAAGTGTGCATTGAGAAAGTTGCACTCGTAGAAGTACTCAAGCACAACCTGCTATCCATATCTCAATTCTGCGATAAAGGTTTGGAATGTCATTTCACTGCTACGCACTGCTACATCAAAGATGGCATATCCGGACTAACTTTGCTCACAGGGACTCGTAAACTAATGTTTACATTATTGATCTTACTGCTGTAAATTCTATCACTAATCTCTGTTTTGTAGCAAAGAATGTTAGTGAAAGCAGCTGGCTATGGCATAAGCGCTTAAGTCATTTGAACTTCAAATATTTGGCTAAGCTTGGAAGGGAAAATCTTGTCAAAGGACTTCCCAAAGTAGCAGACCATCATGATAGAAAATGCGCAGCATGCCAGCTCGGTAAACAACCTAAGCAGTCTTTCTCCAGCAAGATTGCTTCCTCAACTTCCAAATGTTTACAACTGCTTCACATGGATTTGTTTGGACCGGTCACCACCGCAAGCATTGGAGGAAACAATATACCTTAGTCGTGGTGGATGACTACTCAAGATACACATGGGTCGAAATGATGATATCCAAAGATGACTGCTATGATATATTGACTGCTCTCTTTCGAAGGCTCCAAACTCAAAAGGAAGACGACATCGTTAGTGTTAGATCAGACAATGGAACTGAATTCAAAAATAACGGTGTTGCGCAATACTGCGATGACCATGGAATTGATCACAATTTCTCCGCTGCTGAGTTCCTCAACAAAATAGGGTTGTGGAAAGGAAAAATCGTACGTTGATTGAGGCTGGGAAAACAATGATCGCAGAAGCTAAGCTTCCAAAGTATTTCTGGGGAGAAGCCGTCAACACTGCTTGCTTCACTCAGAATAGATCCCTCATCAACAAAACCTACAACAAAACTCCATATGAGCTATGGAGAGGAAGAGCGCCCAACATTGCTTTCTTCAATATTTTTGGCTGCAAATGCTATATCCTCTACAATGGCAAAGATCATAGAGGTAAATTCGACGCCAAAGCAGATGAAGGTATTTTCGTTGGGTATGCCAAACATTCTAAAGCTTTTCGTGTTTTTAATAGAACTACTCTAGTAATTGTAGAATCTGTACATGTTACTTTTGATGAGCATTCTCTCCTTGAGCCACATTTGGCTCCAAATGATTCTGATGATTCTGCTGAGCATGTTGAGACAGGTACGTAGCCTCAAACTGCACCTGCGCAGAATGATAATCAAGTTAATCAAAATCAGAATCAAGCAAGTCCATCTCATGCGCATACACCATATGCTGCGCCAGAAGTTACTACTCCTGATGCGCAAATTCCTCTCCTGCGCATGATGTTTCTCCGCTTCAGCAAATCACTTTCGATGACCTGATGCTGGAGCAAATGAAGTACCCATTGAAGATCTTCGTATTCCTACCACTCAACCTAACTTACCACCTGAGATTCGCGAAGTTAGAGATCATCCAACTATAAATATCATTGGTGATCTCCATGTAGGGGTTCGTACTAGAAGAGCATCAAATTTCGATGATGAATATCACTCATTTTATCTCTCAAATCGAACCAAAGAAGATTGATGAAGCGCTTCAAGATTCAAGCTTGGGTTACTGCTATGCAAGAAGAGCTTAACCAATTTGAGCGCTGCAAGGTTTGGACTTTGGTACCCAGACCTCATGACCAAGGAGTTATCGGTACAAAATGGGTATTTAGAAACAAGATGGATGAGAATGGAAGCATCACCATAAACAAAGCAAGGCTGGTTGCGCAAGGCTATAGGCAAGAGGAAGGAATCGACTACGACGAAACATTTGCGCCTGTAGCAAGACTTGAAGCTATAAGAATTTTCTTAGCTTATGCGTCTCACAAGAAATTCAAGCTTTATCAAATGGATGTGAAAAACGCATTTCTTACGGCGAACTCCAAGAGACGGTCTACGTAGCACAACCTCCCGGTTTCGAAGATAGCAATTTCCAAATCACGTCTTCAAACTTCAAAAAGCTTTGTATGGACTTAAGCAAGCTCCAAGAGCATGGTACGATACCCTATCAAAATTCCTGCTAGAGAAAGGCTTTAAGCGCGGTAAAATCGACACAACTCTTTTTATTGCTAAGTATAATGATCATTCTTTACTTGTTCAAATTTATGTCGATGATATTATATTTGGTTCTACTAATGAGTTACTTTGTAAGCGCTTCGAGAAGCTCATGAAAAGCAAGTTTGAAATGAGCATGATGGGAGAACTCACTTTCTTCCTCGGCTTCAAATCAAACAATTGAATGATGGCATCTTCATAAATCAAGCCAAGTACACAAGGGACTTAATCAGGAAATTTGGACTTGAAAATGCTAAAGCATACGACACTCCAATGGCCACTGGCAATAAGCTTGACAAAGACTTAAAAGGTAAGAAAGTTGATCAAACTTTATATCGAGGTATGATTGGCTCTCTTCTTTATCTTACTGCAAGTAGGCCAGATATTATGTTTAGTGTTTGTGTCTGTGCGCGCTATCAAGCGGACCTAGAGAAGCGCACTTAGCTGCTGTTAAACGCATTATTCGTTATCTTTGTGGAACTGTTAACCTTGGACTTTGGTACACCAAAGATTCGAATTTCGATTTGCTAGGTTATTCAGACGCAGACTACGCAGCATGCACAATAGACAGGAAGAGCACAAGTGGGACTTGTCATTTCCTTGGAAATCGACTTGTTGCGTGGGCAAGCAAGAAACAAGCTGCTGTGTCCATTTCCATTACTGAAGCTGAATGCATTACTGCTGGAAGCTGCTGCTGCCAAATCCTTTGGATGAAGCAACAACTAGTGGACTACGGATTAATGAAGGAAATTGTCCAATTTTCTGTGATAATATGTCCACCATAGCAGTATCCAACAATCCCGTCATGCATTCAAAGACAAAGAACATCGACATCAAATATCATTTTCTCAAGGACCACGTGGAAAAAGGAAACATACATTTAGAGCACGTGGGCACAGATAATCAAATTGCTGATATCCTCACAAAGGCTCTTGATGCAAAGAGATTCATCTTCTTGAGAGGAGAAATGGGTATGTTTGAACTCAGCTAATTTGTCCATATGATTTGTTATCACTAACAATCTTGTGTTTGGTTGATAAGTATTCATATAGGTAAAGTTTCGTGCATAAGCAACACCTGCGCAACATTGTACTGCGCAGTAATTCATTTGCGCATGAAACTAATGAGATTTAAAGAATCTATTACGCTACCTAAAGCTCTGCGCATGACTTTAACATGCGCAATTCTTCGTGGATCGCAGGTAAGTACTCTATTCATTAGAAATTACACATAGGTCCCCGACTGAAAAGTCAACGCTAATTCACAAGCGTACTTGTGTATTTAAAATTTTCCCGCGCCTTTAATTTTTGAATCTTTTTGGGAAATTACTATTTTACCCCTGCGCATATCCCAGTGTCATCAATGCAAACTACGATTGTGACAGCGCCTGCTTTCGAATGTCTGCTCACCATTAATGAGGAAGGTGATGCGACAACCGTCAGTCACTATTTCGCTGACACACGCGCGCGCAAAGACTGCGCACGCGCGTTCCCCATTCGGCCACGTCACCCCGCTAACGTGCGCCCGTCCTTTCACTGACTCCGCATTAATGAGGAAGTTGACTCGACTTGACCGACCTAGAACTTCTCACTCACGCGCGCGCGCTAGGCCTGCGCACGGCGCGCATCCGGTTGGTCCACGTCATCGCAGCACGTGTCCCACTTCTGCGAATTACATCGCTACCCCTGCGCTGACGTCACGCATTTTCCTTTTCTGGATAAAACAACCGACCCCTCTCTTTCTCTCTCTTCTGCTTTCAATCTCTTTCACCAAATCTCTCTCTTTTCTCTCTCATTTCTTACCAACTTCCAAAAGTTTCCCCTTTTCAATCATTTTCTCATTCTCTGAATCTCTCTTGCTTCTCCAAGCTTTCCTTTTCTTCTTCGTTGACTATCTTCAACCGCATCTCCTCTCTCTTCTCTGTCAACACTTTTCTTCTATAAATGGCTCCCCGAAAATCGAAAGCAAAGGTAGTTGGGTCCATGAACCGGTCGTTGAGGTTCCATTCGAAGAAACCAAAACCGTCGACGATATGGTAAGAACTTCTGATCCTCAAAACTCAGTTTATTCATTAACGCCATTGTTGTTATTTCGAGTCTTGAAACTCCCTTTTTCGATTTCTCTCTTTTCTGTTAATCATTTTTGAAATCGTTTGGTGTTTTGGGTTCGTCTCTCTCTGATCTACTCCTTTATGTACTTTATTTTATGATCAATGCTCTTTTTAATCGCTTTCTGCAGATTTTTTGGTCCGAAATTTCCTGAGCAGACGAACAGTTATTCTTGATTTCTGGGTTTACTTTGTTGTTGTTGTTGACTTTCATACTTGCTTGGTTATTTTCGTCTCAGTTATGCGGTCATTTTGACATGCTTTTTGTTCATTTTGGTCAATCTTTGATTTTTAGTGTTCATGGTGTTCTTCATCCATGAACAGTTATTTCGTGTTCTTCAAGTTCTTATTCTTTAAATATGCTTTGGATCGCTTAATTTTCTTTAAGTGTTTTATGATTTTGCGCATGCATCCTTGTATTTTGCGCATTCTTTATATCTTGTATGGAGTTTCTGCGCATCAATTTCTTTGCGCTATCTGCGCATGCGCAAAGCTCCATGCGCAATAATATTTGTCTAAACTATTTCTTGTCTTGCGCAGAATTCTTTCTACTTTCTACAAGGATGGGAATTAGATATCGCTGCGCTACAAAAAGACGCAGTGGGACGCAAAATCATCAATCTAATGGACGTTTCTGGAATTCTTCCTCTCTTCACATTGGATCAGGACTTCTATGTCCCTTCATTGGTGGATGAATTTTTCGAGAGCGCAGAGCGTGTAACCATGACGCACAAGCACACCAGGGAAAAGATCGATGTGATCCGCTCCATTGTTCAGAACTACTCAGTGCGCATTATTCCTGTGTCACTGAAGAAGCTGTGCGGTTTCAACGTATAATGCTGGAGATGCGCCGGAAGTTTATTCTGAAGCTAAACAGAACAAACTAGCGCAGAAACTGGTTGGGGAACCCACTCTTGTGAAGAAGTGGAGTGTCCATGATCGCAAGGAGTTTGGTGAGGTGATGTATCACCTGTGCACCATCATTGGCGATTCTGTGAACTGCAAGAATGGAAATAAGGGCAAGTTCATTTCCAAGCAGTGGGCTTACTGCGCTGCCGTCTACAACGGCGATGCCTTAGATTGGTCTTCAGTTCTATTTGATGAACTTTGGGACGCTTCTGAAAGCTACGACAAGCGCATGGACAAAAAGGTAGCCAAATACAGAACTCACTGTAGGCTCCTTTCCAAGTATCTGATGAATATCTCTGAGCTGCGCACCTTCGTACAGAAGCGCCCAAACCTGAAGGTCCCTTGCTCCAAAACATATTCTCTTTCTCATCTATATTCACTGCGCAATGAAATTGGCCGCAGTGAGTATCGCAAGATCTGGTGTAAGGATGAGAGCCCCAACAAGGAGGCATGGGTTGATAGTGATGGTGATGATGATCGTGAAGAAGCCCCTCAACCCAAGTCGAAGAAAGCTGCTGCGCAGCCCTCTAAGGCCACAGCGCCTGACGCGCCTAAACGGCAGCTGCGCAAGCAAAGCGCAAGGGCAAAGTTATTGCTGAACCTGCGCCTGAAAAAGTTAAAGTGATTCCTGATGTCAGATCTACTGCTGGCATCAAATCAGGACTGATGCGCCAGTTCCTCCTGCTCCCAAACCTTCGAAGAAGCGCAAGGATCCTCCTGTTGGGTTTCGATCAAACATGCGCAGCGGAATTTAGCATTTAAAATTTTGAAACCCAAAGCCATGGATCCGTTCATACGATTAATCAAATACATCATAAGAATAAAGGAATAAACTAACCCTTGATGGCTATCAAATTCTCTTGGTCTTTGGTGGAGGTTTGAAGACTTGATCACGATCACAAAGCTTGAACACGAACTTTGAAGATGATGATTTTCACCCTCTAGCGCTATCCACACTTCGAACGAATATCAAAGTAGCTTCTTTGATCTTGGTTGCTAGACCAAATTGTGAAACACTTTTTCACAATCAAAAGAACTATATGAAATTTATTTTGTGTATTATTTTGTTCTTCAACCAAGAATGTCTTAGAACAAAATAAACCTCTCTCAAACTCTTTGAGACTCACAAAATCATTAGCATTGAGTGCTGGCCGAATTTGGTCTTTTATACACAAGTATGACCTATTCCAAATAGGAAACTTGTGTCAAAATCCTTTCCAAAATTCGTTTCCAAATCAAATTAGGAATCTGCCACCCGACAGCACTGTGCGGCCGCCCAAAACCTCTGTGCGGCCGCACAACTATCTGAAGCAAACTGGTACAAAACTGTCCTAAGTGTGCGGCCGCCCAGTCAATACTGTGCGGTCGCCCACTCTTCAGAATGTCCAGAATTTCCAAAATTCCAATTTAGTCCTTTTAAAGATTCGTTCTATTGTGTGTGACCCTCTAGGATTATACTAAGTTGGCAATGGATTCAAACATGAAACCATAAGATATGATTAGGTTCTAGCAAACCGTCATACCTACCCAAATAGTATAACTAGATACAAGTTCGCATTCCTTTAGAATATGTCACAATCCCTTTGTCCACGATGTCATTGAACACAAGTCATGGTCAAACAGTCAACTTGTTTTGTTCAATACTTTTCTCGATTCCGAATATGTTGATAATTCAAATGCTCTTGATCCAATCAATCCATTTGAGTCCGGCCGAACATTTCATCAACATCATTCCTACGAGTGGCCCAAGCTTGACATCTCTCCGAGGAGGGACAAATTCATTTTAGCTTATTATCTTCCCTACGTGAATCCGATTATGCCAATCACCCTTTATAACTTCCCGGTTAAAGGTAGCGTTTGAATATGTCAAACATAATGTTCATCAAGTGGAAGACTATAATAATTTCATGTCTAAGGATTCAAATGACACAACTAATATGAGATATATGTATGACATAGACCATGACATAAATCTCATAGAGCGGGTCATGTCCAGTACCTTGTTCCAAACAAGTACCCATAAATCTAACATGATCATCCCATGATCATTTAGCCTTTATACTAGTGCTTAACAAGTACTAGGGACGGAGATTATTATAAGTAAACATGAACAATAATAATAATCAAAACATCTCTTTATTGATATGAAATAAATGATAACAATTACAACGTTTATTAAACGTGCCTAAGGCACCACTACCAACAATCTCCCACTTGCCCTAGGCCCAATCTCCCATGTATCTACTAATACCCATGGACCTAACATGACCATCATGTTTAGCTTGTGGAAGTCCCTTTGTTAGCGGGTCCGCAACATTGTCATCAGTAGGTACTCTGCATATATTTACGTCTCCCCTATCAACGATCTCTCGAAATGATATGAAAACGCCTAAGATAGTGTTTGGATTTCTGATGTGCTCTTGGTTCCTTTGCTTGAGCAATAGCACCATTATTATCGCAATAAAGGTCTATTGGATTAGCAATGCTAGGAACCACTTCAAGTTCAGTTATGAACTTCTTAATCCAAACAGCTTCTTTGCAGCATCCGATGCAGCAATATACTCAGCTTCTGTTGTAGAATCAGCGGTTGTACTTTGCTTGGAACTCTTCCAGCTTACAGCTCCACCATTTAACATAAACACAAAACCGATTGCGATCGGCTATCATCTTTTGTCAGTTTGGAAGCTTGCATCCGTGTAAGCATTTACAACGAGATCATCTTCCACCTCCATAGACCAAAAACGAGTCTTTAGTCCTTCTCAAGTACTTAAGAATCGCTTTTACAGCTATCAGTGATTTTCGCCAGGGTCGGATTGGTATCTACTTGTCATGCTCAAAGCATAAGATACATCCGGCCTAGTACAAATCATGGCATACATGATGGACCCAATTGCCGAAGCATATGGAACATCATTCATTTTTCTCGCGCTCATCTTTTGTCTTAGGACATTGAGTCTTGCTTAGAGAAACTCCATGTAACACGGGCAAGGTTCCTCTTTTAGAATTTTCCATACGGAATCTTCTAATGACCTTGTCAATGTATGTACTTTGGCTTAAACCAAGTAGCCTCCTTGATCTATCTCTATAGATCTTAATGCCAAGAATATATGCGGCTTCACCCATATCTTTCATTGCGAAGCACTTTCCTAACCAAGTCTCACAGACTGAAGTGTAGGAATGTCGTTTCCAATGAGCAATATGTCATCCACATATAAAATAAGGAATAGCACTATGCTCCCACTAATCTTCTTGTATACACAAGGCTCATCTTCGTTCTTGATGAAACCAAACTCTTTGACCGATTCATCAAAACGGAGATTCCAACTCTAGAAGCTTGCTTCAATCCATAGATGGATCTCTGGCAATTTGCATACCTTAGAATCTTGTTCAAACCTTCTGGTTGTGTCATATACACATCCTCTTGGAGTTTTCCATTTAGGAAAGCGGTTTTGACGTCCATCTGCCATATTTCATAGTCATGATATGCGGCAATGGCAAGCAAAATTCTATAGACTTGATCATTGCTACGGGTGAAAAGGTCTCATCATAGTCAATACCATGAACTTGCCTATAACCCTTCGCTACACAAGCCTAGCTTTGTAAGTATGCACCTTCCCATCCATGTCAGTCTTCTTCTTGACGACCATTTGCAACCTATGGTTTTTACACCTTCGGGCGCATCAATCAAATTCCAAACTTGATTGTCTTGCATGGATTGCAATTCGGATTCCATGGCTCAGCCACTTGTCCGAATCAGGAGAAGACATCGCCTCTTGGTAGGTTGACGGTTCATCATTCTCAATGATTTCTACCTCATTACTATCCGTTACGAGAAATCCATATCTCTCGGGCTCGGATCGTAACCTACTAGATCTGCGAGTTTACTTGTGTATCTTGAACGGTTCCACAACTCCTTGTGGTTCTTGTTCTTGTTCCACTATGGTTCAATGATATTTTCTGGGTCTTGAATTTCTTCAAGATTATTTTTACTCCCACTGATTTCTTTTGGAGAGAAACTCTTTTCTCTAGAAAAGACACCAGTTCGGGCAACAAACACTTTGTTGTCCTCACGGTTGTAAAAGTAATATCCTTTAGTTTCCTTAGGATATCC